>JBBIGA010000126.1:18930895-18943857 GCA_037576975.1 Alestes dentex
GCCTTAAATGATCTTAAATCTAAATGTTAAATATGAAAAATATATCTCGCACTTTAATGTGAAACTTCACAGTTAGACAGGGCTTGATCACACCTTTCCAACGACCCCTCGTTTAACATAACAGCCCAGGTGATCTGGAGTTATTAGCCGAAAACCATTCACGTCGGACAAAAGTAATGGGACACCGGGGTGAGGTGAACGGTTTTCGGCTTATAACTCCAGATTATGGCAAACGAAGGGTCGTTAGGAAAAAGTGCGAGTTGTAAATAAATAATTCCATGAAATGTACATTGTTCATGAGTTATGACTCATGAGTCACAACACCCAAGTCTGAGTCATTGAGGGCAAGTCTAAAGTAAAGTCACAAGTCTTTGTTTGTGCGACTTAGATGTGACTCGAATCCGAGTCTCAGACTCGAGTCCCCATCTCTGACTGCGTCCTCACCCAGTCTTGGACTAGGGGGTCACATCACCCCTATTGTTAAAACGTCCCACTGGCTCTTTCTACCAACATGTTGGTTTAAATTTCTACTCTTTACCTACAAATCTCTCCACAGTTTGGTGCCACCGTATCTAGCTGACCTGTTTCATAGTCATTCCTCCAAACACCACTTCACTCTGCTGATTCCAGCCTCCTTTCACTTCCTACAAACCCAGTACTGCTCAAGGGGTGAAGGGGCCTTTGCTGTTCCTCCCTCCCTCTGCATCTCCTGTCCTAGTGACATTAGGAGCTCTCATTTAAAGACTCTCTTAAGACCTACCTTTTCTAATTAGCTTACAGTTGTTGACAGCCTTCTGTTGTGTTCTTTGTGGGATGACTGTGGCATTTAATCATCTTGTTTATTATCTCCATTACTTTTCTGCCTTTTGTAAAGCGACTTTGATTATTTATGAAAGCGCTACTGAAAATAAATATATGGTTATTAATATTACTATTATTGCAGTGCCATGCTCAGTCCGAAGATTTTCCACAAGAGGCTGTTGTGAACGTTACTGAAAGAGAGGAAACCCACACCAGCAAGATCTCACAGATGTTTTTATGATTGAAGTTCAGATTTCAGGAATGTGAAATAAAAGAAAATGTTTGCTGTTAGAAATTGACATATTATTACTCAGGTGAAATATAATAATTGCTAGATTACTTGACTACAAATATGATCATTTATGACAGCCCTGTTTCTAACTCATTACGTCATACTGACTTTGCTTTAAAGCAGGGTGGGAACTGCGTGCCGGCGTCCAGCACACGTTGGTGATTTCCCAGCACACCAGCGAATCCTGGCAATTAACCGATGAGTTGAATCATGTGCGGTTGAACTGAAAAATGATCAGACTGTGCAGGAATCTGGCCTTGCAGGACTGACCCCACCCTTGCCCTAGGAACTGTAGGATTTTGCATAGAAAGTGAGTGTACTGATGTGCTTTCTGCTAACGTTTGTCAAGTAGTAAGTAAGAAGTAGTGACTCTGTTCATTTGCTTCCCCTTGTACGTTATTAACATAAGGGCTGGGATGTAGCGTTTCATGCAAAACCATTTTAATTTGGGGCAGGTTATTCGAAAACGCCTTTAAATAAAAAATATTTTCTCATTTGTAAATATTGTTCACAAACTGACTATACATTGATTCAGTCTCAGTTTTGTGCACTTTGAATTTGTTCTCCTTGATTATTGGTCAAAATACTAAGCTTCAACTTACATAATGTCACTGTTTGTTCCTGCATCTGTTCAGAGTTGGGAAAGATTCCTCTCTTTAAAACATATCATTGATTTGTTGCAGCCCTAGATATTATGATGATGATGATGATAATACTAATAATACTAATAATAATAGATTTTGTACCTAGTGATTAATTGTAAGACGCCCCTTAACTTTGAAGTGGATGCAGGAGCAAATGCATGAAAGCCTGGTTTAGCAGTTTGGCAGTTAATTTCCGTGCACATTTCTGAATAAGAAGATCCAGTTACCAGCAAAGGTCTAACTGGAATAAAAAAAAACCCTTTTGGCTCCTTTGTGTTTTTATGTTTAAGAAGTATGAACTTTCAAAAAAAGAAGAACGAAGACAATAATCAGTGCCCAATTCTGCACATTTTCCTATCTTTGCTCTTAAACACCTAGTGTGGTTCCCGAAGGTCTTCCTAACTACCTGATGAGCTCAAGAAAGAGTGTTGGAGCTTATTGTTTTTTTTTTAAGGGTTGTTCCATGCCAAATATCTCATTTCGGATTGTTGTCCATGCAGACAGCTCTAGATTAGTTGAAGCCAGGAGCAGAAAGCGAACGTCAGTCCTGGAAGACCAAAGTCCAGCACTACGTGGTAATATCCCTGCTCAAACACACCTGATTCAAATCCTCAGTAAAGCACTACATTTAGTAGAAACTGCTGCTGAGCAGAACTCAAGCCCTCCAGAACTGGAGTTTCCCAGCTCTGGTTTTGGCCAGCATTACTGGATGCCACGCACACTGAGTTAAAAACAAAACTGGGTTAAAAAGGCAGAGAAGTCATTAAGCTAGGCATTACACATCATTCTATATATAAAACAGCCATTGCGACTGCAACTCTGCCCCTCTGTGGTTATCACAGCAACATGCTTTCAACATGACAAACTGTTGCTATGGTGTAATTCTCCCCATATTCCCCAGATCTTCTGATTTCTGATACATTTAGTGCTACAACATGGCTTCCCCTCTCTCCTTCGGCAGAGGTGTTGAAAAATGCATGAGGTCCTGAGCAAGAGGAGACTTGGATATGAATTGAATGCACTGCGTCAAGCCTACCTTGGCTGGCCTCTAGCCAGGCTGTTAGCTGCCCTGGCTGACTGACCTGCCACCTGATCGCATTAGATGGAGGCTCTTTCAGAATGAATATTTAACTGACCAAGTGGTGCAAGAGCAAATTATGCACTCTAAATGAGCCTGGATCCCCCTGGTCCTCTGGACTCATCCAGATGATCATGTTTGTATTGATGAGTGGCTTGGCCTGGGTGGTATTTTGTTTTTTGTTTTTTTTTTCTTTTTAAACATTTTTATCAAAGCTTTGCTAAAGACTATAACAGCCAGGCTGACTTTAAACAGGGCTTGTTTAGTAATTCACACCGGAGACCTGGCTGTCCTCTTCCCTGCCTGTCGAGAGAGAAGGAGAGGGGAGAAAGGACAATTAATGTTTCAAAGGTGAGATTTAGGCTTTTACTGAAACCAGGCAGTGTGTATCCCTCACACTGGGGTCCCATCAGGAAAATATTCTCTCGTGTAGATCCCCGAATGACTTTGTCCATGTCTGACAACTGTGATGGGCAGATGAGCCCTAGCTTTCTGTGTAATGCACGCCTGCAGGTTAGACAGGTACATATTGTGCTGCCCTTTTTTTTTTTTTTAGACTGGAGATTCTTGGCTAGGAACTGACTAATGAAGCTAGCATTGGCAGGAACTGAGAGGCTTTGGAGGATAAGATGCAACCAATAGGACCATAAGAGGACAGTTAAGTGAGGTATTGTTCATGAAGTTAAACCTGGGATCAGATCAGGCAGAGGCTTTCTTGGTGAGCTGTCCTCACATTTGTCCAATTTTACTTTTTGCCACTTCCCAGCCATTGGCGAGTCTCTAACATCCGTTCCTATTCAGAGTCCTAGAGCTGAAAGCACTTGTAATGTATGTAGTGTGAGCCAGCACATGCACACAGTTGTCTTCCACTGCTGTAGATTGTTGAGAGAGAACGAGCAGAACTGCCGACTGAGCAACGGTGCTGTGATAGGATAGGCGGGATCGTAGCTGTCCTCCCCACTCCGAGAGCAGCAGGGCCGATTATACAAGCCTCCGGTGCCATTTGGAAAGCCATCAGTTGACTGAAGTTTGCCAGTGTCTGCCTGTGTGAAGGCATGCTGACTGTGCCATGTTTGGGCTTTGATCTCTTCACCATAGCCCTTTATTTAGAGCGCGTGTCTTATTCCTGGCAGTGTGCGATCAGAGCCGAAACAAGATTAGTCACCTACTGTCTCCTGGTAGCAGATTGTGTTTGCGTTTTGCTTGGTGACCATTGAATCATTGAGAAACTGTGTTGCTGTTTAAAAGACTGAAAAGGCCTCTGTTTCCAGTTTTCACTGAAGTCACACGGTACATAGCAGTCCAGTCGAAGTACACATATTTTCTTTTGTGTTGAGGTCTGCTTACATTTGTGTGGCCTTTTGAATTTTTATCTGACCATTTTCATGACCTAATGATTTTTTTTTTTTTTTTACATCACCATTTTCAAGCTCTGGTGCTGTAATTGTGGCTTTAAGACATGTGAATGGTAAAGACCAGCTCTGTATTGTACAAAGCACTCCTGTTAAGGCTTTTTGTGAATTGTAGTATCAAAGTGTAAATGTAATACATTAATTGCAAGTGAGTTCAACTATTTTGTTGCACTATATATTGTCTCCCCCCTGCCTGAGAATGACAGGAAGGGTCTTGCCCAATTTTTCTTGTGCAATATTGGGCATGTTTCCAAAGGAGTGTTTTTTGTGTTGTAAATTTTGTGTACTCTGATGCATTTTGTCTCTCATGCAAACCTCCTTTCTCTATTTATTCCAGCAAACCAATGACTGAAAATCTGCCCTCAAATAAAGGTCTCTGGAGTTTGCCTTCACATTGGCTTATTTGTGTTGTGTAAAAGGAAACAGCAGCAGTAAAACAGGACTCTTATCTCATCCGCTGTAGGGCCAGCTCTGAGCAGGGAGATCAGGACCAGTGGCCTATGTGGAATTTACACTTTAAACATTCACCAAGTCGTCCTTCGACAGTGCTCAGGGTCAAGCCGTTAGAGAGTTTTGCTCTGAATGCTGTGTATCGACCGGCTGATGGCACAAGAGCAGTGCGTTTGTTTAATGGAGATTAATTCAGTGAGTTTTAAAGATTAGCTTTACTGCTAGATACCAAAGTTTGAGAGGTGTGGCCTACAAGCCGTCCGCATGTTCTTATTAAACTCTTGATTCTTAAAATCACTGTTCCGGGTAAAGTTTTTCTAGATCATTTCACTTTTCACTTTGACTTTTAATCATCTGATTTTTTTTTTTTTTTTTAACCATTTGCAAAAATAACTGTTAAAAACGGTTGGTCAGTCCACATTTTCTAAACTTAAGTAAACAAAACTTGGGAGTCTTGAATAATAAAGACTCTGGCATAGTAAGTAGAATTCCTAGCATTTGTCTTAAGCTTTTTTTATGTAATGCCCACCTTTTCTTTGTCCTCTGTAGGTTTGCTAAGAACCTGTCTCCTGATAAGATCAATCTGAGCACACTGAAAGGCGAGGGCCAGCTGACCAATCTGGAGCTGGATGAGGAGGTGCTGCAGAACATGCTGGATCTCCCCACCTGGCTGGCCATCAACAAAGTCTTCTGCAACAAGGCTGCGATCCGGGTGAGGACTCAAATACCTGTCCCACACTTAGGAAGTCCACTCTGTGACTCTGCAGAGGGCATTCACGCTGTGACCTGTTCTGGTTAGACTGGCTTTGTGCTCAGCTCACAGTAAATGCAGAAATTCTTGAGGTTTGTAAAGCCGCTGCACATGCCTGTCCTCGTGATCCTGTCCTCTGTCTCATGGATAAAACCTGGAGTCTACACTGGGACATTTCCTTCTGTTCTTCTCCTCCTTCTCTTTTCCGTCACATTTGCTCACCATTTTTTCCTCACTGTCTCTGTGTCTGCCTCTCCATCCCCTCCTCTCCACGCCCCCTCTCCTCTCTGTCCTCATCCTTCATGATTCAGACAGTCTTAATCAATCTTGCTCCCCATTTTGGCGGAGTTTATCACAGCTCAGTTTGGCTCTGATTGTGACTCTGTCCAGAAATGCTCAGCCATTCAATTGTATAATGAGTCTTTAATGGAATTCTCTCTGAGAGTGTGTGAGTGTGTGTGCGAGGGTACGTGCGTATGCCCTGCAAGTATTACTTGATTTTTGCTCCCCTAGATAGCAGTGATGTTGAAGTGCATTTAATACAGAAATATCTGAAAATCTTGGTTTAGGGACATATTTTCAGGGCTGGGCACATTAACTTATGATCGTGTTAACGCATTATTTACTTAACGCCGACAATTGATGCAGGTTAATGCAGGTTTTTAAAAAATCCTATTATTTTGAAACTTCGGAGCTTTCACCGAAGCAATGCTAGCGCTGTACGTGTTGCCTGGTTTTTGCGGGGATCAGGCGTCCCATTACATTAATATGGACAAAAGTAATGGGACGTCTGACTATTACGGCATAAGAGACTTTAATAACACTGCATTCAGATACATAGACTTTCATATGGAGTTGGTCCCTCTGGTATAATGGTTCCGCTCCCCATGCTCTGGACTCTGAGGGTGACTTATTTTTCTATAACAAACTAGATAAAACGTGAATGCCTTGCAGTAGCAAGTAGCTTTGGTTTCACATTTGATTTGATTACATTAATGTTTTAGCTGGGATTTTGAAATATTTGAACTGTAGCTGTGTAACTGTGTTAAAAGAAACACTGCTGTTAAAAAGCTCCTTATTTAAGTGTTTGAAAACCAAAATGTTCAAAATTTTTTTTAGTAATTTAATTTTGCGTAGAATGAAATTAATCGCGTTTAAAAACTTTGATCGTTGCCCAGCATTAATTTTCAGTGTAAGTTTGGCTGCTTTAATAAGTGAGGAATGAATGAAGTGTCCTGAATATGTTCCAGATACCTCTGCAGCCTCCTCAACATAAACTGGAAACAACTACAGAACATGTACACGCACTCCCTTTACCTCAGCTCTCACTCTCTATCTTTGTCTCTCTGTGTCTCTCTCTGTGTCTCTCTGTATGTGTGTGTGTGTGTCTCTCTCTCTCTCTCCCTTTCTCTCTCTCTCTCTTTCTCTTGCTCACTCACACTCTCTCTAGCACTCAGGGGGTGACGGAACATAAGCGGTGAGGAGATCTCAGTAGATTGTGTAGGTATGAGAGCAGGTACTGCAGCTCTACTGAAGAGTTGTGCTCCCACCTACGCTAGTTTTGGAGCTGCTCAGTAATCCTAGCCTCACACAGCAGGCTTTCTCCCCTGAAAGCCTCTTAACCACTGGATTCACTGTGTTTCAGCTGCCCACGTTGGTACTAATGACTCACCAGCTTGGAGAGGCAGCCCTGGACTTGCAGTGGCCACTTTAGTAATGTTCAGAGTGAGATGCTGCTTTAAAACACTATACAGTTCTGTGTAGTGAGACTGACTCTCTTTAGTATTAATCAGCCTTTCATAAGCAGCCCTGACTGGATGTAACCATGTTTTTAGACCTCTCCCCACCCCTTTGTCCCCTCGGTTCAATCAGCGAAGACCTGTCAGACCTGTTCATTCTGCCAGTATCTTCCTCTGCACCGCTTCCTTTTGTGTCATACCTTCTTCATCTTCACCAAATATGTTTGTAGGCCATCACTTACTTTTTCCAGAATACGGTGGCTGGTAAATGAATGCATGCATGGAATGACAGATACAAGCTGTAGGAGCTCATTGTGTGGTTTGGGCTGCTAGTTCCTGGTTAGTATGGGGTAATTGTATTTAGAGGTGAAACTTGAGAGAGATGGATGAGGGAAAAATATGTTGCAGCAAAGCTGATGGACCAGTTTTTTTTTTTATTATTGGTGTACTTCTAAACATATAAATGGAATGGACATAGCCAGTCCTCCGCAGTTTAGTAGCCTAGTTGTTTTATTCCATTCCTTGTTGTGGGTTACACAAATCTGTGTAAACCATTTATATGTGAAATTGTTTCTAGCCTGATTGAAACAATCAAAACTGTTGTGTCATTGTGTGATTGTGCTTGTTGTTCCAATCAGATTCCATGGACCAAGCTGAAAACGCACCCTATTACCCTGGTGAGTGTTTGCCTAATGCACTGTTAATTCTGTGTGGTTATTATGAGGCCACAAATTTGGATCCTGTGAACACAACCTAGCTCCATCCAGGCCTACTGTAAGTGCTTAATACAGGTATATGGTTCTCCAGGTTATTTTCCCAGACCATTGAACAGATCAACCAGTAATAATAATTGTCAATAGCTGTCTGTCTCTCTATAATTGAAATTTGATGGCATGAGAGGTTTAAGTTATTTCTATGCTGTTGTGAATACTTCTGGTTTACTATAGCTAAATTAGGCTACATGTGGCAAGAAATGACTTCATAAAGAGGAATAACTGTTTTCCTTGATTAATTGCTCTAGTTTTATAAGTTACGCCGAATAGTTACGATTTTCCTTAGTCATGTACTTAACGAAATCTCGCTGGGAGCCGCATGTCGCACCCATTGCACCTAAGAACCTTCTGGAACGCACCTAAAAATGTCAGATGCACTTAGTGGATAGCTAGCTAGTTAATTAGATTGCTAGCTGTCTAACTAGCTTGATAATTAGCTAGTTATCTAGCTAGTTGATTGACTGGTTAGACCTAACAGGTCAGTTACTTAGCTAGTTAACCATTCTTATGCTGTAGCATCTGCACCAAAGTACATTCAGCAATGCTGTTGAAAATCCAGTGTCCTTCATGGTTGGTTAGTTAGTTATCTGTCTATCTATCCCCCTCTCTCTCTCTCTCTCTCTCTCTCTCTGTGATTTTTACGTTCCATATAAGCTGTGTTCAGTGTTTCCCACAGGGGGATTTCTTAATCTAACTCAGCTAGGCCTGCTAAGTCTGAGTTTCATTTACCCCACTGGTAAGTCAGGAAGTGTGTCAATCAAACTTTGTGTCTTTCAGTCACTGGACAAGGTGGTGATGGAAATGAGCACCTGTGATGAGCCACGCCCACCCAATGGCCCCTCTCCCATAGCAACAGCCTCAGGTCAAAGGTCAGTACTACATTTTATTTAATTTCATGTGACTGTCTTTCTGTCGGTCTCTGTGTCTCTGTCACTTCAAGCCAGTTCAGTTTATTGGCATTACTGTTTTCGGTACAGGGGGTCCTTAAGTTACGCCACACATCTGTTCCTTCGACGGTGATGTAACCCGAATTTTGGTGTAAGTCAAAACACACCCTCCTCTCGAAGATCGAGGATGTCCTGTCTAGTCACTCCTCCAACATGGACGAAAAACTAGTTTTGTCTGGGTTTTTTTTGGTTGTTTTTTTTTTTTTTAAACACTGAGTTACAACACTCCATACACAAGACAATATGAAAGTGAAAGAGTTTCCTTTTGGTGTAAGTCAAAACACACCCTAGCCCAAGTCCGTAAGGCACTGACATTCATGTGGATGTTACTTGGACATGTATCACCTACTTAAACATTATTGCAAACCAAGCACACGCCTTCATGGCAGCAGTATTCCCTAATAGCAGTGACCTCTATCAGCAGGAAGTGTTCTTCCACACAGCAAACATTGTTTAGGAATGCTTTAGGGAGCATAATGAAGTTGTTGAATTGGTTTTCAAATTCCACAGATCTGTTTGATCGAGTGTCTATGGGTTGTGCTGGACGAACTGTTCTGATCCATAGAGGCCCCACCCGGCAAGTTCCAAGGTTTAATGATCTCTTTCTCTGTCTCTTTCTCTCTCTCTCAGTGAGTATGGTTTTGCTGAGAAGGTGGTAGAGGGCATCTCTCTGTCTGTAAACTCCATCGTGATCAGGATCAGTGCCAAGGCTTTCAATGCTTCCTTCGAGCTCTCCCAGCTGCAGGTCTACAGCGTCAACACCAGCTGGGTGGCCAGCGACCTGCGGTTCACACGCATACAGGACCCTACACGTGGAGAGGTGAGCTGTGTTCACGTTGTAATGGAAAGAAGTTTTCCACACTCCTTGGTCACACTGAAATGAAACCGTTTTTTTCCTGCCACTCAAAAACAAAAGTTCAGATTCACGTTTGAGCCAACCACATGCCTACATTGAAACAGGCAATTCAATTTTATTTATATAGCACTTTTTACAACCAGGTCCGAGCCCCTAGTGAGCAGTCCAGAGGCAACAGTGGTGGAACAACACTCCATACACAAGACAATATGAAAGTGAAAGAGTTTCCTTTTTATTATGAGTTAGGGAATGTTCCCTTTATGATTACCGACTTGTCAATCAAATGCATTAACACTTCCTCTTTAAGAACGTGTCCTGCTTATTTTTAAGCACATATAAAGAAAAGATCAGTTTAAGCAATTCAGCTTCCCACAAATATGCAAATGCTTCTGCACACACTTCTTTCCACATACACCCGCAGAGGCACGTAGAGATTTACTTTGGTTATTTGATTCTTCAGGAAGTAAGTCTGATTCTAATATTCCCCAAATGATGAGGCTGCATAACCGCTCATGCATTTTTACAGCCCTGTTACACAGTCTGAGCGTGCTTTGTTGCAGATCCTGACCTTTAAGGAGGTGAGCTGGCAGATGATTCGAATTGAGGCAGATGCCATCCAGAGTGGCGAACATGAGGTGCTCAGCGCCCCCATCCGCCTCATCACCAACCAGTCCAAAATCAGAGTCACACTCAAGAGAAGGGTGAGCATATGCATAAGCACAAACACCCTCACACACGCCTGAACGCAGATGTGTGAATAGGTTTTGTATTTTTTTCTGTGTGTCAATACCGGTAGTGATATTAATAGGCCCGAATTCTTTCATAGATTTTCCTTTTTGTACCAAAAGCAACTTTTTTTTTTCTTTCTTTTTTTTTTTTTTTTACCTTTAACGTGTTTTTTTTTTTTTTATCATCTTTTATTTGTAATGCTTTTATTACTAAGCATTATGTACCAAGTACCACAGTACAATAAAATGTGAAAATTATTTGTTATGATTGGCTGCTCTGTCTTGTGCCTCATTCAAAACGCATTGAAACTCTCCTCAGCTCTTCTCATAAAGAGGCTACTTTGCAGCTTAATTTCAACACGGTTTGTATGAACCCATGATTCTGCATGTCTAGACAAATACACATTTTATACACCGTGACAGATCAAAAATCAGCACAGTCCGTATAAATCTAAAACACATGTGCAGTGCTTTGTGGTCTGCACGTCTCCTCTTGTGTGACATTAATGTCTAACTGCTGATTTATGATAAAGTGTTCATTTTGTGGCCTGCATGAACTAGATACGATGGTTATACAAAAGGTTGGGCACCGCTGGTCAACATTTCTGTTCCTATGAAAAGTTAAATGAGTGGAATATGAACTGATCCGCTAAAGCGTAATGGTCAAGGTGAAGCATTCTTTCCAACATTTTAAGCGAGATTATTCTTTTGTTTTGTACCATGCAACGGTTCGGGCAGACTGAACAATCAGTACTTAGCAACACCCCCTTGACAAGTATCACAGCTTTTAGTTGCTTTTTCTAGCAGGCCAGTTCCAGAGAATTTCTTCTAGTTCTCTGAGATTTCTGTTCCTTTCATTTTCTTCTCTCTTGGTTCTTTGAGATTTCTGTGTCTTTCATTTACTGCTCAAATGCATCTGGCTTGTTTAGATGTTCCTTTGCAAACATCTGATACTTTGCTGTGAGGATGTGGGAAAGGCTTACCACAAAGTATCAATGAATCAGACTTAACATTGGACTCACAGTTAAGTCTGCTAAAGGTCTTCTCGGTCAAAGAAGTGTTTTGATTTTTCTTTCTGGCGATCTTATAGGCAGCTCTCTCTGAACGTGTTTGTTGTTTTAAGGTTCGCCATGCCTTGATAACATCACAGACTGAGGAAACGGCTTCTTCAGCACGCTACGCTATCTTCTTATATCTTTCACCTGTTTTGTGGGCATCAGTTGCTTTCATTTTCAGAGTGCTAGGCAGCTGCCTAGAGGAAGCTGTGGCTCCTGATTGGTGGAACAAGGTTTCAGAAGTCACGGTATTTCCATCACCTGGCCTTTCCTAAAGATGATTGCGAATGAGCCACAAGTTTGTACAGTGGTTGAGTCAATACTGGTAGTAATGACTGAGACCTTGGTAAAAGTAAGAGTTCGAAATTTCTTGGAGTGTACGGGTTTGTGCATGATCCCCCTTTCCTTTTTTCACTCTAAAATTGTACAAAATAAAATGCAGATCTTGCATAGAATGTTAGAATGTTTCAGATTTGACTTTTAGAGCTCAATTATTCTTCTACTCACTTAATTTTGACCAGGGGTGCCGAAACTGTAGCGACTATGTATAGTAGCTAAAGAACTTTTTGGACTATGTATAGTTATAACTGCACTCATGTTATTGAATAGTAGTACCTAAAATGATTCACTCACTGCTTTAAATTATTCAGTAACTACTATTAAACTAAAATGCAAGTTCTGAAGTTGTGAGAGTGAGGGATTAACCCTCTCCACACACTGGCCTTTTGCAGTTTAGGATTTTAAGCAGCGTGTTTTGTTGTTTTGTGTCAGATGAAGGATTGTAACGTGGTGGCGTCCAAGCTGATCCTGATCCTGGATGACCTGCTGTGGGTGCTGACGGACTCTCAGCTCAAAGCCATGGTGCAGTACGCCAAGTCTCTGAGTGAGGCCATGGAGAAATCAGCCCTGCAGAGAAAGAGCATGGCGACGGATTCCTCTCAGGTGTGTGTGTGTGTGTGCGTCCTTTATCCTGCACCAATATTCTGCTCTGTGATAAACTGCTGGCTGGCTGCCCTTTTTTGATGGCTGTTTCACACCAGTCATGCTAGTGCCAAAATGTATTAATTCTGCAATCTCTCAGTCTCTCTCTCTCGTTCTCTCACACACTCTGTGAGTGAATTGAGTCTTTGTGCTTCGATCTCATTAGCTCCTTTTGCAATTGTCTGGCCATATGGCACACCAGCGCATTCACACACTCAGCAGTACGTGTGACCTTTTCACACTCTGGTTCTTGTGTTGTGTCAACGCCCCCTGTTGATTTTAATAGGAACTGTGTTGGATTATCTTGAGTCACAAATAATGCGAGAAAGTGTCTGCAGTCTGTTAATGACCCTTCATTTTTAAGAAGGGAATTTACTGACCCCTGTGTGTGTGTGTGTGTGTGTGTGTGTGTGTGTGTGTGTGTGTGTGTGTGTGTGTGTGTGTGTGTGTGTGTG
>JBBIGA010000126.1:18999065-19013290 GCA_037576975.1 Alestes dentex
ACACACACACACACACACACACACACACACACACACACACACACACACACACACACACACACACACACACTCTCTCTGCAGGTTAGTCTGACTCCTGTCTTTTCCTTTCCACCAAATGGCAAAGTTTTACCAGCGCAAGCTCCATCCGGTGAACACTTCTATTTTGTCTGCCCTTGGCTTGTTTTTGGCTCGGATGTTGCTAATAATCTTCCTGCAGACTCGTTCTCGTGGCCTGCACTGACGGTAAACTCAGACAGACTGTTTTTCAAAATTGTGAATCCTGCAAAACTTCACAGCAGTGACTGGACAACTTTCCAGAGAGCAGGCTAGGTAGGTAGGTGACGTAAGTCCGCCTGCGGAGCATGGTTTCGCCTACATGGCAGCTTTTTTGGCGTTTCAGATGTCATGCAGGAGGAGAGAGCTTGGCTTCTTTTGCATGCAAATAGGAACCGGATTATATACGGTCTGTAGGAATGCTTTGATGAAAACAAACTTGATGTAAGATTGACAGTTCGGACTAGGACTGTTGCCAATACCTCCTCACACCGCACCACAGCATGGATAATTGATGGATCTTTTGATCCTTTCCCAGGATGCACACTGTGGAAATCTAATATTTGAGCAGGATCTAGTGGAAACGGAGCACCACACACATGCTCAACCTTCTGAAGTCGAGAGTTATCATTGTTTTCCTGTGTTTAATTTACATGACATGATGATTTATTTGCGAGTACATAAGTACATAATTACTTAGTTATGTAATGAGTGGCACTGACATTTGATTTTCTTTCTTTACTGACAGTTTTCAGCTAATACCTGTGGATTGTTGCTGTTTCAGTTCCATTTAATATAATTGATTAAAACCTGGCAGAAATGTAACTGCTTATAGGATTTTCTCTCTGCGAAACAAGAGTGCAGATGCAGCTCTAACTTTTCCTCAAAATATTAAAAAATATTAAGTATTGACCGAAATATATAAGTTTAGAATCTGCACCTTCAACAAAATTTCTCTGCTTACTTCAGCAAGCTATGAATGAGAAACAATTCATATAAAGTCTAGGGAGAACTTTGTACACTTTGTATTAAATTCAAAAGTCGAAGAAGAATGACTAGTGGCCTAAGACTTTAGCTAACGCTGTTTATAATAAATAAATATATAAAATATGAATCTGTGCTATAACCTTTGCATGGATTTCTTTTTATGATTAATTATTTATTGCCTCTGTTTTAGAAGAGGATGTGTACTTGTTTTCACTTACAAAATAATTTTGCCAAACCAAATTCAGTAACATTAATTACATTCTAGTGCAGTAGTCCAACATCACTCAAATCTAGAGAAGGGATGCGTAATGTTAGGATTGTACTGATACTGATGTTCTTATTGATGCTGCTATCTGTAATTTGGTTATAAAAATGAAGACATTACAGCAAAAGATGTGAAAAGATTCAGTAGTTATTTTCTTACTTCTTTGGAGAAAAAAAGTTAAATTGATTTATATTGTATTTATAATTATTATGGAGCAGCTGCAAATGTGTGATGGCGAAGTGCAGAGCCTAACTCCCATCCCTCCCACCGATCCAGTCCAGCGTCACCCATTTGAAAATCTCAGCTAGGTTAGAACACACTGATGTTGTATAAATACAAATAGTAGCACCTTTTGTTCAGGAGCTTATATTTTGCTTCTGACCAGTCAGGAACCGGTTTCGATTCCTAACCTGGAGTACGACAACTACAGTACGCCATCAAAAATCTGTTTGACATATCGGTCAGACTGAAATGTATTTGTCCGATGATCATTTTTAAAGCAGTTTCTCGCTGCTTTTTTATTTGACCACGCCTTCCTAAACTATGGCTTATGAGGATCAAGTTTATACACAAACTATTAAACTGAAAGCCAGTGTTCCTTGTTCATCTTAGACATTTCAGTCTCTCTGCGTTCAGTTCATTAATAAAATGACCTGCGCTCTCTGCATTCATGTTTTGTTGTCAGGGGCCTCTTATGCATGCATACATTTCTGCAAAGGTCAGCTCATTACAGTCTATGCACTCGGACTGCGTATGTCCTAGAACAGCTCTCAGACAAATACACACACAGGCACACACATGTACACACTCTTGCCACAAGGCGCTATTTGTTCTTTCGATTGAGGGTCCACATCTCCATTTTTGTTCCTGTGACTTCACCGGACATGATTATGGAAAGTGGGCCGAGATTGCTTGTTAATCATTCCAGTGTGTGTTAATCTGCTTGTAGTTTACAGCTGAGTGAAGTGGTGGTGCTAGCTGCTTGTGTTTTAGTGGGCATTCCTGCAAGGCTCCTCTTGTCTGAGTGTGTTGCTATGGGAACTTGATGGAGGTAAGCAGCAAAGTCCTGGCTCTAACAGGATCTGGAAGTTTCTCTCATTTCAGAGACACTGTGGATGCTGTGTTGTTTTTCACTCCCTGCTCCAGCACCAGTGGGCCCCCCGTATGAGAAGTATGCACGAACATGATTGGATTGATATTTACTAGAACATGGTGGAAGGCAGCTGCTGTAGACAAAGCTTTGATTCAACTGATCTGACAATGATGCCTAGCTACTGATCTGTTAAGCAGTCAGTATCAGAGAGAGAGGGAGAGAGAGAGGGAGCATGAGAGAAAGAGAGAGAGAGTGCAAGACCAAGAAATAGGGACAGAACAGCATCCCATAACTGCCCTGCTATGCACACACATTCCTCACGCTCATTCAAAGTCTGTTGAGTTGAACAGCAGCAATGGTCTATCTTTGACCATGCTTTCCTAAACTATGACTTATCTATCTATCTATCTATCTATCTGTCTGTCTGTCTGTCTGTCTATCTATCTATCTCAGTCTGTTTGTCTATCTATATGATGACTAACCAGTCAGGAATAAAGAACTCACATACATCACTGAGGGCCACTAAAAACAGGCTGCAGGAGGCAGAGGAAAAAATCCGCAGCAAGCGGTGTTTGAACGAGGTGCACTGCAGAGCTGATAGACTCACCACATGGGAGCCTCAGACTCCACTGGAGCTGTGCGCCTGTGTTGCTACCTGCTATGCCACCAAGCCTGAATATGGGTGGGGGTTCAGTGGGAAGCCTCTTACAAGGAATGAGCCTGAAAAGCAAAGGAAAACAGGAAAATTAAAACTGGCAAAAAGGCACAGAATAACAGACATGGACAGGGCAGACTGAAACACTCTCTCTCTGCCCTGTCCAGGTCTGTTATTCTGTTCTCTAGGGAAAAAAAATCCTAGAGAAAAATAAAGGAAGGCAAAAGTGAGAACAGGACTGTGTGTGCGCCTATGTGATAATGTGCTATGTGCTTTTCTGAAAATGTGCCTAGAGGGGTGCCCGACATGCTGAAATGGTTGGCGGAACTCTCGGAGGAATTAGAAGAGCTCGGTAGCTCAGTGTACCAGTACTGGCTGGTTCTGAGGGTTTAGGAATGCCAAGCAACCACAAAGACTTTGCAGTGAGTGCCTGCGAACTTATATAGGGCAGATTGATGATGCCCGCGCCATCAGATTGAAATTGGTGGCCAAGTGTCTCTCTTCTCTCTGTCTCTCACTATTTATCAAACAATCTTGTCTGTGTATCTTTCTGTATGTGCGTCTGTCTATCTATCAATCTGTTAGGTACAGAAAAAGAGAGAGAAGGGTTGTGTGTACTAGTGCCTTTATGTGTCAGCGTGAGTTTCTGGTGCTGTGTAAGTGAATGTCACGTGTAAGAGAGGTCCTGTGGCCCACGTGCGTCATGGGAGATTGCGGAGGAGGGATTCCGTCCCTCAGACAGGAAGCGTAATTATGCCGCAGGAAGCATACTGCAGTCACACTCCAGTTCGCCCACCTGCGCCATGTGAGGATCCCTCTGCTGCCACAGTAACGACAGCCCGCGGCGCCTCCTGGTGGCACGGAGGGGTGGGCGGGGGTGGCGTGAACAGTTCGTTTGGGACAGGGTTCCTCTTGTAGTGAGCTATAGTTCTCCAGCCCCAAACTAATATTTCATTTTATTACTGCAGGATACACACACAAACACACACACACACACACACACACACACACATACACATAGTGATACATGCACAGATTCAGAAGAGTTCTCATGGTTGCTAGGAGACTGAGAATTCATAAAGTGCAAGGCGTGGGATTTCCGCCTACTTTCCATTGACAAATCTGAGTCTCTATCCGAATGGGTGCGTCACAGCAAAAGGAGAAATATAGAGGGAGAGCGAGGGAGCGAGGGAGAGCATATTCTGCTCTCTTCTTCTTTTGCTCCATCTTCATCTTCATCTTCCCCTTCACATAACTTGGTGGCAATACCTTTTTTTCCCTTTTCTGAATTCTTTTTATGTTTCTTCATGTCTCTGTCACATAAACATCTCCCCACCCCTCCCATTGCTTCTTATTCTCTTTCCTAATCTCTCTTTCTGTCTCTCTCACTGAGAAAAACATATTCTAAGTATGATTCTTGGCTGATGGCCAAAGAGAATCTCCTGGACAGTTTTGCTGTACACTTCATTCAGAAACACTCATAACTTGGCTGAAAACGTGTTCCCACTAATAATGTGATAGACACAGTCAGTTGTCATTACATCACATCTATGGGATTTCTCCAGCTTTTTACCTGACTTTGGACTTTCACTAAAACCAATTTTAATTCACTGCAAGTTTCATTTGGAGCTGATTTGCATCTTAAACCATAAAATAGTAGTAGGGCAAGAGCGCAAATTAAACCATGGAAATAGTTTAATTAGATCTGTGCAACTAATTATATATGAGTCAAAAACCTACTTTGACCCTTGTGATTAATTCATAGTGAAGGGCTACTGTTAATGCGTGTCATTTAATAAGTAGTATGCCTGTTGCGTCACGCTAAAATCAAGAACATAGCCATGCAGTTTCCACATATAAAAAATGGCAGTGGAATCGGTCATAGTGAGCAGTTCAATGTTTTCGAAAATTTTGCCCTGTTGGATCTGCCACAGCCAACTGCAAGTGTTTGTATTGTGAAGTAGAAGTGTCAAGGAGCAATGACAGTTCCTGCATGAAACTGTAGACCATCCAAACTCACAGAGCGGGGTTGATCCTCACTTACTACAGAGTTACAAGCTCACACGTTGTATGAGGAGCTTATTAAAATACGAGCGGCTGCACACAAGCCTAAGGTTAAGCTTCGCCTGGAGTGGTTTAAAGCATGGAGTGGTTTAAAGCATTAAAGCCTGGACTCCAGAGCAGTGGAGATGTGTCTCTGGAGTGAGACCAGCAGCCGGATGGTTTAATACGGGTTTGGCAGATTTCAGGAGAGCACTGTAGGCCTAAAGCCAACAGTAAAGTTTGGTGGAGGGATAACGGGCTTCAGTTGTACTTCAGGGGTTTGGGCTCAGGGCCGTTGTTCCAGTGAAGGTAATGTTAACACTACAACATACAAATTTTTAGACCGTTATATACTTTTAACTTTGTGGCCGTGGTTTGGGTGAGGCCCTTTCTTGTTCCAGCATGTCGGTGTTCCTGAGCGCATGATTTTATGAGTTTCATGTGGAGGCACTCCAGTGGCCTACACATAGTCTTCAACCCAACTCCAAACCTTTGAGAGGATTTGGAATGCCTGTTGTGCCAGGCCTTCTTGTCCAACATCAGTACATGAACTCACAAAGGTGTTTGAAACACTCCAAAATCTTGTGGAAGGGCTTCCCAGAAGAGTGGAGGTTTTAAAATGGGATGTCCAATACGTTCTTGTAGGTATTATCATCAGGTGTCCACATACATTTGGCCATATAGTATATGGACAGTGTAATGAGTCACAAAATATCACTATGCTGCGAACGTCTGGTCTATATGTGAGGACTTTACCATATTCACACTGACAAATGATTTCCTTAAGTCACAGATGTCTGGCCTGCCTGATGAATCAGTGTTTCCACAATGCGTAGTAGTCACTGTTTATGAAAATTACTGCTACCTTTTTCAATAAATTATACCTCCCTACGCAAACTCATATTTTACTGTGTGGTTGAATTTCCTGAATTGTAGTAATGTAAGGAAAAACGAAGTTGATAGGCCTGTGTAATTATAAAAGCTGCAGGACGGTAATGAAATGATAGTGAATACAACACCAGTTGTTACATTGTTGTTGTTGCATGCATTTGTATTACTGCATAATTACTAAAGACACTTAATATAAAGTGGGACCAACATGCCTCTTAATGTACCAGTTTAGTCAGCCAGGGTAATTTAACTATAGTCATTTAACTATAGTCCCCAAGCAATGAAGAAGACAATCACAATGACCTAGGCACTTTCAAGAGGGTGCACACAGAGAATACCTTCATGCTTGTGCAAGTAGCAATGCTTTTATCTCAAGGCATGGGCACAGTGACCTATTCCAATGTCAACATTTTTTAAACAATATGTGAAATAATTGAATTGTTATAAATAAATATGGGTGCATAAGAGCTGTGATGGTGCTCTGATAACACCCCGATGTAAAATGGGATACAAGAGAAAATCATGGTACACTCTCTCATTTCACAGAACAATTTTTTTTTTTTGCTTTTTGTCATTTTGAACAATGTTTTAGTTTTTCATCATTTTGTTTTATTGTTTTGTTTTATTTCACAATGTACACTGACTATTAACAATGCACTTTCACACACTTTGAACTGAAACACAGACATCTGAAGCTTAGAAGACATCCACACATTATATGATTTATTTTGTATCACAGTTTTACAGTTTTGTGTCACAGTTTTATAGTTTTAGACTACCACCAGCTCATGATGTACAGACCTGTTCCCTTTCTCTCAGACATACTTGCTTGCCATCCATCAATTGTAGTCTCTGTGGTGTGTTCGAGTGCGCAATTTCATAGGAGACGTGAGACGGCGGTGAGCTGATGGCTTGGAGTGTCCCTGTGTAGTCAGTTCATTCCAGCTGTAAACAACAACATCTCACTTGAAAAAGCCAGCTGTCCACAGGACATCTTCTTCATTTGATTCAACCCTCTTTTCCCATGGATGGATCTAGTAATTCTGTTTTTTGTGCACTTCACTGTTTTCTGTAATTTAGTATGACATTACAAGAATATTAACTACTGGAGAATATTACATGAACACATCACAGCACAAGATTCTTCTTTGTATTTAACCCATTCACCAAGTGTAGCTGCGGGCAGCCAGAGACGCAGTGTGTGGGGACGGTATTTTGCTCAAGGGTGCCTCAGGGGTGCCACTGGCAGTCCTGGGATTTGAACCCATGGCCTTCTGACCACAGGGGCATCCCCCTAACCACTAGGCCACCAGCTGCCCCATCGGTATCATTTACTTTCTTGGTAGATTTGGCAGGGGCTGCAAAATATTGTCCCTGTGTGATTCACTGAAGTGAAAAACAGTTTATCTTGCTGATTTTCTTGCGTAACAGCGCTGAATAGGAGTTTGCGGAGGAGGCCTGATTTTGGATAAAATTGTGTCTGTCTGCTTCCCTCGTGGCACTTTTGTTCGGTATGTTTGATGGATAGATGGATGCTCCAAATAGACAGTATGAAATGAGAGTCTTCTTGAAGTAGTGTGTGTTTTACGATCCTGATCAAAAGCAAACTGCGCTTGCACACAGTGCGGGACGGAAAACATACAGCCCAGCAGAGGCAATGGGGAGAGATGATGCACAGTGGAGCAATCTCGCTGGATTCCCTTAGTGGAGAAAAAAGTGGGTGGGTAAAGAGTTTATAATGATTAAGAGAGAGATTGAGAATACTAATTCTGCTTGCTAATGGAAACAAGGTGCTGCTTGCATTAGTTCTAAACTTCCACAGCTTCATGGTGGACATGTTGCTGATTAAGACCTGAAGAAAGTTTTCTTACTGCTTGTTACCTCACCAGCCCTAAGTAAATTCAGGCTTCTCCTTGAGTGTGCTCTGCTTGCTCGTTAAGTAGAGCAGTAATGGGTGTGCTCTGCTAGGCTGTGCGGGATGTCTCTAATGAGTGTCTGTCGCTTGGCTCCGTACAAGCTTATTCGGACATGGCTGATAGCTTGGAATTCCATCACTTACAAATGCTCCTGATTGCCCTATGGGCCTTACACAGCCTGAGCCTGGATTCTCTAATAAGGTCTGTGCATGTGTGTGGGTGGGTGTGTGACGGTGAGTTTGCATCCATTTCTTCATGTAGACATCGTCCTGTTTACATACCAACCTTGTGGGGAAGAAAGACATTACAGGGACAAAAAACTGGTCCCCATGAGATGGATCCGTTGGAATGTTCCGGGGGCTGTGATAAATGCCCCGGTTGCCTTTAAGACCTCATACAGTCCGAGCCTAAGTTCTCTAATAAGGGTTATATGTGTGTAAGTGGGTTTGTATTCATCTTGTAATGAGGGAACTATCCTGTTTAGACACCAACACTGACATTACCTGATAGTAGGACATGCTGGTTAATGTTATGGTATGAAAACACACTGTGCGTTATAACCTGATATCTTTGTAGCAAACATAATTATAAGGTGCCCCTGAGTTGGTCCGTGAGACTGATCAAATATGATCAAATAATTTCAGATAAATGTGAGAGAAATGTGACAAGGCTAAGCTATGGTAATAAAACATATTCTAAATAAACATTACAACTGCAAACAAGATCTGTATGGTGTGCAAATGTAGTACAGTAGAATATCTCTGTACTGTAAAGTACAGTATGCTGGTTTGCAGGTTGATGTATATAGACTTAAACGAGAGATGACAGGTGAGATACAGCGAGATAAAGAGTTCAGTTTGTGTTATAATGAACAGTTGAAGTTGTGGTGTTGTGTCATGGTCTAGAGGCTTGTGGTCTAAGGGTAGAAGCTCCTTCTGAGCCTCTCTGTTTCGGTTGGTCTGTTCCTGCATCTCCATGTACAAATGTCCTGCCGAGACGGTAGCGCGGATCCATTACAGCATTCTGCCGATCGGATCACTCTCTGTAGTCTTAATGTCCTTTACAGGGCTGTTCCCAAACCAGGAGGTGATGAATTGGTATTTTATTAAGGCTCTTTAAAAAAGACTTAGGAACAGATATTCAGGTAAGTTTTGTTTACAGAGTCCTTTAATAATGTGTGACCTACTGACCCGTCCAATATTATGACCAGCCGTCACTGAAAATGGCCTTTCTCCTGACACGATAAATGTAGTAAACCTTTAAAACTTATTTAAGTTACACAGTCGGTTCTCAAGGACAAAGATTTGGACCTTGAGGGAGTAAAACTTACCTATCTGATAGCTTAATGTCTGTCAGTGCCCCTGTAGGAGTGTGTGCGTTTAGCTCTGAGGACAAACCATAAGTCCCTAGAATGATGGTAAACAGGAACATTTGACATTGTGGGGACATTCGACTGGTCCCCTTAAGGACAAATGCTTATTTACATGAATGCAGCTTCTGTTTCAGAAAGGTAAGAGACTAATAGACTAATACAGTTATACAGTAATTCATTTACAGCCAGTGGAAATGCCCCACGAAAAACACGTATACAGATGTGTGTATGTGTGTGTGTGTGTGTGTGTGTGTGTGTGTGTGTGTGTGTGTGTTTGTGTGGGGGTTGGGGGTTCTTGGTTTGCCTTGTGTTTCATTTGCCTTTTGTTCAGTCTGTGACTATCTCTAACACATTTTTTTGGAAAGATCCCTCTCTTAAACATCTTTAACCATTGCAGTACACCCACATTACTATTAGACCTTTACCGCACTGTTCATCTTCAGAGGGACTGGGGTTACTCACATCATACCCAGCCCCTGAAGTCCTTTTGCTGCTGCTGAGTTTACTGCTTTCTCCTTACAGTGGAATATCTCTCTGTGCAGGGGAGAACATGTCACTGAGCCCAGCTACTAACCACAGACATAGCTGTGCCAGGAATTGGAGTTAAAGCTCTGAAAGGAAGAAGTTTAATGGTGAAAGGCCCGTACAGTGCTCTGCCCTTTTTAGACAGGAGTCACCTCATTTCATGAGGAGAGGAGTCATTTCTCTGGGGTCGCCACGTCTATTCACTCTCTTGCTCCCTCCTTCCATTCTCTTTCTTTCCGTTTCTTCATACCTTTAACTTTGAGTCTGTCTCTCTCTCGATGTCGAGCCCTCTCGCACACGTTTTCTCTCTCCACAATGATTTACCTGACTGAAATTAACTCTCAGAAGTGGAGAGTTATTGTCGTTGTATTGCTGCTTGAATGTAATTACATAATAACAAAATTGTATAATTATATAATCAATTGCATTTACGGTTGATTACAAGCCTGCGTGTTTGACTTTTTTTTTTGTAATGTGAAGGGGGAAAAGGGGGATTGATTGACCGTTTTAAATCCACATTTTCCACAGAATTAGGTGCTTTAATGAGCTAGCAGTGCGAAATAATTATACCATGTGCAGTACTAAGCCATCTTATTTTCTGCCTGACTGAAACTAAAAGAATTCAGTTTTGGTGTCTAAACCTTCATTGAGCAAATAGTGCTGTGTGGCTCATCAGTAGTCTTGAGTTGATTTTTCACTTTTCTTTTTTTTTTTTTTTTTCCCGCTCATTTTGCGTCCTCTGGTGTAAGTATGCTACACTGGACAAATAAGAGAAAACAGTACTTGTTTCTGTTATTTAACAAACAATATATGGTGTTGTCAGTTCTGGGCCACACCTGTTTTTCAGAGTTTGGGCTAGGCCCCTTACTTCCAGTGAAGTGCAATCTTAATGCTTCAACATGCCATGCTTCCAACTTTGTGGACACAATTTGGGGAAGAACCTTTTTTATTCCAGCATGACTGCGCCCCAGTGCACTAAGCAAGGTCCATAAAGACATGGCTGGATGAGTTTGGTGTGGAAGAACGTGACTGGCCCACACAGAGCCCTGACCTCAACCCCATGCAACACCTTTGGGATGAACTGGAACGGCTATTGCGAGGCAGGCCATCTCGTCCAACATCAGAGTCTGACCTCTACAGAACGAACAGGCACAAATTCCGACTAAAACACTCCAAAATCTTGTGGATGTCATGAAGGGCATGGGTAAGGAGGCACAGATGCAGGATTCCATTTTGACCTAACTTTATTTACAAACTCCAAAACACAAGGAACTCATGTGGGCCAAAACACAAATAGAACTAAACCACAGGATACAGGCCAAACCAAACACAAGAAGACGGTGGACCGACTAAAGGGCATGACATTAGGGTGGTTGAATGTACACATGACCTAGACCTGAACCAGTGAAGACATGCGTTCACTAAATTCCCCCCATCAGTATCCTTGTCAATGCTGATGAATGCAAAGTCAAAATACATTATGTGCGTGAATTTGAAGTAGATATATACACGAGATGAGAAGCTCTGCTGTGCACTTTTTTCAAAGCTCTTCACACAATTAGCATAACAACACTCCTCCTTCAAAAAACATGCATGTAGTGAAACTTGTTCTCACTGGCCCAGGAATTTGTTCTCTGTGGCCCAAGCACAGGCACAGTATAAGATGCATCCCAATGTGACCACTGTATGTGCCAACAAGGTGCCTGAATGTAATATTCATTTACTAAGCCCTGTTCAATGCATGCTCGTGAGGATTTCAAACGCCCAGTGAAATCCTGGAAAGCTTAGGACAAAAGTGAAAACGAAAGCTCAGTGATTAAGACGCATGTTATTTTTCTGCAGCTCGGAAGGGAGAGTCTGCAAGCGTGAACACATTGCAGCTGCGGAACACAGCACATTTTGCAGATCTGGCCCTGGTTTCAATGTCAATTATCCTTTCCGTCCTGGTCTCACTGTTGAGTGTTGATTTCTAGCCCTTAGGGATTTTATATTAAAGATGTAAGACCCATCTTTAAATGGTATGAAACTTTGTAATCATTATTGTTTTTTCCTAGTTTAGTTCTCAAGATATTTTGGGAGTCTGAAGTGTTAAACAAAACCAGCCGATTACTCAGTTGATCAACAAAATAATCAGTAGCTCACTTGGCGAAAAATATAATCGATGGTGGCATCCCTTCTTTTTACCATCTCACATCCAAAACGCACCATGATCACCATAACCCTTCATGCACTCATTAAAACTCATTCTGTACAGAGCACTAACACCTCTCTTCCCTCAGGAATACGTTCATTTAAATCATTCATTAGTATCAAAGAGCTGAGTGAGACACATTAATAACAGGCAGCATTATAAGAATTTAATTACAAAGCAGGTAATGAATTACAATTTATGACATTAAAATACATTACAACAAAAGTATTTGATGTGTGCCGTACATGAATTATTCAGAAATGCAGCAAAATGTTTTTTTAATATAATGGTCCAAAATTCATAAACTGAAGGAGCTCCAGTTATGAACTATTTAAATAAACCAATCTCTATCTCTCTCTCTCTCTCTCTCTCTCTCTCACACACACACACACACACACACACACACACACACACACATGTCTTTATATTTATGAAGATAAACAAAGCAATGTACCAGCAATTCACATCCAACAATATACCCAAGAAAGACTCTCTTGGCATGTCTGATTCATCCCTGACTGTCCTCTTCAGATATGTCTGGCATAAACCACTCTGTACCTGTTACTCATACAATTACAAATGTTTGCATACTTCACCTCCCTGTTCTCAGCTCAGTTCTTCTCTTCCTTTCAGTGCCTTCCAGCAAAATGAAAATATTACAATATGTTGTCAATGTGTATTTCAAAATGCTCCACAATTATACTGGAAAATCATTTCAGTAATTCACAATTTTTTGTGACTTTGCTAAGATACTTTCCTTTTCCTGGCACATGACTAGGTATTCAGCTGGGAACATTTTCTACATTGTTTGTATGTATTTATTCAGATTCTGAATATACTTTTACTTGCAACAAATTGCTGTCTAGCAGATTTAGTGTGTTCTGTTAGATTTTGAGCTTAGACTGGAAAGTTTTGAGAAGAGTTTGTAAACAGGTGTAACACACAGAATTTGTAGATACATAGAGTTGTGCTGCAGACTGAGTTTGGTTGCGTAAAGAATTAATACATTTTAAAAGACGAGGCTTCATTAATGCATTTTATTCCAAATAAGTGTGTGAAGAGTTTTGAAAAAGAGAGTTAAAACTGCTAGTGCCTGCATACTTAATTGAACATGTTAAAGGATTGCGTAATTTTCTAAGTCACACACAATCGGGCCGAGAGAGAAAATGATTATAGAGATTGGATGTATGTGTAAAGGCTGATTAATCTGGTGTTATGTTGTCCATATTTAAACCCAACATAGTGTATACATCTGAGAAAAATACACCGGAGATAGAAAAGAATCAACCTCTTTAATATATATATTTACATTTTGTTGCTTTGCAGGATTAAAACACTTTTGGGTGTTATAAGTTGCATTGTGTTCACAATGCAACTTATAACACCCAAGATAAGGGTGTGATCAATTAAGAACAATTTAGAGAAAAAAGGGAAAAAAACAGAATCACAGAGACTGATAAAGGATCACCCCTCTCCTAATAATACTTGTAAACACAATCAGGTGTACTTAATCACATTCTCCATCGCACACCAAGCTAATTGACTTCCACCTGTGATCAACTGTAGTTGTTTTGATTAGTTCAACAGAAAAGCAGCTATTCCTGGAGCATTCCAGTGCTTGGTAGTGCAACTGAAAAAAAACCAAAAAACAATCAACTATGAGAGGCAAGGCACTGTCAAAATATTTCATTGAAATTCAGGGGATGATTGGAAAAAATCCCCAGGAGCACAGTGAAGTATTTAATTAAGAGGTGGAACGTGTTTTGTATTGCTTGGACCCTCCCTAGATGAAGTGGAAAACGGTGTTACAGTCAGATAAGACCAAAACGAAACGTTACATTTGGTTCGCCATCCAAAGAAAACCACGCCTACAGTAAAGCATGGAGGTGGCAGCATCCTGTTGTGGGAGTGTTTCTCTGCAGCAGGGACTGGGGCACTTGTCAGGACAGAGGAATGGGGCAAAATACCGACAAATTCTTGAGGAAGACTTGCTGCCCTCTGTAATCAAACCCTGATCTCCTGCATGACAGGTTGGGATGCTCACCACTATACAAACAAGGAGTGGACAAATAGTGCACAGTCTATTTGTTGAAAGTTGGTAGAGAAATGGCCCATATATTTTGAAGGGGGTGATTAGCGTGTGCAAGCAGGTTGGAATGGGTGGAGAAAAGTGTTAGGTGTGATGTGTGATAAAAGGGTTTCAGCAAGAATGAAAGGAAAGGTGTACAAGACA
>JBBIGA010000126.1:19035237-19047137 GCA_037576975.1 Alestes dentex
AGAGACGGTGTGTGCATGTGTGTGTGCGTGTGTGTGTGTGTGTGTGTGTGTGTGTGTATGTGTGCGTGTGTGCATTTGTCCATGTGAGAGAGAGAGAGAGAGAGAGAGAGATAGTGTGTTTGCTATATGAGAGAGAGATAGAGAGTATGTTTGCTATATGAGAGAGAGAGAGAGTGTGAGTGTTTACTATATGAGAGAGAGTGTGTTTTCTATATGAGAGAGAGAGTGTGTTTACTATATGAGAGAGTGTGTGAGAGAGAGTTTACTATACGAGAGAGAGTGTATTTTCTATATGAGAGAGAGAGAGTGTGAGAGAGAGAGAGAGTTTACTATATGAGAGAGAGAGAGAGAGTTTACTATATGAGAGAGAGTGAGAGAGAGAGAGAGAGTTTACTATACGAGAGAGAGAGTGAGAGAGAGAGAGAGTTTACTATATGAGAGAGTGTGTTTTCTATATGAGAGAGAGAGTGTATGTGAGAGAGAGAGTTTACTATGTGAGAGAGAAAGAGAGAGTTTACTATACGAGAGAGAGAGTGAGTGAGAGAGAGAGAGTTTACTATGTGAGAGAGAAAGAGGGAGTTTACTATACGAGAGAGAGAGTGAGTGAGAGAGAGAGAGTTTACTATATGAGAGAGAGTGAGAGAGAGAGTTTACTATATGAGAGAGAGAGTGTGTTTTCTATATGAGAGAGTGAGAAAGTGTTTTCTATATGAGAGAGAGTGAGAGAGAGAGAGAGAGAGAGTTTACTATATGAGAGAGAGAGTGTGTTTTCTATATGAGAGAGAGAGAATGTGTGTTTTCTATATGAGAGAGAGAGAGAGTGTGTGAGAGAGAGTGTGTTTTCTATTTGAGAGAGAGAGTGAGAAAGAGAGAGAGTTTACTATATAAGAGAGAGAGTGAGAGAGAGTGTGTGTTTTCTATATGAGAGAGAGAGTGAGAGAGAGAGAGAGAGAGTTTACTATATGAGAGAGAGAGTGAGAGAGAGTGTGTGTTTTCTATATGAGAGAGAGAGTGAGAGAGAGAGAGAGAGTTTACTATATGAGAGAGAGAGTGAGAGAGAGTGTGTGTTTTCTATATGAGAGAGTGAGAGAGAGAGTTTACTATATGAGATAGAGTATGTGTTTTCTATATGAGAGAGAGAGTGAGAGAGAGAGAGTTTACTATATGAGATAGTGTGTGTTTTCTATATGAGAGAGAGAGAGAGAGTGTGAGAGAGAGAGTTTACTATATGAGAGAGAGAGAGAGTGAGAGAGAGAGTGTGTTCTATATGAGAGAGAGTGAGAGAGAGAGAGAGAGTTTACTATACGAGAGAGAGAGAGAGAGTTGCTATACGAGAGAGAGTGAGAGAGAGAGAGTTTACTATCCGAGAGAGAGAGAGAGAGTTTACTATACGAGAGAGAGAGAGTGAGAGAGAGAGTTTACTATACGAGAGGGAGAGAGAGAGAGAGAGAGTGAGAGAGAGAGAGCGTTTACTATACGAGAGAGAGAGAGAGAGAGAGTGAGAGAGAGAGTTTACTATACGAGAGGGAGAGAGAGTGAGAGTTTACTATACGAGAGTGCGTGAGAGAGTGAGAGAGAGAGAGTTTATTATATGAGAGAGAGAGAGTGAGAGAGAGAAAGAGTTTACTATATGAGAGTGAGAGAGTGAGAGAGAGTTTACTATACGAGAGAGAGAGAGAGTGAGAGAGAGTTTACTATATGAGAGAGAGAGAGAGTGAGAGAGAGTTTACTGTACAAGAGAGAGAGAGTGAGAGAGAGAGTTTGAGAGTTTACTATATGAGAGAGAATGAGAGAGAGAAAGAGTTTACTATATGAGAGAGAGAGAGAGAGTTTACTATACGAGAGAGAGAGAGTGAGAGAGAGAGAGAGAGAGAGAGTGAGAGAGTGAGAGAGAGAGAGAGAGTTTACTATATGAGAGAGAGAGAGTTTACTATACGAGAGAGAGAGAGAGAGAGTGAGAGAGAGAGAGAGTGACAGGTTCATTAGCAGCTTCAATTGTGAGTGATTAGCGTTCCTGAGAGGTGTGTTTGAAAACTTAATGAGAGCTGCTGCAAGTTGCTCAGTGGGGCAGAACAGTTCACATACTCACATGCACATGCAAACCCATACACAAACACACTCTAAACCAAAACCTAGTGCTGCTCACCTCTTTAGTACACCTGAACAGTTAGCTGGCAGTGGAGTGTAACAGCAGAGAGGACCATAGAGTAGTCCAGTGTTTACTGAGTCACTGTATTCATTGTAACTAAGAGACAGAAATAAGCAGCACTTAAAGGCTTGGTGTCAGTACAGCTTTGGAAAACTGTATTTGCTATCTACTGAATTTGAATTTTTTTGGGTTTGGGTTAACTTACTATGAGTAAATGAGTAAAACGTCTCTGAAGTAAATTGACAAGCAAAATCAGAATCAATTAATTTCCAACCTATTTCTGATATGAAGTTGGACTTATCAGATATAGATGGAGGAAAGTTTCATCCAGAAATTGCAGAAGCATCATTCTCTCTTTTTTATTGTTATTTTGGCCTGTGTCTGTAAGCAGTTTTGCTGAATCTCTGTGTCGCACTAGACATGTTTCATTTCTTTTTCATAGCAAAAAACATGACACTGAACATTCTTTGTTAATAACATTCTCGTGTTGTGTATCGTACCTCAAAGAAATTACATTACATTATTTTATAAATGGCATATTTCGTGTGTGTGTGTGTGTGTGTGTGTGTGTGTGTTTCCATGGAAGCATGCCGTACATTCTTAACTGCCAGAATGTGACTGATATATCCTCATCACTGCATACACAGGAGTGTTGCAAGGCTGTAATTGGATGGTTGTCAAATATTATGTCATAGTCTCATAATCATAGTATTATAAAGCTTTACACATATAGGCCTACTTTAGGTGTGTGTGTGTGTGTGTGTGTGTGTGTGTATATATATACATAAGTGGTACGCAAGTAAGAATTTTTATTACAATAAATTGAATGATTTCATTACTGTATTTACCCTCGTTGTACCAATGAAAACGACAGCGCATAACAAAGAAAACAGGTGTTTATAAATTATGAATTACAGTGCAATGCACATTTTCTTTCAGGGTAATGTGTTAAGCTGAGTTTAAAATGAAATTAAAGTGTTTTGGGAGCTTATTTAGGGGAATATTTAGGGTTTACACTTTAACAATCAGCATTTATAGGCATTTTTTTCTTACCACATCATAACATTTCCAGACACCCCCAAATATGCTCCCAAAACACTTTAATTTCATTTTGAACTCATTACCCTGAAAGAAAATGTAAAGGTAAACCCGTATTCGTACTGTACAGTTTACACTGAACTCCTGCAGTGCTAGAATGTAAATACCAACATTACCCCTGTATAGACTGTACTGTAATTCATGCCCGGGTGTTTTTTCGGCGGCGCTGAGCAGCGGAGGTTCATTCCACTCAGGTGTCTGATTGCCTTGGTAGCCGCGCGTGGCGCACGAGGCCCGGACGTCACAGTCAGCTGTACTCAGAGGCGGGAGGTTCGAAAATCAGCGATGGACTGAAACCGCAACAGCTGATCTATGTGAAAGTATATATATATATATAAATTAATGCTGGGCAACAGTTAAAATGAATTGCATGATTTTCTGCGATGAATTGCATTTTTATACGCAAAATTCAATAATGACTTCAAAAGTAGTGTATTGTGCACTTTCATTTTAGAAGTACTGCTATATGAACACAAGTGCAATAACATTTGGTTTGCAAACAAAGTGCTTTTTAACAGCAGTGTTCCTTTTAACACAGTTACACAGTTGCAGCTCAAATCATTCTGTAAATCTCCAGGAGACCAAAAAGAGCATGGGTGCTGGAACCATTATAGCTTTATAACCATTACAACCCATTCAGGTCACATAAGTAAAGCAACACATTTATGGTTGGCAATCCTGATAACTGTGTTAGGTTGGGGAAGGCTGGGGCCGGGGTGTGTGGACATGGTGGCAGCGGGGTGTGTGCTCAGAAAGAACGTGCTGAGACTGCTAGTTTAGACTGGTGCGTTACATAAAGGAGAGAAGGAGAGAGTGCTGTCACTGCCATGGTCTGACTACACCAACATTTGGCTGGTGGGCAACAGCAGTGTGTGGCTGCTGAGAGACCAGTGTGGCAGCTTGTCTGCTTGGTGTAGTGTAGTGGGTAAGATTGCAGTCCTCCATGCAGCAGACCTGGGTTCAGTTTCACTGTTAAGACACATCACACTACACAAGTAAAAGTCTTTGGAGAAGACTTAATCACGCGTAACATGATTCAACTGTAAGTTCTTCTAGATAAGGGCGTCTTTCAAATGCACATGTGTAATTTTTTTCACTTCAGCCAAGAAGGAGCACACCTGGGGAAAGAGACTAACTGGCTAGATAAGTGGAATCAGGTGCTCCTGCTTGGTTAGAATTAAAACTGGAAGCTGCACTGGTCCTTTGTGCCGAAAAATTACACACGCATATACAGAACGGTGGTTCTCAAACTGGTCCATGAGGATTTCCAGCCTAACTTGCAAAAATGTGAACTGTCTGAGGGTCCCTCAGGACCCTTTCATGACCCACTGCTCTGTCATTTTGTCCCCTGTTGGCAGCACTCTAGAATGTTCTCCCCATTCACACTGTTGTAGAATGTGCTCCTCTGTTCACACTGTGCTAGAATGTTCTCTTTCCCTGGTGTTTTCTGGACATTCTAAGGACAGCTGTTACAGGCTGTTTGTTGTTTGGTCACTGATCTCTGACTTTTTTGGTGCATCTCTCTCTCTCTCTCTCTCTCTCTCTGTGTCTGTCTATTTCTGTCTCTCTCTGTTTCTCTCTCTCTTTCTGGTTCTCTATCTCTCTGGTCTTCTTTCTCTCTGTTTCTTTCACTGTTACTCTGTCTCTCTCTGTTTCTTTCTCTCTGTTTGTTTACTTGACTTGCTGTGTGAGAGAGGTTGTATGAGTGCAAAAAAACATGCACAAAAAAATTCACACAAATTAATTAGTGTTGCAACTTGGACACCTATGATACAACAGGAAACGAAGATGATGCTTATGTAAGACTTCCTGTGGTTATACAACTGCAAACAGTCATCATCATCATCATCTCTCTCTCTCTCTCTCTCTCTCTCTCTCTCTCTCTCTGTCTACCTCTCCCTACCTCTAACTCTTTCTCTCTCCCACTAACAGGCTTGTTCACGGCTGTTTCTCTCGTCCAGAGATACGGAGCTCCACTGCAGCTGCAGTGTGTTTTATTTCACTTCTGTCTTTGTGTGCAGCAGCGCATCATGTTCTTCAAACACAGCAAGCTGCTGTGACTCAGCGCTACTGAGCAGCAAGGCCTCACCCGAATCGTATTGTCCTTGTGAAATGGGTTCCCTGTACCATGACATAAAGCTTTTGTGGCGCATGCATGCGTGTGTGTGTGTGTGTGTGTGTGTGTGTGTTTGTTTCTAAGAGAAAGCACCATGTTGTGCATCGCCTTTGTGTTACTTAATAGGAAAGGTAATCCTAGTGAGCAAATTAAACACATTATCTTAAGGAGCACAGAGACTCCCTTATCAAATGCTTACCCATTACAGACATGCCTGAGCTCACTTACACACCTGCATCCATCCACACACACACACACACACACACACACACACACTCTCTCTCACAGACAGACAGACCAAACTGCCTCTTTTTTACACAGTAGAAAAAAACATCCTGATCATAGCTATCATTCCCATGACATTTCCACGTAGACACAGTCGCCTGATTATAAGCCATGGCCAGCAGAGTTTCCACTGTGAAGGGTTTCGCTGAGTGGCTTTACATTTGTGATTTTTTTCTCTTTCCTCACCAGCCGTTATTTTAAAACCAAAACCTGTAAGCGTGAAAAAATGCATGTGGAGAATAGGCATTGTAGTACTTAATGCAACTGCACCGTTTTAACACAATTGTTTGAAATCTACTAATACAAAAACAATTATGTAGCGGCAAGGATACAGTCATCATTTTTCTTCACTCATATGTCAGAGTAGTTACTAGGGTGTTGCTATGTGGCAGCACAGCGATTTAATAACCACCAAACAACCATTTGGTGATGCCCTAGCAACCACCTGTGATACCACAGCAACCGTATAGCAACATCATATCAACTAGCTGGAATATCACAGCAACCATCTGGCTACTCCCTAGCAACCTAAGATCCTGTAACAGTTGCCCAGCAATTCCATAGCAACCACCTGAAACACCCCAGGCCTTTTAAAGGCCAGCAAACTACGAGTGACGGCCCAGCGCCCACCTCCAGTACTGTAACAATATAATCACGAGAAAACTCACGAATCTTGTAACATGAATCAAACCCAATAATAGACTGAGAGTGTCACTATAACCAATGAATGGGTTTTAGTTTTTGTCTAAATGCACCATTAGAAGCCCAGTTCTCATACTGCTGTCCTCTGGTGTCGTTCAGCAAAAGCTTTGATCCACTGAGACAAAGTGTAAACCAGTAATTTGGCGTCTCACAGTACTGCTAAGGATGAAGTGCCTTCTTCAATCACACGAAGGCAGAGCTGAAGGCAGGGTCATAGCAGGACTCAAACCACCGGTTTCCTGTAAACAGCTATAAACCGCAGAGCCACAGGAGCTGGTTATAACTGCATGTCATACCTTAGATATCAATACCATGCAAATTCCACATAAATCCTAGTCCACACAGAGTGGCGCATACCATCTGACAGGTGGTCATTATCTATTTCCTACTCTTTTTTTTTTTTCAGCAAAAGTATTTGTCAAATTTAACTCATTAATATCAGTAATTCAGCAGTCTACTTTGTACTAGCCAGTGCTTACAGAAGACCTAAAAAATTAAACACATGACTTTCGAAACCAGCTAATAAAGTGAGGGAGATCCATTTCTAGCTCTGTGTCCATGGAAGGATCTTTGTCTGAAAGTTTCCAGCCTGGAACAGTCTGGCGCTGCGTTTGCAGGATGCTTTGTCTTTGTTCCAATATGTTCTGTGCGATGCTGAAAATTTGGTTATGAGATGACATGATGTTCTAAAATATTCCACACTCCATTTGCAGTTCTGCTGCAGGCTCTTGTTTGAGTTCATCACAGTAATGCCTGCTTCAGCCAAATAGTATTAGAAGTACCAGAAGCAGAGGCAGGATTAGTCCGTTTTGATAGGAAAACAGATGCATCTCAGTAAAATCATGGGCCATTGACCTTTGTGTTCAGTACCTGGCAGAAACTGATGGGTCACTTTTAATCTTCATAAAAGATTAAACTTAATTTCTCTAGTAACGCGTCTAAGATTTCCCTTCACTTTGTAAGATGCCTCTTTTTTTTTCTTGCAGCCCAAGCAGCGTACGTCTTTATCCTCATCTCAGGACGTGCAGCGGCCCGTGCAGAATCACAGCGGAGACCCTTCAGAAGTCAGCTCGTCTCTGGGCTACGCCAGCTTCAGCACCAGTCCCCCTGCCAGTCCACCCATCAGCCCTGCCAACTACTCCACTGGCTCAGCTGAAGACTGCGCCCTCAATGGTATGAGCACTCCCTACCGTTTGATCCTAGATGGATGTTTCTCAGTGTGTTGTCCGCAGGGTTTGTGTATACTGTGGTTTTTATTTGATCAAATTTAGAGCCAAATTACACCGAATGTTCACCCTTTAAATTGTGAGGACTTGCACGTAGCCTACTTTAGTTCTGCACTCCAACCTTAAATCAGGGCTGAACACCCTGTGACATTTTATGCCAGAGATTATGAACTGTGCCTTTATTTATCTATTTATTCACGATCATATCCAAATATCCAATTGACTCTATGGAGCGGGGTTCTCATTCACACACACAGTTCTTAAATTTCATTCTAAATTGTTCTTATGGTAAATTCTTAGCATGTATATAGTGTTCAGAAATCAAGCCCTGCAATACTTCTGCAATCTATCATGAAACGTTTGTCCATCAAGATTGGACATCATGCATTCATTTATGCACATTTGTACACATCAAACACTTAAGAAATCACTACTGAAACAATTCTACAAATATTTTATAGATGAGACTTCAGGATTCTAAAGAAGTTAACTTTAAGCCTAACTTACTTGACTAACTTGTACTCTTATGCTGCGTTTACATGATGATGGCAGAGGGCATCAGCAAACCAGGTGCAATTATAAATTCTGGTGCAAAAATAATCCCTGCTCAGGGGCGAAGTTAATTAAGATAGTTGGTTTTTCTTGTAGTATCCGTGAATTAGTAGGAGTAACAAAGTTGGATCTGAAAGAATATTTTGATTTACAGCTATAGATACTATACACTGACTTTAGATCATAAGATTTGTTTTGAAAATTGGCAGAGTTAATTCCAGTTTAGACTGTAACTTGTTTAGGTAGAGACAGTTAGCAGGAGGCACAATCTCCCTGCAGCGATTGTCTGAGGGGTACCTCCTCAAAAGAGCTACGCTGATTTAGGCGTGAATTCTCCTGCCTGATTGGCTGCCTGTGGGAGCCGCGAGACGTTCGGATCCAGTGCTAATGCTTTGTTTCTCACATGCTGGCTCCTGCTGTTCCAAAAGCCTCCACAGCAGCTGTCTGCATAATTCATACATCAAACCCGCTTCAGACGACAAATCGGCATATTAAAGCCTCGCGCTGCCTCTCCGCTCGCGTGAACGCAGTCAGTGAAACCTGGGATGAGTATTTAATTACCCATTCACTTGCTGTACTGGCTGGTTCAGCATGGTCACACTGCCAGTAGAAGGTGATGGGAGGTGGATTATGCTGCCATGGTTATGAGAGTAAGGACAGAGGCCCGGATAGAACATTCACATGCATGCCATGCAAGCCAGTGTCTGTTCGTGTGTCACTTCCTGTGTGTCACTTCCGTTGGACCCTCCTGTGTTGCTGGCGGGCAAGCGGGCAGTTGATGCAGTTTCCATGGTAGTATGATTCCTGTTACCATGGTGTAGGAGTCATGGTGACGGATGTGATCAGTTTCTGAAAGCTGCCAGTCAAGGGAGCCTCCCGCACGCTGTCTGGCACCCTCCTCTGCATGAAGATAACAAAGAGGTCAGAGAGAGTAAGAAGAGAGAGAGAGAGATTGTGTGTGTGTGTGTGTGTGTGTGTGTGTGTGAGAGAAAGAGAGAGAGAGAGAGAGAGAGAGAGAGAGAGAGAAACTATTTATAAGAATAAGCCTAATAAAAGTGTTCCACTTCCAATCATAAAGTCACTTTAAAATGTCAAGTGTTGGTAATAGTCTCCAATATTATATTGTGTGCAGTTATGTCTGTACTCTTTCTTCCTGTTAAGGGGACTCTTCCAGCCTTTATCTGATCCAGGCTCTGTTATAGGTCCCTGTGGGTGTCATTACTTTAATGTCTCTCTCTCTTCAAATTGTCCCACCCTGTGGACTTCTGGCCTCTCAGTGTCTGAGAGTGGACAAAGCAAACCATCAGCTAAAGTATATTACATGCAAGATGGCAAGTGCACATGAAATAGACCATTTCTTGTCAACAATCCAAGCTGTTGCGCCCCTCAAGTCAGGGGGTCTCTGTGTGATCTCACTGCAACACTTTCACAAAACCGGTCATTGTTTGAGCTGTATGAGCTAATTACCAGCATGCAAAACACGTCTTCTGCATTGAAAATAATAGAAAAAAAAGTTGTCTTGGCCTGCGAAAAAGTGTACAGTATAATAATGTGGGCCCACGCTTCAGTCCCTCATTCTCATAACTACAAAACTTACATATTGGTTTCATTCTACATATTGAATAATTAACAACAATTTGCCAGTGATTCTGGATATTATGAACTGAATAATATGCCTAGGGTTTAAGGGGATTGATATAATTACCCTGTCTGTTCATTGTGAACTCAGAGGCTTAGTAGAGAAGTAATGTGACCAAGATAATTCGCTACATTGTCATGCATAAGTAAAAGATGATCTTGCACAGCAACAGTTTGATACTTATAAATTGAAGATGGTCAGTTTAAACCGGGGGGAGGAGATGAAGGAGAAAATGAGTCTGTCTTACCAGTAGCAGGGCTTCCAGCCAGCAGGCTGGAGTGATAGCTGTAGCTAGATCTAGTTTAGCATACACATTGCAGAAGCCTCTGTACCCTTTCATCTCTTGCACTCTCTACTGTAAAAAGTGGTCCCTTTGAAATGGAAGGGCCCTCTCCTCTTCCCTTTGATGGCACCTCCCTGCAGGATGCTTCGTAGCCTCTGGTGGCCTGTGTAGTCCGTGTCTGGACAGAATGAACCAATGATAATGGCTGTTTGCTGATAGAAGTTATACAGGGCCTGATACTCCACTAACAAGCTGTTTACCATTAAATAATCTCTCCGTTCCCACTGTTGGCAGTTCACCCCAGGTCAGTAAGCTGCTAGTGTATTGCTGCTGTAAGGCTCATTGCTTCAAGCTTCATCTCTCTGACTGGGGCTTCTCAAAAACTGAGAGGATTTTGACTAGCAGTGGCTCAGCAGTTAAGGGCCCAACATTGGCACCGAAAGGCTTACTGGTTTAATTCCAGATGGCGAGCCGAAGGATTTTGACCAGACTTCAGAGAGTTTGTTGGTATTATTGCTACTGCTGTTCCATCGTAGCATTTAGCTCTTGGGCAAGACTAAGTTGCTTTAGGAGCTTTGCAATACTGTAATAAGCTGTAAACCTGCCTAATGCCTAGGAATTTCTATTAGAGGTTGAAATTTCTGTGCGAGCCATACAGAACCCAACTGCTTCTCTGAAGTCACACACACGCTGTCGCCAGAATTTGATGCCAAGGTCCACACACATGAGAACTGTGGGGAAAGAAGAAAAAAAAAAAAGAATTCCTGAAAATACAGATAATGCAGGGAAAGATGTTTACATTTCATTCATTACATCAGTAATATTTCCTGTTATGTGTAATGATCTAGAGTTGGGGTATCTAAATTGACCCCAGGTGTGAGTGTGTGAGCGGATGGTGTGTGGTATCTGCAACCCCAGAGAGGATTAAGCAGTTTCAGAAACTGAGTGAGAGTGAGTGTAATGTTCTACATACAGAAATAGTTTAAGGGTTAAACAGGTGACAGCGAACATCCTGCACACATAGCACAACGGATATGGAAAGTTTATCCAGACTAAAACATTCGGGATGTTGTTTAAAAGCATCGCGTGTTGAGTAAATTTGTTGAAACAAGGTTTTAATTTCATTTTGGACATATAATTATCTTAGAATTCTCCATTGTATTAGGAGTTATGTTATGAGGACTGGGCTCAAACTGCTGTGCTGCAACTAAACATTTTTATGTAGTGTGTCCCAGTATAACGCTGGAAGTTACACTTCAGGGTAGCAGCACTGTGAACATTAGCCAAAGGGGAAATTCCAGGAAAGAAACTATCTTGTTTTTGAACTGACACCAGTATACTTAAAAAGGCCCAGTTCTAATATCTCAAGCTTTAAGGGGGTTTACAGCATGCTACGGTTTTGGAGAGCTCCTGGAGCACAATAAGTGATTGAAACACTGTTCTAAGTAGCATGAAATAATTTATAAATGCTAACTTGTCACTGTTATCAGTGAACTATGCAATGCATGCTGGCTGGTACAGTACCAGTTGTGTAATACTGCATGGAAAACACAAATCTGCTGGCACACTTCCACTGGAGCTAAATGTGTGGCATGGTGTCACCTGTAATTGTGTCTTCCTTGTAGTGCACCTGATGGAGCAGACAGGCAGAGTGCATGCATTACAGAAGCAGAGGCAGCCGATCAAAGACGGACACTGCAGCTACGCAGTAAAGGCATTGATTTTACTATCTCCATCTCCAAGAATAGGTTTCTTTACATTTTCAATCTCTCGCTCTGTCTCTCTCTCTCTCTCTCTCTCTCTCTGTCTCTCTCTCTCTCTCTGTCTCTCTCTCTCTCTCTCTCTCTCTC
>JBBIGA010000126.1:19047237-19069708 GCA_037576975.1 Alestes dentex
TATATATATATATATGTGTGTGTGTGTGTGTGTGTGTGTGTGTGTGTGTATTCATATGTATATGTATATATATAGTTTAAGTTCTACAAACAAATAGAAACTCTACATAGAAAAGTGCCTTAATTAGGGGTGTTAACAGAGGATGTGTTAAGTTCTTTGCTTGTATCTGCTAGCTGTGTGTGAGAAGTATTGTTTAAGTGATAAATTGTTGTCTCTTTGTTCTCTCACTATGAATAAAGTACTCTCTCTCTCGCTCTATTGTATCACACTCTTTCTATGGTCTCCCTCTCCCTTTCTCTCTATATTTTCTCTCTTGCTACATTCTCACTCACTCTCTGTTCTCACTCTTTCTCTGTCTATGTTCTAACTCCATCTCTCGCCCTCTCTCTCTCTTTCTGTTCTCACTTAATATCTCTCTCTCTCTCTCTCTTGCTCTCTCTCTCTGTGTTCTCACTAAATCTCTCTCTCTCTCTCTCTCTCTCTCTCTCTCTCTCTCTCTGTGGTGGTGATTGGGTTGCTGTTGTGGGTTAAGGTAGTCATGATTCTGTCTCCTCATCCTGACTGTGTTCCATTGTCTTTAATCGCTAACCTCATGTTAGCGAACACTCATTGTCAGCTCCACTTAGAGCGGAGCACTTATCAACATACCTATCGCTCTCCCCCTCTGGAAGTGTCTTCTGCATGACAAGACAAGTGTTCGTATGTGTGTGTGGATTTGGGCGTGTATGTCTGCACTCATAAGTGGATGGAGTATAACCCTGCACTGAAAACACTTTTGGAATGTCGTGTGGTGCAACAGCAGGTCTATCAGATCACTTTGGACGTGTGCATGTGTGAGTATGTGACCCTTAGAGGTGGGACTGTCAGTGAGGGGCAGTTAGAGCATTCCTCTTGAGCTCATTTCTCCACACCTGCAGACGCTTGTTTACCCGCCGCTGCCTTCCACTTTGAAGGTAAGAGACAACAAGCAGAAAGAGAGAGAGTGAGGGGGAGAGTGCTATGGTTAAGACAGACCAGGCTATTTTGGGGGCCTCTGTGGAGAGGTAATTTTATTTTAGGGGGAGTGAGGTTTGCTTTATTGAGGAATCACTACTGTTGCGTTAGCATCTGAGCCCCGCTGAGCCCTGAATCGATGGCCCATTTCCACTCATCCTCCACCATAGGCCTGTGTAAGAGTATGTGTGTGCGTGTGTGTGTGTGTGTGTGTGTGTGTGTGTGTGTGTGTGTGTGTGTGTGTGCGCTGTGCTCTGCTCTCTCCACTTAATCGCTATGTGCCTGCTTCCCCCATTCTATGTTATAAACCCCACTGTTTACTGCCGTTTCTAAAAATGTCTAACAGCACCAGGAATAACACAGTGAATCAAGCCAGGAGGAAGTATTGCGGACACACTAATTGCAATGTCCAGAGTCTAATATTTACATTAACATCAAGTATGGCACACCTAGCTGTTAAAGGGCCCATATTATGGATTTTTTTTTTGTATTCAGCCACAAGATCATCAGCGAGGTCAAGTTCTGATGTTGGATGTTACAGTTCTGGAGCAAAAACACCACTCCAAAGTAATGAATGAAACCCTATCGCTGCACAGAATGCAGTTTTATTGGTCTATAGCCCAATTCTGGGAACCCTTCCTACCCCTTCAGGTGACGCGTAGTGTTGTGTATGGTGACCTTAAGCTCATGTGCAGTTCTAGAGGATCTCGTTCTCTTGTCAGTGCTTTTCTATAGAGCTGTATTTGTCCGTCTCCATTCAGAATGCTGTGTGTGTGCAGTCAAACACCTATGTTAGCAATGAGTGCACCTTAAAGTAGCTTAATTAAATACTTTAAAGAATTGTCTGGATACTGTAGGACAGGTGGTGTATTAGTGAATAGCTGTTCTATGTTTACCCTTCAGTATTTTTTATTACTTGAAGCAATAGTAATCGAATATTATGTGAAAGATTCCAAAAGAAGGCAAAACATATGCCAGCTGGTATAACAGTGACACTGCTGGAGGGCTTTTGTGGTTTTGCATTTGTGGTTCATCGGTAAGAGCTTCATGGAATGTTCAGAACGTGTTTTTATGGTCAGGTTTCGCTGCTTTTCTGTCATGCACAGATAGCTAGAGGGACTTGACGGGACTTAAGTTGTGACTTGGTTTTTGCCTGATTTCCCAAGCGCTGTGCTGGGATTTGTGTCTTGCTGCTGCTGTATATCAATCTCCACCACTTTTTCTTTTTGCTCACACTTTCTCCACTGGCTCTTCCCTCTTCCACAAAAATCTCTCTTCTTCTGTCTCTCTCTCTCTTTCTCTCTCTGTCTCTCTTTCTCTTTTTCACTCCATCTCTCTCTCTTTCTCTGTATTTCTTTCTTTTTCACTCTTTCTCTGCTCCCTTTCTGCTCCCTCTCTTTCTAGCTCACTCTCTCTTTCTGTCTCTCTCCATCTCGCACTTTCTACGTTTCTGTCTGTCTCTCTCTGTCTCCAGTGTTCTCTCCGTTCCTGAAGGCCAAGCACTTTCTGCCCAAGGCTTGAGAAAGCCGGGGAGCTGTTGCTATGACAACCGGATGTCACCTGTTGCGACTGCAGCTGGAGAGAGAAAGAGAGATAAAGAGACAGATAGAGAGAGAGAGAGAGTAGGTTTGACATGTATGTGAATTAAAAATGTCCCACATTCCCTCCTTCTGTATATCACTCTCCTACTTTCTCTCTCTCTCTTTTCTCTCTCCAGTTGCAAAATAGCCCAAACTAGATGTAGAGAGATGGAGCGTGAGGGACAGACCAAGACAGAGAGACACAGACAGAGTGGGAGAGAAAGAGAGAAAGACAGAGAGAGAAAACGAAATTAGAAGGGTAATATACAGGAGGGAATGTGGGACATTTTTAATTCTCATACATATCAAACCAACTTTCTCTCTCTGTCTGTCTCTCTCTGTCTCTCTGTCTCACTCTCTCTCTCTCTTCTCATACATATCAAACCTACTTTCACTCTGTCTCTCTCTCTCTCTCTCTCACTCTCTCTCTTCTCAGACATATCAAACCTACTTTCACTCTGTCTCTCTCTCTCTCTCTCTCTCACTCTCTCTCTTCTCAGACATATCAAACCTACTTTCTCTCTCTGTCTCTCTGTCTCTCTGTCTCTCTGTCTCTCTCTCTCTCTCTCTCTCTCTCTCTTCCCAGTTCTTTTTAACGTGAGCAGCAACCTCAGAAGAGAGCATACACTGTGTAGCCCGGTCTCCTCAGGATCACATCATGTTTCTCTGTACCCCCTTTGCATCTCAGACATCTCACACTGGCTGCTTCTTACTGAAACAGGAGTGCATCCACCCATCCCTGTTGTGAGAGATTCCTTCTGAGCACTTGCACTGTTTTTTTTTGTACACTTAAAAGAAGAGCTTAAGGTTATCACATTCTTCTTTCACACACAGCCATCCCTCCTTAGTGATTTCCCAGTTTCTTGGCTACTGTTGGTCTACTTTGTGAATATACCTGCACTGCCCATTCACAGTTTGGGGGCACTTTGCCTTTGCAAGCGATGTATTCTATAATAACTGTGGTGTTGTTTTAAAATTGTTTTCTGTCTAACATGTGAACCTACTCCAAAGCAGCAAGGAAAACATTCCTGCTTGTATTTATGCCTAGATCAATATTCGATCGATTCACTGGTCTGTCTGAACACGCGCTGATTGCTGTGGGTACCCAGGCAGGAGACACATATGCAGGAGTTAAGGTGGTGGCTTTTAATGAACAAAGGTAAGCAGGAGAGGTACCAACAGGGCTCTGCCTTGGGCTACAGTTAGCCTGCAGTTCAGGCAGGTTAGACCTATATGGGTCAGAAAGAGAGTTCATACAGACAAAGCCTTTCCAGAACCCCACAGGATTGTGCATGAAGCGTTCTTCTGTTGAGTGAGGCCGTCATGAATCAAACACAGAGTGTCTCAGCGGATAGCAAACATCCACTACGTAGACGCTCCTCATAACAGAGGCGCAATCCAGGGACACACACAAGAAAACACACAGTGGCTGAGGAGGTATTTAGGTGGAGGAATGATGAGATCTGGGTTGACTGGGCTTAATAAGAAAGAGAAAACAAGAGGCAGGTGAAACTGGTTGATGACTTGTGACATACCAGCCAGGTAATATAGATGGGGGGGTGCCCAGGCTCAGTACTCCAATGACTGGGACAGCCAGGGGTGGGGCATGGGAGCTGTTACAGAACTACGTCCAATGTTTCTGGATCAATGGTCATTTTCTTTACATGGGGAGTGAGCAGGCATGATCGACTTATTTTTACATGAGGCACAATAAGTCCATTGATCTTCTTTCAGAAACCCAGATGTACAGGCATCATTACTTGCCTTATGTTTTCCCCATTGCCAGTAATGTGAAAGACATCATTAGAAATGACGTGGCTGTGTCTCTGCCCTGCTAATGTTGCCGTGTGGCTGCTCTGCTGCTTGACCTGTTGTTGTGACTGGAAATGAATTGACCTTTTGCCAATGTTGTGACAGCTCACGCTGTTCAGCTATAGACCAGCACCTCAGCACTTCAGTTTGATGTTGTTTAGAGTGATGCGTGGGCCTTACTCTAAATGTAGTTACTCAGCCAAGACATATTTAATGGCTTTAGTTTGGCACCAGAGTTCTGACGTTAATGTAACTAACACTGACATCGTGGTGGTTAGCGAGTTGCTCCTGTGATCGAAAAGTTGTCTTAGGACTGCCAGGGGCACCACTGAGGTACTCTTGAGCAAGGTACCGCGTTGTAGGCTGCCCGATGCTTCACTTGGTGAATGGGTTAAATGCAAAGAAAGAATTTCACATTATTCACACTGTGTGCTGGGCTGTGGTGTGTTCACACATGACAAACATTTTCGTTGTTTATAAACATATGAGAAAAGTGTATGAACTCCCTCAAGCAGTAGTAGACCTCTTCCAGTCTGAAGTTTGTCTGAATTTTTTTGTCAGTTTTTACATGTAATAATGCGTCATACGGTGTCAGAAACAACATGATGTTCGTTGTCAGACTTTTTCTTCACATAATTTGAAAAGGCCATGAAAAATTTTATGATGAATAAAAAATGTTAAGATAAATAAAAATGGTTCATTATGGCTTCATTCTTATTACATTAAGTAGTACTGAGAGTCAGTAAAGTGACCTTTTTGGTGACATGAGCTTTTGTTCCAACAGCTATAAGCACATTTATTTAAAGTTACTTAATCACCCCTTTTTGAGGCCAGTCTGTGATTGAGACATTCACAAAGCTAATTCCACCGTTAGCCCTGTAGTTCCAGTAAGAACGCTGAAGAATCCAACTTCAAACACAAAACACGTCTTTGTCTGACTACTTTTGGGGGGAATTGCCTAAACTATTTCTTTAAAGCTGCATTTGTCTGGAAAAAAATTCGGAATGCATAGACATAGAAGCTTAGACACAGAATTAAGGTGGCCTACTGTTGTCTGTCCTAGTGAGATTTTTTGCAGTTGCATAGAGGTTAAATCACTCACTAGCTGTACTCTGCAGTGATGACAAATTCAGTATTTACCCATCCGTCTCCTGCCTCGTCTCTCTCCATCTTTTTCTTTCGCTCTTTCTCCTTGTGCGGGCAAGGGTGTAATTTGATTGTTCTCATCAGAGAGCAGCATTTTTAACCTGTGCTGGAACACAGCGCTAATGTTGGGGGGCAGTGCAGAGAGGGAAAATTCGTCTGCCTGTATCTGTCTGCATGGGTGATGGGGTTTGATAGGGCCTTTGACGCCCCTGCCTCTCCACTCTCATCCACACTAACAAGCAGAGTTCACTCCGGTACACACCACAGGCACGGCGACGCTCACCATATGGTTAACGAGCTGTACGCCTCTTCACACATGTATCATATGCTACTCTGTCATGGCAGATAAACACGATCCATATAGGAATACTGAGACATACGCAGACATATACATTATGTCAGATATGCTCAAAAACTGTTATGCCTGTTAAATAGGGTAATTGATAATTGGATTTAGTGCAGTGCAGAGTGTGGAACATTGAATAAAAACCATTTGTACTCAGTTTTTGGATATATTGTGGACATAATTATGCTCTTTTCCATTTTGACTTATCAGGCACTAGAAAAAATAAATATTGTGCCATATCATGACATTTGGTCATACTGTACCATGTATCTTGACATTATAATTTTGCCCTATCGCTCCTCACTAATGTGGAGTGTTTGGTTCAGCAAACCCGCAGAATATTCGAAAGCCGCAGAATATGTGCTTGCTGCACATCTTAGCTGAAATACTTAAGGAATATATTTTAATCATAATTTATTGATTCTTATATTGTTATTACAATATCCTTTTTTCATTATTCAGCCCAAGAAACAAGTGATCTCTGTCAATGTCAGGTAATTTAAAAATAATACATTTGCAAACCCCACTTTGAGGTCTGTGGCATCAGGGGAATGGCCCTGCATTTCTATAAAGATGCTAAATGCTTTGTAACAGTGTCTGTCATAGAACATGCTCTGTAAATGAGTTCTGCTCAGGGACTCGCTTTGTGTAGTAGATTAGCAAAGCTAGAAATGCAGAAATCGACTTTAAGGGACTGAGCTACCCTTGATTCTATTTGTATTTATTTTGCTTAGGAGTTGGGTACGAAGCCAACACATGTATGCAAAACAGCTTCACTCTTTGATGAAGGTCTCCACCATGGGTTTTTTATTTATGTATTTATTTTTTGGTTTGCTCTTGCCTTGTCATTGAATATTCGCTTTGTTGATTAAGCTGCATTATCAACGTAGCAGTGAAAGCGAGCACAAATAGCCAGCCAGCCCGAGATCAAACCCATATTATCATTTGCTTTGGTGTACATCGACTGCTTTGGCTGTCAAATCTTTGCGAGTTGTCATTGGCAAGCTCAGAGTGTGATTAATGTGATCTGTATAATGCTGATTAATAAGCACTTCTGACGTTCCCTTGGGAACAGTGTGTAATTGCCAGTAATAATGAGTACTAAAACTGTAATTAAGGACAAAACTACACCATAGAGAGTGTATAAACACCTACAATAAAAAATGACTGAAGAAACTTACCAACCTTTCAGAAATGGGGTTTGTGGGTTCTCGGACCACGTGCTTGCATCACACTTTAGCTTCCTGAGTGCCTGCGGACACAGACGCTTTTAAGGGCTCTGTAGTGAAAGTTCTGTGTGCAGGGCTGCATGAACGTCACACTGAAAGACTTTTCTCCTCAGGGGATGCACACACACAAACACACACACACACACACTTCATCAGACAGACACATTGCCCCCCGGCCTGAGGCTTCCATTTGGCTCTTTTCTCACCACTTTCAAGGACCAATGGCCCTTTAAATGTGTAGACATGCATGCACACACACAAAAACACACACATGTCTCATGAATGCAGTCCAGTTCCATACAACATTGCTGTGTAAATGAAGATATTTGGAGTCCTCCCTTGAAGTGATGTAGAGAGCAGACAGTGAAACCAAATATCTCGACATTTGCTTTTGTTATCGTTCGTGTGTGTGGCAAATATCCCTGTGTCTCCCTCTTTGTCTTAGACGAGGTGTTGGAGCAGAGGGAAAGTGTGTTGAGGGACGAACGCAGGGACAGCCACATTCCGGAGCAGTTTGCTGGCCTTCTACACGGCTCCTCTCCAGCCTGCGAGTCGCCGGACAATCCCTACCAGCTCTACGGCCGAGTCCGCAAGCTCTGCGCCCCCGAGCCCCCGCAGCGCCACGGCAACCTGCTGCGAGCACCCGAACCGGTTGTCCCCCCCTTACCCCGGCCCACCACTGTCCAGCCACTTCCACCTAAGGGCCAAAAGGAGGCCAAACCACAGGTGGTTTACCGCACGATCTTCCACACACGGGTCAACCAGAGCCCACCAGCTGCCAAGTCAGAGGCCGAGCCGTTGAGGAACGGCGAGACACGCGGCAACAACGGATCGTCCAGCCCAGCAGTCAGCAGCAGCGGTGTTAGCAGCGTTGCGGGCTACGAGGAAAGAGCTTGCACTCTGGGCAGGATGCGCTCTGTGCCACGCAACATCCTGGACCTACAGTTGTCTAGAAACTTTTCCAAGTCGGACTCCAACCTAGTGGCTGTTTCACCCATTGAGGAGGAGCAATGGAACTCACGAGGTCAGAGTCAGAGCAGCCCAGCGAAAGGAGGCAGCCCCACCAGACTGGAGCGGACCCCCTCCTTCACAGCAGAGTGGGAGGAGGTAATAACACCTTCATTAGCCCTCGATTACCATCATAATCACCATTTAATTCTATTGTCTGACCTTAACCCTCACAGGTTATTCATTCTGCTAACCTTTTTTAAAATACAGTTGAATAGTTATTGTTAATTATGTGATTCATTACATTTATGGCATTGAATTAACATTCTGTATTTGACAGGTTCTACGCTTCTGATTTTTTTCCTTCAATATCAAGAAATAGCAAAAATATGGCAAAAAATGTGAAGGATGATTTTTGTTTCCACATCTTATACATTTCATATGATCGAACTGCACAGGCTTCGTCTTTGGCTTGTGACTGTGACCGAATCACTCAGAGCTCAAAAGGAGAACCTTTTGCATTATAGATAAAGCCATGAAACTGTTGCAATGTCAAGTTTACAGCTTAGATTTTTCCAAATTTACCTGAATGTGATTTATTTCAGTCAGTCTATAAAGTACTTTACAACCTGCCTTTTTTGCGGAACTGTATTGTGTTTATTTACAGTTAACTCCAGTTAGTTGAACGTTAGTTTACTCAGAGACAATGACAGGTTGGGAATTTGATACAAATTTACTGTCACAATCTTCTTCAGAATCTGACCAAATGGGCTGCAGAGTGAAATGTAATCTTAAATACACTCATCAACCGTAACATTAAAACCATTAGCCTACTAACCACTGCATGCTGGGAACACTTCTAGCCATCAGTGTTTGACCTTGTGGTCCAGATCGTTACGCTTGCCCATTATATCTTCTTCCAACACATTAACTTCAAGAACTGCATAATATATCCCACCCATTGACAGGTGCCACTGTAATGGCGTGATCATTGTTATTCACTTCACTTCAGTGGCTGATTGGTGGAAAAGTGGTGAAGGGTATTTGTTTTCTGTTATTTGTGCTGAAGTAGAAAACTGCGGTTACCTCAAGTGTAAAGCAGCTGGTGCTCAGGAGAACGATACACTTGAGACTCTCAGTCAATCAGATTATGCCACTGGAGCTAACTGTAAAACTGTAAAGTAAAATATTTCCTGTTGAGCACAAATGAGGCGTCCACCTTGAGTTTATGACTCAGACCTTCACAAGAAATGGTCTCATAATATATTTAAAAAATCAGAATTAAATAAATGGCAAGAATGTTCTTCATGGCATGGGGGAAAGCTTGAAGGGTTCTTTGTGGCGTGCTCTGTCATTTCATTGCTTTTATTGCAGATCAAAGTTTTCTTCCATGTAAGCCTGATGTTTATATAGATACATTTTAACATGATTTCTTAAGCAAGCCTCATAAAACCTTATTAAACTAAAATGCCCTCCATCCCAATTTGCCTTGATAATAATCAGCCTGATTAACGTGGCGTCTTTTAGCATCAGAGCCAACGTGCTTTGCAGCATGCAGAGTCAACAATCACTAAATTATGGGTAAAGAAGTGTTTGCATAATGAATTCTTAATTATGCAAGGAGTAATGCATTATCAAGTAAGCACAAAATAAGCAGGGACACTCTGACGAAACAAAATTTTATCTGGAAAAACAAGCAACATTTATTGCAGGGCGGTGTAACCTGAACGTGCAGGTCTGGATTTCAGGTTAGGCTGCCCTCTCCAGCTGCCTTAACTCTGTGTGATTCAGTTTGTGTGTGCTTGCCACCGGCCAAAACATATTGATCGTTTGAAATTGATCACTTGGATAGGTGTGTGTCAAAGCAGTCACACAGCAGGGTGATCTAATGTCATCTGATTGATGCATGGTTCTGGTCACAATCAAGGAGAGATGATTGAATTTATGCCACATACATAATATTGAACGATTGTGGTGTCGTGTTCACAAATAAAAAGAAAAAAAAGCAACAAATTGGAATGTAGGAGAAAGCCAGTGTTTTTCTGCAGTGTCTTATTGGATGCTCTTAGAAGCAGGACTTTGTCTCTAAGCTGACACACCATGTGTTAGGCCCAGTTCCAGCTGTCAGGTGTCTTACAGTGATGTCTCAATCTGGAATGTAATGGACGCTGATTGGTCAGCTGTGAACTCTCATGACGAAACATCGCTTGAGTGACAAGACTAATAGCACCATCTGTTTTGGGTGAAATGACAGGCTTGTGTTTGAGATTTTTACTAGCGTTCACCAAGAAAGGTGGGCTGTTGTCTTTTTTGAGGTACAGTGAGTCTAGACAGTCTTTGATGAGTCTTAACTCAGTTTTTAGTTGCAATATGTCCACTAAGGGACAGCCACTGAGTACTCTCTGCACTATAAGCCATAGGTGTACTTTGTAGGCTTACAGTTACTGACTGTCAGTCCCCTTGTTCCGTATCTAGTTTGTTATAGAAAAACATATAGAAGAGTCCAGAATATGGACACCGGAGCCATTATAGCTTTATAACCCTTAACAGCTGAGACGTAGAGCATTAACAGCTGAGACGCAGAGCATTTTATTAATTATGCATATTATTTGCCTATTTCTCATCATCATCAGTGTTATAAACTGACTGTATAAACTGAATAAGCTTCAAGGTAGCATTTTTCGACAAGGCAGCCTGAATCGATACACTTCTTATAAGTAAATGTTTTAAATAGAATATATTTTTCTCTGATTATATATATTATTTGTCAATTTCTCATCACTATCAGTGTTACTATCTATCAACTCTGGAGTGTTCACGGAACATACAGCTGTGTGATGAAAGATAAAAAACACATGTAGAATTCTGCATCTTTACATACATTTATGGTTACACTCCCTATAAAGTAAAGGCAAGTCCACTGGGAGCTAAGGGAGAAGAGCCTTTGAAGACAGTTGGCGGCTGGAAGGATGTGAGGTGCTCTGTATTCAGTCACACTCTTTCCCTAACGAGCTCAGACTCATCCAAAGTAATGTGTGCTACCGTCAATGCACCGTGTACTCAGACAGAACGGAAGATGATGAGTTACTTTGCAGAAACTTCCCCTTTTTCCGAGGAGCTTTTAGCCAATAATTACCTGGCCCTTCCGAGTGTAATTACAGTCTGTAGAGGAGGCAGGCAGGGTCAAGACTAGATTAGATGTGGGAATATGAGAATTAGAGAGTGAGAAGAGGCAGGTTAGACACCATCCCGTGGGGAGAAGAACAAAAACAGGGACAAAAACACAACATTACACAAAGATGCAATCTTCTCACAATTTTTCTCCTCTCTTTCTTTCTCTCTCGCTCTCTCTCTCTCTCTGTCTCTTTCTTTGTCACTGCAGATTGATAAGATTATGAGTTCCATCGGCGCTGGGATCGGGACAGAGCTTGATGAGAACGAGGAAGAAGGTGTGTGTGCATCCCTGCACATGACTGTATGTCTGTTTGTCTGAGTGCGTTTGTGTGAGTGTGTGCCTCTCCAAAAGGTACTCTTTGAATATGTTATGCTTGGCTAAAAGTAATAAATTTCCCCTTAACCCAGTCAGTCGACAGGGCTACCAATTGACTAACTGAGAATTATCCATAATGCCCCTACAATCGATCGATCGATCAATCAATCAATCCATCATTTATTTATTAATGAATTTATTTATTTGAAAGTGTGTCAATCTTTTGTCTGAAAAGACATTCTTAATCTACATTCTTCGTTTTATCAAAGCTTAAAGAAACTGGGTGACAATCCATTCTGCTAAAAAACAGCTGGAGGAGTTCCACCAGCTTACAGGAGTTAAAGCTCTTTTGTTTGTGTGTGTGTGTGTGTGTGTGCGTGTGTGTGTGTGTGTGTGTGTAAGCTACAAGAGCAATGAAAACCTTTGATGTGGATGATGAGATTACTTTTATTTATTTTATTTTTTATTTTTTTCTCTTAAACTGCAAGTCTCCACAATTGGAATCGTCCTAGTTACACAAAACATGTAACATAACTTAAATATATACATATATATAAATGCAAAATAGATGACCCCCCCCCCTAGCCCTGTAGTTTTGCACTAGTTAAAAAGTAGCAGAAGTTTATACCCCATATATGTCACAGTAGCTCTATTTCTCAATATATCAATGTGTCAGAAACCACACAAGCTAGTCTATTTGCGGTGACTTGATGTGACGTGGTTTAGAAGCGCAGTTTGCAGGATGTTAACTGGTGGAGTAATGTTCTATTGCTCGTTACATACAATCCAGTTCCAGTGCAAAATACTGTTGTCTCAATGTGGCACAGTACAGCCACCGTGCTGGTGCGTATCTCCTGCAGTCTGCAGTTTGCTGGAGGCAGGTTTCCCTACAGCTCTGTGAAAGCTGAGCTTTTTGAGAAGTAACTATGGTTACTGTGCACTGCTCTGCTTGCTGACACTCTGCTGTAGCCGTAACGGGGATGCGAGGACAGAACGTGGTTGGAGGGGGGAGGGGGTGTTTAGAGAGAAGTTTATCTGCAAGTGGTGACCTCAGATCAGCGTTACGCTGAAGCTCAGCACAGGGGAACATCTCACACTGTCTGGAAACACAGCTCCTCTAATGATTAGACAGTCTCTGCAGTTTCCATCCTTCTGCCCTCTCCTCTTCCATCCCCTCCTCTCCTCTCCTATCCTCTACTCTCCTTTGCAACAGTCGTTCATCGCACTTGGTCCACTGAGAGAAATCCTGTTTATGCTGCCATTCCACCAATGCTCACAGACACCCACGGAGTGAGTGTGTGTGTGTGTGTGTGTGTATGTGTGTGAGTTTGCGTAGGAGGAAGTAGCAGCAGCTTCGCACTCAGACAAAGAGGCTAGAGCTGATCTGATGGCTATTATCGGCAGCTAGAGACAGAGGTACTGCTAGAGAGGGGGAAAGAGAGAGAGAGAGAGAGAGAGAAGAGAAACAAGCGGAAGGGAGGGAGAGAGGAAGAAAGCAAAGGGAGGGAGAGTTAGGGAGAGAGAGGAATAGAGGAAGAGAGAGAGAAAGCGGGGGAGCACTGAGGAGCAGGCTGCAGAAGCATACAGATGAGTGTGGGAGTAGTTGATAAAGAGCGCTCTACCAGGCAAGCTGCACGCTCCCCCCCTCTCTGTCTTTCTCTCTCCATCTCTCTGTCTTTCTCACACACATGCAGAGACGCGCATACACATGTTCGCTCCACACACACTGAATGCGGCGCAGCGTCCACAAGCAACAGCTGAGCAGCATCGGGGGACGGGATTTTCAGCCCTCAGCATGTCCAGCGGCCGAAGCCTCTTCACCTTTGGACCTTGACTTCTCCCTCTCCTCTTCCTTCTTATCCTCCTCCTCTCCTCCCCCTCTCCCTATCCATCTCCCTCTTTCTGTCTTTGCTTTTCTTCTCCGCTGTTTCTCTCTCCTTCGGCTGCATCTTTTTCCCACTCTTTCAAGAAAGAAGACTCTTTTTTTCTTCTCTTACCTGCACAGAGGATTCCTCTCCTTCTCTTCCCCTTCCATCCCTCTCTTCCTCTCCTCCTTTCTTGTTGCGTCTCACTCTTCTCCCACCCATCCCTGCCTCTAGACTCTTTCCGCCTTCTCTTTTCTTCTTCCCATCTCTTCCTCCTCTCTCTCTGGCCCTCACTCCCGCCCCCACCGCTACCCCTGTCCTCTCCTCTTTGCCGTCCACTCTTGAGTTTCTGAGCATGGCGGGATCCTTTGACAGTCACTTTGCGCGGAACATGATGTGGCAGTGTCAGCTGTCTCAGCCGGACTGCCGCTGCTACAGAGTGGACGGTTACTCTCTGCTCAAACGGCTCCCTCTGCACCCCCTCATAGGCCCCCGGTGTCCTGTGCAGTCCGTGGGACAGTGGCTGGACAACATCGGCCTGGTCCAGTACGAGAACCACCTGCTGGCCAATGGCTTCGACAACGTGCAGTTCATGGTGAGTGCCAACACTTCTGCACCTTCTTCAGTGCTTATCTGTGCTTCCTCCACTCTGAAGGCTGTGTTTTGTGTAACTACAGTCTGTGATGTGTTTTGTCTGTAGGCAGTCATGTTCTCGTTGTTTTGTCTGTGCTCTTTTGTGTTTATTTTGTCTGTAGGGATGTTCAATCCTGAATTGCTTCTTGTTGTTTCTCCCCAGCACATCTTATATGCAGTCTGCTTTGTTCTGTGACTTTGTTGCCTATCTGTTTGAGGTTGTCTTTATTCTTGTGGCTGTGTTCTGTTCATGTGTCACAGTTTGAGACCGTCACTCGCATTTGTTGTTGTGCGTCTTTTGGTTCTTGCAGTAGAGACACGTGAGTATAGCCCTAAACTGCCTGCAAGCCACTGCTCAGACTGACACTCATAGCAAACCATGCTCTTGAACATGGTGTTTCTGGTACCCAAAAATTCTAGTGTATTTCATCCCAATCTCTTTCTCCTGCATTGGAGTTTCCACAGACGATCGTTTTTCCCTGTACTGAGTAAAAGAACAGGAAACCTGTTGAGTCAAAACACAAGCTAATGGGCTGGTGCTGAAATAGGTAGTTAGATTGGAAAACACTGTATTCTTGCAAATCACAAGAAATGATTATAACTTTATATTCTGGAACCCATTTCTTGGCCACATGACAAGGGAAACCCATACTCCTTAAATGATAATCTCCCGGAGATCCTCCCCCATCACTCTGCAGACGCTCATTTATCCCCCCACCTGCTTTCAGAAGTGTCTGGCTCCTCCATCTGCTGATCATATGCAAACTCAGTCCTCTGCCATTGACTTAGTTTTGCTCATTTCTCTCCAGAAATGAAAGAGACCAGGATAGCAGTCTGTCCTAGATTGTCATAATTGGAAGCTTAATCAAGGCATTGTGAAGTTGCTGTGGACCTGGCATTTTTGGTTCCATCTTTGAAATGTGCATTTTGAGGGCGAGGAATACTCTGCTGTTCTTCATGGAAAAAAGATGCAGCCCTCGATTATTGACAAAGAAAAGAGTTCTTCTCCCACCTGCACCTCCAAAGGTCTTTTATTCTGTCACAGGTTTACAACCTTGCTTCTGGACTGCTTCTACATCTAAGAATCCCCAGTCCAACAGCTTTTTTGTGTGTATACACTCACTTCTAGGCATGGATATCTAGCACTGGTATTTAATTGGTACCAATTCATGGCTGGTCAATTCCAAAACATTGATAAGCACCTGGACAAATAAGCTCCTGGTGCTGATTTATGCACATGAACGAGTCCCAAATGGTTAATGCTGGATTGGATCAGTTGGAAGGACAGGAGCAACACTTTGCACATCACTACCAGACATTTGTTGACCAGTCTTTTATATCAATTGCTCTTCCCTCATTGTATATACAAGAAGCAGTTTAGCTTCAACAAAGAACTGAACTAAAACAAGTATTTATAAAATATTTATTTTGCTCCAAATTATGGAAAGTAGCATCAACAAGAACACTGACAAGTTTCAGCATTGATAAGCAGTATCAATATCGATATCTGCGTCATTAAAATCATAAAGATACCCGTCCCCACGCACTTCAACTCAGGAAGGGCTTGTTAAAAAAATGAATCAGGACCACGAGTTTTGCTGGCAGGGAAAACACCAGAATGTGCCAGGAAGCGGAGACTCCAAGACCAGGCTTGGGAACCACTGCTGTATGCATAGATGCTTGTATGTCAACAGAATGGCCACAAGTAAGGCGTTGTACTTGAGATACAATGTGGGTTTAGAACCCTTCTCCTGGTAGCTTTATTCCAACAAGCAAAAAGCTGAGTGGACAGGAAATATGTTTGCAGTATATAGACCCATGAAGATGTAATGAGGCTTTTAATTATCCAAACATTTCCTCCTCGGCTCTGATTATTATGCTTTTCCTAGAACTATTAACCAACACAATCAGAATAAGGAAAGGAGAATTTGTGGACCTCATGAGTTTGTCAAGTGCCTGTACTTGCTGTCGAGTTAGTGAACCGAAGTACATCATTAGAACTTGAGAAGGTGATGGCAGTTTATGAGTTCTTTAGTGCTTCTTCTGGCTCGTTCTGTCCTGCATAAACACCTGCAAACAGACTGGTTTGTTCACTGTGACACAGAGGCTGGTTATGCTGTGCCTTACAAATGGCTCCTCCCGCTCTACTCAGTATAGTTCACCTTCATGCTCGCCTAATGATCCATTTCACTTAGTCTGTGCAGTTGAAACCTCTGGATTAGTGTTCTTAGTAGGGAACACTAATCCAGAAAATTGCTTCGGTCAACGTTGAAGCGGTATAAAAAGCTTCCTGGGCGTATTCCCCCATTAGGTACGCTGTCATCTTCAAGGGTTTTAGCTTTCAGCTAATACTGTGCAACATCTCTATGTGAAAATCGTATTTTATTTATCCGTATCGAGTCTAGGAGAATTCCTAAGTAAATACTTTTAAAAAACATTCATGAAAAGCAGAAATTGGGAGCTAGAGTTCGAGATGGACTTTTTCAATGCAAAATACATCTAGGAGGAATGGTTTCATTTTTAGGGCTGACAGATTTGTCATGGCACAGCAAGTCTCATGGTCTCCGAGACCATTGTGATCTTCGACTGGCAGAGCACACAGGGGACTGGGTGCTGTGTAGTTCGGTGGCACAGGAGTTCTCTCCCTCTCCTCTGTAATGAGGGGACTGAAGCTGAGGTGAATACCTGTTCACAGATAGGCCTTCAACAGAATTATGGGATTTGTAGTTTTGGAGACCTCATGAACCAAGATATGCTCATGGCAGGCGTGTGCGTGAGTATGGGCGTACATTTGCGTAAATGAATAATTTTGTGGTGACGGATCCTGATGCCCTCTCCTAGCTCTGACCCGCATCTGTTCCCATGGTTGCCGAGGCAACCGCAGTGTGAGTGGGCCGATTCATGCATTGCGCCACATTAGAGAAAACACTGTTTCTGCGGCTTGGGTTGGATGCATTCACTTCACGGCATTCGTGTTGTGCCTTTCTTAGTCCATTTACATGTGTGTGTGACTGTGTGCATGTGCATCCAGGACTCTTTGTTAAATGTACGTCACACTCTTTATCATAAACAGGGTGCGGTGGATGCACCCTGGCATCACACGTTCAGTACAACAGCACAATAGAAGAATGTCTCCAGTCGTCTCTAGCCTTCTGGCTGGATTTAAGAGCATTAAAGTGTATTTCTGTTCTCATGAGCTTAGAGCTCTAAAAGCGAGATGTGAAGGGGAGAAGTGTGTAAGACTGTCCGCTCACTAAGCAAAGCTGGAATGAATAGTCTTAGAATAGATTCATTTTCATTAAGCTGTCTCTCTGTCGCTCTCTCTCCTCTGTCTCTTATTCTCACTATTGTGCACATGTTCTCTTTCTCTCTGTTGCTTGGCAAGCCTCAGCTAGAACAATTGATCATTTTCAAAGGGAACCTGGGTATTTTTTTTTTTTTTACCTGCGCCATTGGGTAGATTAAAGTGTAAACTGTGACTCCAAAGGTAGAGAAATGTACTGCTTTCAGGCCTTCTCTATTTGATATGTTTGTAGCACTTTGCTTGTCATCACTGTCACAGAAAAGCTTTTAAGTGTTTATTTTTCTAAACCATTTGAATAAATTAGTGGCCCTTAATGTTGTGTGAACATTTCAAATGAACCAAATGCTCCAAAATAACTCGAGTAAAATGTTGTTGCATTAAAGTATGGGAAATTAGACAAAAAATATAATCTTCAAAAAATGTTCACAGAAAATAGAACATAGCACGGGATTTCATTTTTGTGACAGTTGAGGAATAGGAACAGAAAAAGCCCCACTCTGGGCCAAAAATTACTTTTCTTCTGCACTTCACATATTATGCTGAAGCCTATTTGGGCTCTCACTGAATGAAACATGCAGTTGTTTGGTGTGACTGAAGTAAAGACGATATCCACGATATGCCCTGGAAAGTTTATCATGGCAAAATTTGTTACAATAATGATGAATACCAATGGCCACCTAAATAAATATGTCGCCCACTCCAACAGGTTTCCCTTCTGTAAAGTTACCGTTTAGAAATGTGAGGTTTTATTATGGCAGTGAGGTAATGTTTATTTTGCTGTCATGATGACTGAATGGTTAAGATATTGGACGTAAGATTCAATGGACATATTTGTGTGTGTGTGTGTGTGAGTTTAGACCCCACTCCTGGTGGCTTTATTCCAATCAACCATAAGCTAAGTGGACAGAAGATGAGTGTTTGATAAACAAATCCAGTTGTAGATGTTCGAAATCCCACCTGTTGAGTTCTCAGCATACTGTCATGGTAATAGTCCAGCAGTCAGACACTATAACAACGTCTTAAGAGCATACATTTTTAATAACAGCTGATGGCAGAGATTGTGCCCTTGAATAAATTGCCTCAGGATCTCTTTTAGTGGCTACTGAGTGCCAGTGTTTGAGCTACAGACAGGTGACAAATTAAAGGAAAAAACGTGAAATATGTCAAGAAATCTAATCAGTGCAGATGTTTCAAATGTACATCATGATGCAGTTAAGCTGGTAACATCGTGCCGTTCTCTGTGACACACATACACTGCTGAACAGGCCCATCAGTTTTGGATTAAGATGGCAAGAGGAAATGATCTAGATGACTTTAAAAGTGGGTTTGGTTTTGGACGTTCATTAGTGCATGTGTATTGTACACTAAGAGAAAGGTACAAGCCTTATGGTTGACAGGTATGTGGGGGCTCAGTGGCTCTGGAATTTCTTTTTGGAAAAATGTTGTTCAATCCCTCAAGTACAGTTTCAGAGACTCATCAAAGCTGTTTTGGCAGTTTGTGAGTTTCTTTTTGTCTCATGGAACGTGCTCTGTGTTCAGAGCGCACAGGCTCTATAGGTACATAGATATGCAAACTCTATATTCTGAAACTCAATGTGTATTTGACAGATGTTTTGTGTAAATCAGTGAGTAAAATGGACTTATGTTTTTTGAAAACAATTGGAAATAACTGAAATAAGTCTCATATCTTCTGTCCTAACAGTCCTGCTGGATAGATAGCGTTATTTTATTGGATATATTTTAATATATCTAATAAAATAAATAGATAGATAAATAGATAGATAAACAACAACAAAAAGCATAATGATAATAATAGTAATAATAATAATAATAGTAATAAGAATATTAATAATAATAATAAACAAAATCAAACAATAAGAAAAGCACTGTAATAGAACATACATTATCATGTCACATGTTCTTCATTCTCTTGCAGAGGTACTTGGAGGTTAGCGAGGCTTCAGAGATCGTTCTTTTTCCCATTTTGAGTAGCTACCTGTTGTTAATTGTCACATTATTGGACTGAATAATAAGTATGAAAATACTTTTTTGTTGCAGATTTCCTAGGCCAGAACAGCAAATCATAAGTTTAATAAGTTTGTTAAGTAGACCAAGACAGTTAGCAAACCCACTAAGTAAAAATAATAACCTAGTAAACATTAATGGAGAGCAGTAGATTTTTTTTTTCTCTGAGAGCATATTTATTTCGTTCTCTTTTTGCAATTGCTTCTGGTTTGTGTTTTGCACATCGAAAAAGATCTAAAGTTCGAGGTCCAGATCTAAAGTTCGAGGTTCAAGCTGAACCATAAAAAGGGTGCACTGTTCCCCCTAGAATGTAGCTCTTCAAGTGACTGGCATTTTTGAACAGACAGTGCTCTCTAAGTAGGCTCTGAGGTTCAGGTTAGTTACGTCTTCATGTTGTGCATTAGAGCGTTTTTGTTAGCAGTCATCCATGATGGACTGTCTCATCAATTTACAAGAAGGACGCTGAAATCTTTTAGTCTCTCCTAAACTTCCATAGACGTCAGCGGAATCTAAAAGACTTTGCCATCATGTGTGCAAAGTTGCCTGGTCATGCTGAACAGTGATGAAGAGGGTCAAACCTGCTGAAAAGTACCTTCGCACACATAAATTCATTTATGTACACCCACACACGCCTACACATGCACACACATACACACACAAACACACAAGCGCCCCTGCACCTGCTCCATCAGTAGGTCATTATTATGTAAGACTGCGCTATCTGTTTGCTCCAGCACGCTCCGGATGACTGGGACATCTGAAAGAACCTCATAAAGACTCTTCCCCTCTCTCCTCTGCCCCCCCCCCCCCTTCTTGCTCATCTCGATCTGCTTCTCATTTGGTATAAATATCTGATGGAGTGAGCCCCACTGAAATGCCTTCAGATATGATTAATATTGAATGGCATGCCGCTGCTTTGCCGCAGTGTTTTCCAGTCTCTGATGAAGCTGGGAAGCAATAAAGCTTCTTCTCATGTCTCGCCCCTTCAGTGTTGGTGTGTGGTGGCCTTGCTCCACATGTAAGTGCTGGAAGTCAGAAAACTCCAGCTAAATGCACAACTGTGGAGAGAGGGAGCTGGCCAAGGTCTCCGCTTTCTGATAAAAGAGCTTTGTGCTGACGAGAGGAGTAGATGTTGAGCGCTACTGAGACATTCATTTCCTACTTTCTTGTGAGTAGCATGAGTTTGTGCCTCTAATCTAAGATATGTTTTTGACTTTCATGTCCAAATGAATGCCCTCCTGCTGAGGAGACAGGCCTCCTAGATCAGCATTCTTACTCTGAGAAGTTTGACATGTATGACTTCAGAAGCCTCAGTTTTTCTATTGGGAGAGGGTCTATGTTCTCTTGTTCTGGTTAGGCTATTTTTATCTGGTCTATTTTTGAGAAGAACTCACTTTCATGTGTTGCATCATGGTGTTTATTGCCATGGATACTTCCTTGCCTACTTGTCTAAGGTAACGGATGTTCTGCATGTTAATAAGGGGTGTAGTCATGGTCCCATTATTGTTTAATTAATTATCTAGTTGTTTTCACAACTCGTCACTTGAATGGTCTACCAAATGCACTTTATTCATTTTGCTCTGTAGAGATATACTTTCGTTATGCATAGGGAATAGCAGAGCTCAACCAACCGCAAAATAAAAGATTTTTTTATGTAGGTCATGCTTTTGACCATCTTCTTGCTTTCCTGTAAGAACAAAAAGTCACTTTGAAGACATTTTTGTACTGTTAAAGTAACTTTTTCATCCTAAGTGTAGTTCAGTTTGTGAGTTGTCTGCATAAGTCACAAATATCATACATATACTAAATGGACAAAAGTCTTGGGACACATCTGTTTTTCAGGGTTTGGGCTAGGCCCCCTTACGTCCAATGAAGGTCAGTCTTAAAGCTTCACTATACCAGGACATTTTGGACAACGCTTTGCTTTCAACTTTGTGGACACAGTTTGGGAAAGAACCTTTTCTATTCCAGCATGACTGTGTCCCAGTGCAAAAAGTAAGAGTTTGGTGTGGAAGAACTTGACTGGCCGCACAGAGCCCTGACCTCAACCCCATCCAGTACCTTTTGTTCCAACATCAGTGCCTGACCTTACAAATGACCTTACAGAACGAATGGGCACAAATTCCCACAGAAACTCCAAAATCTTGTAGAGTTGAAGCTGTTATAGCAGCAAAAGGGGGACCAAGTCAATATTAAAGTCTATCTATTTGAATGCAATGTTATTAAAGTCCCCGTTTGGTGTAATGGTCAGGCGTCCCATTACTTTTGTCCATAAAGCGTATATTACTCGAATCACCTCCTTGGTGGTGGTAATGTTGCACCCTTTTGAAGCATGATAGTAGTTCTCAGTGAGAGCTAGCCAAGCTAAAGTACAGTCTCCACACAGTAGGATTAGTTTTAACATGATGTTGCAGCTAAGCCTTTGAAAGTAGGCAATGAGAGAACCCCAAACCCCCCATATGACTTCAAAACGTCTTTTTTGAGTCTTTTTGTGGATAGATTAATCCAAAACATCCTATAGATGTATTTTAAAGTATATTTCAATTTTATCAAGCATATATTTCTGTTCTACTTTTCTTAGAAAATTTTCCACATTTGGCATAATGCAAATATTTTTATAATTGTGACACTTTTATCATTTGCAATATTTTGCAAAATATTGCGCTTTTGTCTGTGTATTCCATTCTATTGCTTTTACTTTTGTTTACCATATTTAAACTTTTTTACTGTCTTCATTATGGGCCTGCCCATTCAGATGAATGGGAACCCAGGCAACCCATATATCAAAACGTTCGGCTCGGCGGTGCGATGTGTGGTATTACAACTTTCAGATAGTCCTGCTCGAACACGCTTTGTCTGAAACCCACCAAACTTCATGTGATACCTCAGACTTCCCTGACACATAAATGCCTTTCACTCATCCCTTTTTCCCAATGCACTTCCATTCATTTTTCATCCCATTCAAGTGAATGCAGTTTCAGGAAAAGAAATTTTCAGGCTCCATACAGTGATTGAATAGCCATCACACACACACACACACACACACACACACACACACACACACACACACACACACACACACATACACACACACACCCAC
>JBBIGA010000126.1:19069808-19090504 GCA_037576975.1 Alestes dentex
TCTCTCTCTCTCTCTCTCTCTCTCTCTCTCTCTCTCTCTCTCTCTCTCTTGCTCTCTCTCTCTCTCTCTCTCTCTCTTGCTCTCTCTCTCTTTCATTCTGTCTCTCTCTCTCTTTCCCTCTCTTTCTGTCTTGTTCTCAATTTGACTCTCTGTCGTCTTCAATTCCATTAAATTTGAATCAGTTTAGTTCAGTTCAGTTCAGTTAAGTTCAAGTCAAACAGTTCAGTTAAATTCAGTTCAAGTCAGAGTGATTTATTAGCCTGACAAATACAGCTACATTTGTATTGCCAAAGCATGGGTTACAGAGTTTTAAAGGAATATCGATTATTAGATAGTCCAGGAGAGCAGTTATGTGTGTGTATGTGTGTGTGTGTGTGTATGTGTGGGTGTGTATGTGTGTATGTGAGTGTGTGTGTGTGTGTGTGTGTATATATGTGTATGTGTGTGTGTGTTTGTGCGTGAGTATGTGTGTATGTGTGGGTGTGTGTGTGTGTGTGTGTGTGTGTGTGTGTATGTGTGTGTGCGGTTCTCTCTGTGCTTGCCTAGTACACATACACGAAACTTTTTGTGTTATAGAGGCTGTTAAGTGGGGATATCTGTGACTGATTTTTGTAAAGATTTTTTGCAGATCTTCTTATAAGCAGGATGTGCTGACTGAGTCTGTATCTCATCGGGGGCTTCTCAGTTTTAGGTTTGTTACTGCGCTCAGATACTCTGCTACTGTGTACTGATATTTTAGGGCCAAATGAGAAGTGCATTTCACTTTGTGTTTTTGTCTGGTTTTCTCAAAACATCATGTCTTTTTCTCTCAGCATATGACTGCTATTATTATTAACTCTTCAGAGCTGTTTTGACAGAGCTGTATGACATGAGAATTTGATCACTCTTTTTGTATGATTACTGGTAATTGGCCTTATTCTGCTCTGTATGAGTTTTGGGTTGTTTCTTTCTACTCTTAAAATATCCTCACGTAATTCCGCATGCAAAGTTTCAATTGGATGTTTTTACCATTTGTTAAATTTCCTTTTTAAATGGATCACAAACTTCACTGCTTTGAAGGTCAAGTGGTTTAACTGATTCATTCCAAATTCCGACTGTGTGTGAAGGGTGATGCGGGTCACTGCAGGGACGTTGTGAATCTCCTCTAATGAGCGTCTGAACTCAGCTCACATCAGAGACCGGTGCTGTCTCCAAGCTCTGCCAACAGCAATCTGTACTGCAAATTCTGCAAATTACCAACACACACACACACACACACACACACACACACACACACACAAACACACACACACAGTGAGAGAGAGGGAATATGACTGCCAAGGGAGTGTTCAAAAATTGGACAAGGAAGAGTTTTGTGTTCTGTGGTTTTGTGTTTGAGAGAGTAAAGAGAAACGCAAACAGTGCGTGCAGGAAGCTGGGGGGACGGTGGATGCGTCACTGAGGGAATGACAGTGGAGTAGTGAGGTAAGAAGACTAGAAGGAGAGAAACAGAACAACAGGATCCTTGTCATTCATGATGAGAGTTACACACCTTCAGACAGAAGTGTTGCACACCTGCAGAATTCCACTGGTTTTTCTAAATTCTGTGCAGTCAAAAGGTTAAGTGGTTTGAGTGAAATGCTACGTTCTACAGAAAAGGAACCAGGCCAGAATTAGCGGTGGTGATAGGAACCAGACATCTGGAGAACTGAGCGTCTCTAACAGCTGCTTCACTTAAAGTTATTACAGGAAAAAAAGTTTGATAAGTTTGAGACATTGTTTGCTGACAGTTTTTAGATAAGGTATTGACTTATGTTTTTTAATACAGTAATGCTCGAGGTACAGAGTGTTGTAATGTAAAGTTATAGCTTTGGGGGGTTTTGGCATCATTATTAACATATGTTATCATATATCACTTGCATAAAAACTCAGAGGACATGTGCAGATAGTGATTTTGGATAGTAAATGAATCTACTGGATTTGAATTCAGGCACTAGACATTGCAACCCCTGGTTCCTAAACCCTGACTGTAAAGAAATATGAATCACTTTGTTTGCAAGACTGTAGCCTAAGGATTTTGTAATTATGGGCCGATGCTAATATTCAGTGTTTTTAATGCACTGCTGATGCTGATTCAGAAATGTCCGAAAATAACATTTATTCACTGCCGGCAGGTTACACAGGCAATGAAATGAATACAATTTTAGTACAGTTGCCTAACATCACCTAAACATTGTGCTCATCTGGAGTACAATAAATATATCCTGAAATATCAGCTCGAAAGATCGGTCAAATTCAGTCTGATGCAGTATATATATATTTTTTAATCTATGATCTGTCATTACTGAAATGATTTTGACGCTGTGTGTGCCTACAGTTCACAAAACAATGACTTTTAATAAAAGGAAAATCATGATGCAATAACACATCTTTTACTTAGAAATGTGGTGGTGTTATCTGCATACAGAATTTCTTTCAGTGAGCTATCAGTAAGGAATACAACAAACTTTTGTTACGCCTGCCGATAGCTGTGGCGTAGAAGTGTCAAATAATCCCATTTGATTTGAGGAGGGTACATTTGAAACTAAAGCTTCTGTTCTATCTGATCTCCTAATTCATTCTAATCTGCAGTGAGGATTCAGTTAAATAGATTTGTGTTTGTGTGAGGATTATGAAAATATCGCGACACCTCTCCTTTGACCTTGCCTGTGAAGAGCTCACTTACTGAAGCATCACTCAAAGCTCCTTTGAGAGAATGGAAGTAGGGAAGGAAGGGGATAATGCTGAAGCTGAATGAGATGCAGCCTGTTAATGTGGCCAGTGAATATAGAGCTTACTTCAAGCTCACAGATTCATGCCAAACCCGACATGGCTTATCATTTCACGGCCTTCGCCTAAACAATCTAACATAATTTTCATTATTGCCGTAGTTTCCGTATTTCTGTAGATTCATAGACCTTAAGTAATCTGAAGTATATTTAAGTTATCCCTTACTGATCCATTTTTCAATAGGAAGAAAGCTGAGTTTTTGTTAAAAAATTTCCCGTTTACCCCTTAAGTACTATCACTATGACTTTAATGTAGCTAACAAGTAACAGAAGCTTAAAACCGTGGCAGTATAAAAGTGGACAAATCTATATACAAAAGATTTGAGACTCTTGTCCGTTTTTAAGGAGAACAGTGTGTCATATGATGTTAGAAACCACTTACACCACTCTGTTTGTCATTATTTGGCAATGCACGTGCATGATTTAGACATTTAGCTTCTGAGCTACATTAATCTTAGAGCTCCAGAGAACAAGAAGCAAACGTCAGACAACCAAAGCTGAACAGCGTTTTGTGTTTTGACTAATCAACTGCATTTGAAGGAAAATGGATATTGTGTACATCTGATTTGCATGGCTAAAGAGGTATTGACATGACAAATAATTAACACCACTCATATGGTTCAGATACAGTTTCTGAAAGCTTTTAACTTCATACCTCCAACAGTCTCCTCTGGCCAGCACTCACAAGAGACCCATGGATACAATAATGAGCAGCAAACTAACAAAAGCAAGAGCAAAGGAGAAAGCTACGCTTCTGCTGGGGAACCTTGCTGTAATAAGAAGTCTAAATGGAGCAAAAGAGTGTCTTTTTTTACATTAAATCTTCAGCAAACAAATGTGATCAATCATGACTCACTACACAAACTAATGAGATCCTTTTAATCATTTAAGCATCCTTGTTTGATTGTTGGTTTGAAGAAGCCTTCAGGTCTGAAAGGAAATGACTGAAAAGGGAAGTGATGAAGGAATGAAGAAAGCAGCTATGTACACTCTCCTGGTTGGTATTAAATTGCAGCTCAGTGGGCTTGGCTTCAGGGAAATGAGACAAATTTGCACCTCCACTCCCACCCAAATGCTCCTGGTGGGTCTGAGTGTGGCACGGGATTCCCCAGACTAAGGCTGCAAGTAGTGTGAGTGATGAGTCCTGAGGAGTGGAAGTCTCACTGCTTACATTACGGAAGGCTTCTCCTTTACTATGATTCTCCACTAGATGGCTCTAACGCACCTCGATTACTGTGCATGCAGTCACACTGGAGAACAGGAAAAGGAACATTTGACTTGTTAGAACTGTCCAATAAAAGTGAAGGAAATGAAGTAATTGGGTGGTGCACTGTGATTGGAGGGCTTTTGGGAAGCCGGGCTTTTAGGAGTGTTATTTGAAGATGTGAGAGGGAGGATGATTTGGTGGGAGAGTTGTGAGCAGAGCTGTAAACCCGGAGGAATTCAGATGTTTTATTGAAAAGCAAATCACAGAGCTGCTGTCCAAACATCAAAGAGTGGATGTGTGGCTGTGTGCACTGTTCAGTGTTCAGCAGAAGTTTACTGGCATTCCTCACCTGTGTGTGTGTGTGTGTGTGTCTGTGTCTGTGTGTGTGTGTGTGTGTGTGTGCGTGTTTGAGAGAGCCTGAGAGAATTTTCCCCAGGTTAAAACTCATAGGAAGGCTTAACATGTTTGTGTTCTTATTCTAGCTATATCCACAGATACACAAACACACACTCCCAGACACACACACACACACACACACACACATACACCTACTCACTCACACATACACACTCCTATCTTTTGCTTGGAAAAGCACTCCTGTGTGCTTTTTTATTATTAGTGATCCTATTACTTCTTGTGTAACTATACTATAATATGAGTAAACGTAAAAATAAATATAATAAATAATAACGACTCAAGTTCTCTTTTTGTGTATCCGCAGACGCTGTGATCTGAAAATCATTGCCACCAACAAATTTCATGATTAGTCCACAGTGACTTAAAACCAAGTCTTGGCTTGTGCATTATAATGTGTTATAAGTTGTGTTATAAAAACAATATATTATATGTATAACATAACACATCAGTGTACAGCATGTCAAATAAACGCTGAACCTTTTGTTGTGTTGTGACATTTTTCCTATTACCCCGTGTTTCCGACTGTTCTGCAGTAGTTCAGAGAGACGCCTCTTGTAGTATCTTGTAAACTGGAAGCCTCCAACCTGCATGACCAAACCTTGACCTGGGTGATTCCGATTCATGGTTAAAATCTACAATGTATGAGTGTTCATGTGTTACAGAACATGTGTACTCCAGCAGGGCTGTGCGTGGCCATAGTCTAGATTCAGCTTACACTCCCTATTCTGCTTTCAGTCTCACCAGATCTGGCTGAACCGATTTCAGTGCTGTTGAACCAGCATGTGGTCCAGTCGGCAGGGTACAAACCTGGCGCCACTTCTGGTTCCCACACGGATCTCAAACATGAATCAGAAAGATTTATGTGCTCTTCAAACAGCAGATACAGCAGCTCTGCTAGCAGCATGTTCCAACTGCCTGCAGCTTGACCCCAATTTCTGGGTGCTTTATTTCCCCCTGTCTCATCACTAATGACAAAATGTGTATAGGAGCTTATGACAGTATATTACAGTAGTATAAATGGCCCTTATGTGTTCAGTGCATTTGGACTGTTGTCACAATGAGGCCACCTACCTAGCGCATCTAATATTAACCTTTCCACAGTTAAATTAGGGCCAGAATTATACTTGGGACTGAGGGTGGGATTACGTTCATTGTCAGGTGTGGGCCTGTGATGATGGTTATGGTTAAAATCACAGCCCCGTTTCCAGCCATCTACAATTAATCCTGCCAGGCAGCATGTTCCCAGTGTGTGTGCATATGCATACAGACTTGCTTACTCCCCAGTACTCATCGCCAGTTCACCTCTACTGCCAGAATCTGTCTTATTTTGTCAACCAACCAGTCTGCAAGAAAGAAAGTCTCCCTCCAATATGCATAGGTGTGATTAGATCTGTTGCACATGTAGCATCATCGCTCAGCTGCTGAGCCTGGAGCAGAGTGCTTTGATGTGAGCCACAGGTGCCCATAATTGGGCACTTTAAAATCAACCCACTTTGAATATTATTTACATCATAATTATTGAATTATGCAGAAAAATCAGTGGACGTGGCCTTCAAGTGGTCCAGGTGTGCAGGACTGAGATCGGTGACTATTGAACGAGCTCCTTCCTGTCCAGAGCTCTGATCTGTCTATGCTTTTTAGCCTCCTGGCCACATATAGCTGTGGCATCACAGGGATTCAAACTTGCCAATAGCATTTCATTATTCACATAATGAGTAGTTTTATTAACACTCAGCTCACTTGATTGTGGTGATTGCACCGTGATTATGTTGGTCTGTTTGAAATGAACGAAGTTTACTTTAGTGTTCGTTTGCATGGTGTCGACATGACGAATCGGGTTCGTGCATGTGCTCTTCTAAGAAGTTGAGAAGCATCCAGTGAGGATGTAATGGCGTCACTGAGGCTCTAATGGTAGGCGGCCAAAAGTCATCAAGCCAGTAATAATAGTTTAGCTCCTTTTTCTGATAACTGTTACCCTGTTGCCATGACTGCTAGCAGTAGTTACCATAGAGACCACTTGCGTGAAGTATGGGTGATTCAAATCTGACGTGGTATGTGAGTGTGTGTGTGAGTGTGTGTGAGTGTGTGTGTGAGTGTGTGTTTGTGTGTGTGTGTGTGTGTGTGTGTATGTGATATGCGTGACTCACATGTGCATGTCTGTATGTGTGTTAGGAGTTTTCAGGTTTTTTGTGCCGCGTTCTTGTGTTACCTCTCCAAAAGCACAGGTTGCAGATTATCTTCAGCAGATGGCTACTGCCTTCATTAATCCAGGTTTATCTATCACACACACCGTAACAAGCACACACACACACACACACATGTTAGTCTGTGTCTTCTTTCACACTTCCTCTCTTCTTTCCCAGCCTCTGAACTGTACCAGCCTGTGTTTCTCCTAAAGCCACGCACGTACACGCATACCTCCACAAAGACAAATGGCCTCCTTCAGTACCTCAGAATGCACTGGATGCTGATATTTGTGTGTGTTGTATTGTGTGTGTGGATGTTTGTCTGTGTTCTTGTGAGTACGTGTGCATGAAGTGAGAGCGACAGCATGCTGGGTGCATGTAATAAGGCTTTCGTTCTGTGAGTGGTGCTGTCTTCATTTAGTACTGAACTCGGGTGCATGTGTGTGCGCGTGGTAGTGTGTGTGTGGGTGGAGGAGTGTGTGGGCTCATGTGTTACACTAACGCATCCTGCGAGCATGTTTGGAGGTTGGTGTTATGGGCAGGTTTTCTGAGCTCAGATGCTTTCTCACTGGCAACAAAGCTGCAGTGGTAGAGACTAGTGCTGGAGTTTACATAAGCTGTTGCAGATACTCTCATCCTAATGCCCCTTTTTCTTTCTCTTTCTGATGCTGTCTCTGTCTCACTCTCTCTCCTTCTCTCTGTCTTTCTCTCTCACACCCCTTTCTCTCTTCTTGCTCTTTCTTTCTGCATCGCTCTCACACGCACTTTCTCTTTTTCACTCCTTATCTCTCTCGTTCCGTGTCTTGCTTTCACTTTCTTTTTCCCAGCCTCTCCTTTTCATGTCTCGCACCCTCTCCCCTCTTTCTCTCCCTGCTTTCTTTTTTCTCTCCCTCCCTCTTTCTCTCATTTGGTCACCATATCATACTGGTAATCATTAAACCACCTGCCTATGATGGACTTGTCGAGGCCTGTATTTGAATAGACATTTGCCCATGTAGGCAACATCCAGCTATCCACATGATATACTAGAAAACGTGCTTCCTCAGACCAGGTCACCTTCTCCCATTGCCTCATAGTCCAGTTCTGATGCTCATGTGCCCAGTGTAGACACTTTTGGTGGGGGCTAGGGGTCAACATGGGCAAACTGACCAGTGTACGGATATTCAGCTCTATATACAGCTGACACCTTCCTAGTACCGCCAGAATAAACTTTCACAGCCTTTTGTGTTACAGACGTTTTTTTTTGTGGGATTGAACAGACAGGCTAGCCTTCTCACCCCACTCACATTAATAAGCCATATGCACCGATGACCCTGTCGCGTGTTCACTGGTTGTTCTTCCTTTTGGTAGATACTGACCAAAGCAAACTGGAGACGCCCCACAAGACCTGCTGTTTTATAGATATTCTGACCCAGTCGTCTAGACATCACAATTTAGTCCTTACACTTTTTACACTTACCCATTTTTCCTGCTTCGAGAACTGACTGTTTACTTGCTGCACAATATATCTCACCCCTTGACAGGTGTCATTATCAATAGTAGAACAAGACAATTTCTCTTTCTTTCTCTCTCTCTCACTCTCTCTCTCGATCTGTGGCGTGTACATACATGTGGCCACAAATGCACACACACACACACACACACACACACACAACTGCAGCAAACAAAGCATGCAAAATATTCCTTTCAAGCACAATCATGTCTGTACATGTTGTTTGTACATTTATTTTCCTCCATGAAATTTGTAAAGGTGTAAGCAAGAAAAGGAGATGATGAAAGAGAAAGAGCAATGAAACATGAGAAGGAGAGAGAAACATAAGGATAGGGAGAGATATAGTTATGAATCTTTTATCATACGCTGAAGCACATTGCGTTATCACCCTGGAGCTGCTGGATGTGTAGCTGCTGATCTCTCACTGCATTGGACATGTAGCTGAGCCCTGGCAGCAGAAGGGTTAAACAACAGCTCTGACAGAGACACAGAGGGGGAGAGAGAAAGGAGGCTGAGAGAGAGAGAGAGAGAGAGAGAGAGAGAGAGGGTTTACAGCATTAAGGCGCATGGCTGCGGAGAGACTGATCTGCAGAAGCGGACCAGCTCCTCTCTGGATGGGAGCAGAGTATCCATAGTAACCAGGCAGAGGGAGGACGAGGAGTGCCGGACCAAAAGCAAGGGAGCGAGCAAATGGGATAGAAAAAGAGCGGGATAGAGAGTGAGGGAGGAGAGACAGAAAGAGTAAGAGGGAGGAACAGAGGGACTGAGAGTGAGAGAGAAAGACGTGCTGAGTGTGCTGGAGCTGGAGGATCAGGGAAGCTCTGGAGAACATCTGAGTAACGTGAGGAGACAAGAGAAGGAGAGAGAGAGAGAGAGAGAGAGAGAGGGCCTGTGTTTTGGTGAGGAATGAGCAGAATTCTTTCTGTCTTGGATGTGTCCTGGTGTGCTGGTCACTAGAAACATTACATCTCACCAAAATTTGAAACAGAGAGCGAGAGACAGAGAGGGAGAGAGAGAGAGAGAGAGAGAGAGAGAGAGAGAGAGAGAGAAAGAGTAGGTGGTAGACTGGTGTAATGCTCTGTGTAAAGAGCTACTTGGAGATGTAGTGAAGCATCTTCTTGAAGGACCCAGGATATTACTCTTATCAGTTCCAGTGCATCTACAACTGCTAAGAAATCAGGTAAGTGTTCACACACACACACACACACACACACACACAGGAGCAGATGAAAGAGTGTGGTGACACCCAGGGAGGCGGGGAAGAGTGGAGAGTTCGCTACGGTCGAGTGTTTTAGATCAATGCACTGTGAAACCTTTTGTTCTCGGTTTGCTGCAGTACCTGCTTTTATTTTGCTCTTCTAGATCTAATCTGGGCTGTACACGACTCTCTCTCCTCCTCTCTCTACTTCTCTCTCTCTCTCTCTTTCTTTCTCTGTGCACGTGTGTGTTTGTGTGTGTGTGTAATGGGTGTTTTCACCTGTTTGTGCGTGTGTTTGTCCTCATGTACCCTGGCGCACGGTGTTTTCACAGTCCTCATGATCTGCAGGTGTCAGAGTTCAGTGTTGTGACCCTTCCCATTAGACTGCATTATGCAGAAGTAACTAGAGCTGAAATTATGCTTTAATAGATCTGTGCAATGCTCCTTTGCTCTTATATGATGCTGAAGTGCTGTAGCGGCACGGTAGTAATCTCATCACTATGCCGCTTGCATTCACCTAAGATAAGCTCTCTGCAGTGGACTCCAAACTCTAGCTCTCAGTATGAGAGACACCGTGGGTCCGGTGCAGCTGGAAGTTTTCTGCAATTATTGCTGTATCCTGAGCATTTTTGATAAGGTTTTTCTTATCTGTGAACGAAGTTCATTCTAGCTGAGCATCCCACAGATATTAATTTTTAGAAGTGTTACCTTAATGTTCAGTTTTGGTCATCGGAGGGTTGATTTCTCTAAAATGAATGTTTAAAATGGCCAGTTTTCTTAATGTACCCAGAAAGTTGGAAGAGCACTGCCCCAGAACAACGTCAGAACACAGGCGCCGCATGCATAAAATACTTTATACTCGCATTGTGGGGACTATAATCAGCACAATGTAATGTGATTGAATGTCCTGAGTTCTGAGAATGTTCCCTGTTCGCTGTGATTTTGCCTTTGTTTTCCTTCACTGTTTTCAGCTCTGACCTTCACACATCAACACCACCAGTCGAGAAAAATATCTAACCTAATCTTTATCAGACAGCTGGGCACACAGCACAGTTTCCCAAATTCAAGCAAATCGGCTCACTTTGTGCTTACTGACTAATCAGTTGTTGTATGCTTTGGTTGATGTGCTTGTTGTTGGTGATTCGGATGGCTGCTTTATTGGTGGTGGAGCAGGTGTGGAAGTACGGTTGACTGTAAACTGACTGCAGATTGGTTTTCACTGATGCTTGTCAGGCATGCGATTGCATTGAGCAGTGCTGTTGTGCCGGCTGCATGCTGATTGGTCAGTTGGAGTTTGATTTGGTGGTTAGTTGGGGGGGCATTTGAGTAATACAGATTTGTTCCTGGAATGTTTTGTGCGCACAGTCACATCACAGAACACGCACAAAGTCTGCATTACTCGAAAGGCCTCAGTGTCTCAGACAGACTGCAGCAGGACTGCACTCTCATTCCCCTACAAAAACACCAGCTGTTCCTCAATCTGTGTGAGACAAAACACAGTCAGGATAAATTTACAACACTGAACTAACTGTACGTATATGTGAACTTTACTGTGAGACTTAATTGCAAGGTCAACATTCACGGCCAAATCATCAGATAATGGTGGTCCATGCAAGTGCTGTAGTCAAGTCTTTCAGGCCCTGTTCGTTAGGGGTGTAATGATACAGTCAGTTCATGATGCAGTTCAATAGATCATACATGTATAGAGGTTTGCACCTGACTTTTCTATGTGTCTCGTATGTGACCATTTATGATCTGATTTTGTGTCTGGTGGAACGGTACCATACACATTTACCACATCGGTCTCTCCTTGCATTTGTTAGACAAAAGTGTTCTGTGAGTATCATTTGCTGTATGCGCAGTTACAACAACTTAAATCGCATGGATTACTTACGCAACTTGTAAACTAATGAAAAGAAGGGAAAAAAGAAGCTACGCAGTTGCTCTGATATGGTGACGCAATGACCCTTTGTCATTGTCAAGGACGCATTGAGACACTTTAGGGTTCACACTACAGATGTAATGTGGTCTGATGTGTCCATGTCCACCTCTGAAAATGGTTTGCCTCACTGGATCATAACACCTCTTGGTAATGGATTGGTCCCCTGTTCACATCTGGACTCAGCTGTCCAGTTCAGTTCACCCAGGACACATGTAAGAACAGGTGTAGGCAGGCCCTCACCTTCAGGTCATAAAGACTTGAGCATGTTGCAGTGGAAACCTCATCATACATTGTCTCAAATGTCAAGCTGGGAAATTTCCAGTTTGGCATGTCCTCCCTTGTCCTTAGCAGTTCACTGTGCACAATGATAGCCCTTTCTGAACTCCATAAAAATCAACAGCCAGCATTTTTGCTTGAGGAATGTGTTGAGCTGGTAGTTTCAGACGTCTTTTAGAACATTTTCCTTGCACGTTCTAGTAGGTTCTGGGGGCATAATTAAGATGGATATTACTTCCTGGTTTTAATGGATTCCATAAGGCAAGCTAACAAATCATATCACAAATGTGCCCAATCTTCATGACCTCTCTTCTATTAAAAACGATTATTTGTAATCATGCTGCTTGCCTGTCTGCGGATGCATGTTGTTACTGTTAGAAAGAATTGTTGCTGATACATCATCTTAACATGAAATGCTTGCTCTTACGAAAATCTGTTTCTTCGTCTACATCTTCATATGGTGTAAAAAAAATAAAAAAATAAATTAACTAAAAATAATTAAACTAATGCAAAACTGAAATATGATGAACTTCAAAAAGTAACCAGGCAGGCCTTGTGAACTCTGGGCACTGAGAAGAATTAGTGTTCCACAGCTGATCTGCAGGCTAGGTGTCCTCATGGCGCTCTCTCAGCAGTGTGCACAGCTGCACGAGAGGCCAGAGCGGAGCATCCGCACACGCTGTCAGGAGTAACCAGTGTTGCAGTCACATTCTGTCACATCGGAGAGGATTTAACGTAGTTTGTTCCTTACCTGAAGAAAGTGGGGTTATGTCTGTTTTAGTGTGAAATCACTGTACGAAAGCCTTCTAGAATAAAACAAACAAACAAAAACAACCCCTACATATATTTCTGCTGCAGAGTCCTCTGCAGTTATTCAGCTATGAGAACGACAGATTTTGTGCATCGCCTACCCCAGTTATCTTCCCATTTTAGCAAGCATGTATGAGTCGGTGGGGAGGTGTGAGGATGCGTGCGTGAGGCTTGAGTGCAGATTGCTGGCTTCTCTTGCCTTTGTGTTGTGTTTCTTGTTTTCTCTGCTTGCCTCTCTCCGTCTCTGATCTCTCCCACACACTGCACACGATTCCTACCCTTGCGTTTGCTTACTGCTATTGGCCTCGTGGCTACGTGGAGCACCTTTTCTCATTGGTCCGTCACGTCTGCGCTAGTAGTCAGCCCGTGTGCCGTTGGTGCTCTGTTGTACAGTATATATTGCTTTACTTTGCCTTGGAGGCCTGCAGATTTTTACGCATAGCCCCAGCGCTGCCTCTGTAGTTGCTAGGTAACCACCTGACTCTGGTTCCTCTCCAGTTGTCCCCTGGTCGGGAGGCGCTGGTTATAAATGGATTTAGAGTTGAATGCGGTTTAGTCACGATGGCGCCTGCTGCCGTGTTTGAATGCGAACCCATAATGATGATGGAGAGTTTAGGGCAGCGGTTGTGACCAGCCATTGCTGTACTTTATACCGGACCAACACCCTTTCCCTCAGTCACTGGGTGCTAACATAGCTGCGGCTTCTCTCGAGGAGATGCACGGCAGCAGCCTGAAATATGAATTACAGCAATGAATGGATTCATGAGTCGATCTTAAAACTATACCAAAGCGTTCTCACATGCAGAGAGCACACGCACTGACCTCGTTACGCTCTCTGTGAGTTACTTGGCACATAATTTCAGCAGTACATCGTCTCTGCAGTGAAGAGAGCATTGATTTAACATTAAATGGATCTTCCAGCAGAGGACTTCCAGACATAGTGTGCTCTGGAACCATGGTTCACTGTGGTGCTTTGTTAAATATATGAAGACAGCTCACAAATCAATCCATGCAGCTGGTTGATCACTCTGTACGACAGAAATAGCCGAAAAAAGAAGCCATGATTTCTGTATGTGTTTGTGTGTGTTTGTGTAAGCGTGTCTGACCATGGCCCGAAGATGAAGAGCTGGCTGAGGATTGAGACAGACATGGCCATGTGTCGTCAACCAGAAGAAACAAACGCCTTCAGCTTCTTCCTTTTGCTCTTGGCTCGTTCGCCCAATCATATCTGTGCCTCCAGCTCATTACCCAGTCCCCGCGCTCATGCTTCTTTCTCTTCTTAAATAACCCAGAGAGGAAGATGGAGTGGGGGGCTGGGTAAGCGGCGGGGGGAAGAGAAGTGAAATGTTGAAGATGGAGGGGGGAGGGGTGTTTAGGTAATGGTAGGATGTTGTTTGGGTGCTGCCACAATAGAGTGTGGGACAGACATAAAGACAGAAAGGAACGCAATGGAAGTAAGAAAGAAGGACATTGTTTTTGTGAGGTCATTAAAAATCCAATGCTCCAACGGTGCAGCGAGCAGAAACAAGGCCGCTTTCATGTCAGTCCCATCAGCCTGTGTGTGATCCGCCAGGCCTCTCAGCCTCCGAGGCCTCAATTAGCAGAGAACTTATCATCTGTGCTGCTGCTCGCTCTATGGTCTGCTGCTTTCGTCTTCATGGACTCCAGGCATGACATCATGTTGGGTGATGTGTCTGCGGGGTGTTGGCCTGGCCTCAACTGACCCTTTGACAACCACAAGTTTTCTTTATATAATTCTGTTCTGTGTGCTTGTTCACCTTTTTAGACATGAATTAGTATGACATTCAGACGGTTGTTTATAGTAACAAATCATTAAAGATCGATTTTAAACCATTTCCCCTGTGCTACAGATGCATTTGGTGCAGCCAAGACATGTTGGTGACATACCAGACCATTTTCAAACCATTTTTTAAACTAACCCTATCATACAGTATTGAAGAAGCAAATATCAGACGATGTATCGCTCCCTTACATTTAGAAGAAGGGGAAAACTGTGAATCATGTTTTTGCTGAACTATTTTGATGAATGGGTTTGTTTTGTTAACCTGTTTAAATCTTTAGCCGTAGGCTTCTGCTTGAATGGGCAGCGTGTGCAGGTCGAAAGTATTTTCTCCAGAAGTTTTCAGCTAGTCTACTAAGCTGACTAATGGAAACATCAATGGAATGATTTGTTGTTTGTCATAGCCACCTAGCCACAGTCCAATACTTGAGAGCGAATGCAGACAGCGTGAAATATCTGGCCATGTTTCTACTTGCATCGCTCACTAACACACCACACCTGGTAACTGCATCTCTGTAATCCAGTGTTACACACAGATTCAAAATCCAATCTCTGTCAGAAAATTAAAGATTGAGCACGATGAAAGAAGTCTGCTACTGTAAGGGCTGTTTATGTTGCATTTAGATTTACAAGCAGTCAGGTTGTACATGTTCTGTAGTGAAATCGAATGCCCTTTGTGTTCAGCTCCTGGTTTTTGTGTGTTTGTGTTTGGGTGCGAGACTCCTGTCTTCATGTCAGCATGGATGTGTTTGTCTGGCGAAGCAGCGATTACGGTCACTCTTCATGCCCACTGAAGATAATCTTCTAATCAGCCCTGTTCCTCTTCACTCTCCCTAGTCTAATGGGATTAAAGTATCCGCTGAACTCCAAAACTACTGCAATTACTCAAAAAAAAAAAAAAAAAAAAAAAAATAGGACATTTCCTCCACTGTGCAGTGCAGTGCGAGGAAGAGGAAGTGACTCCCTCCATCTGGATGGAAGGCCATCCAAGCTTGCCAGCCTGCCTTCATGATTAAGAATTAAACATGTAAAGTAGAAAAGTAATGGCCGGTGCTGCTTTTGCATGACTAAGTGAATACAAGGACGGCAGTGACTAACATCAGCCATTCACTCAGATGACAGTTGCCAAAGGGAATGCTACACTACGCCTGACGCCTCTGTATTTTAAAAGCCCAGTATTTTTATTTTTATTTCTTCATGCCAGTTCTTATGCCTGAATAACCACCCAATATGTCGGCCCACTGATATATCAGCTGATATATCAGATATGAGGTTTTTCCAATCGTGTCCTTCATTCAAATGCAGCTCTTAAAGGCTTTTGAATGATGCCTTCAGCAGAATATACTGAGACCTGCAAATAAATCTACAAGCAGCAGCCTAACAAAAGCAAGAGCGAAGTAGAAAGTCTCCACTCTAACAAGAATCCATGAGCTACATGACCAAAACCGTGTACAAGAGTCTACAATTAGTTGGAACAGTTAGACTATTTACTTTACATTTACTGTTTCAAATCTCATGATTTTTATGTTCTGAATTAATTGTCGCAAAAAAAAAATGTGTTGAATGCTCATATAACTTTAATAACATTCACTGCTTTTTAAATAAAAAAAAATCTCTCTTTAGGATTAAATTTGAGTAGATTTTATCGTTAAGAGAGATATTTTTTTATATTAAAAAATATCTCTCTTTAGGATTAAATTTGAGCAAGTGCAATGAATTGTCATTTATTACAGGATATTGCAGGAGTCATGCTATCATTTTAAGCATTCAGCATTCCTAAAATATTTATATACAGTATATACATATAATCAGATGTATAGTTATATTTAGGTATTTTGTCATCTTGCCTGAGGAAAATGGACTTGGAGAGGGGAAATGAGGTTGAGGTGCTTGCAATCTGAGGTACGGATTTAAAAGTGAACCCTAGCAAATATGCATGCTTGCACATGCAGGTATGTTTGTAAAGTGCAAAATGGATTTTTGCATTTCTGAGGCTGACACACGATGAGATACATCAAGTGGATATGGGCTTGCAGGACAGCCTGGACACATTAATATGCATGTTCTGCAGTATGGTCCAGGGGGTATAGCTGCAGGACAGGACAGCATGGCAGGCCTAAATTCCCCACAGACAGGCCAGCATTTCAGATAGACAGGCTGGGGAGGGGCTGACTGTGGTCTACTAGTGCAGAAGCGTTGACTGGGCTTTCAAACTGGGTTAATGAGAACACTGCCGAGAGTCCGAAAAGTTCACCAACAATTAGACGGACGCCTGGCTTACTTCAGATACAGACAGAGAGATCCTGGTTTTATGGTAATATACAGTTCAATCGATACTGTATTTAGCTCAGAAATGTTTGTTTGTCATCATTGTTAGCATACTGTGCTCCCCTTTTACCGCGTCTCTTTGATTTGATGCTGCGCTGTATTAAAAATTCAGTATGCTTATTTGGCTGGGGTGGAGGACTGAACTGGAGCCATGACACAATACTGATGGCCAGGAATGTGTGAGGGCCAAGGGCACACAGACCAAACAAACTGACCAAACAAACAGAAATGCTCAGTTGGTTAAAGACAACTGCAAACATTAGAATGGTGATGACTGTTCCAGGATATTTGGTCTGTGTGCTCTGGTCTGAAGACACATCCTAAGTGATTGTCAGTACAGTGCAGCTTAACGCAGAGGGTGTGTGTGGAGTTTTTAGATTATGCTGTAAGCATGTCAGTACAGTCATCTTAACACGCAAAGGGCAGCTTTGTCTTTATTCTCCTCTTACTCTAATTTCTTCTTTTGATTTGATTCGCATAACCTGTCTTTTCTCTCTCTCTCTCTCTCTCTCTCTCTCTCTCTCTCTCTCTCTCTCTCCTCAGGTCCTTAAGATCAATTTAATTGGACACAGAAAACGAATTCTTGCATCACTTGGAGACCGGCTACATGAAGACCCTCCACAGAAACCTCCACGAGCTATTTCTTTGAGAGTTAGTATCCATCACCCCACACACACAAAGACACGCTCTCAAGACACAACATACCACACCAAAGCAGCATGGGTGTTATTTTATTTCCCCACTGATGCATGCAGTGGGATACAGCACCCAGCCATATAAGCATTTTTTTTCATAGGTAAAAAAGCAGCCTCTGTCTCATTTCACTGTCAGAAAAGAAATCAATCTGTATTTTTTTTTTTTTTTTTTTTTGGATGCTCCATAAGGGTTCAACCCCACCATTATGTTTGTCTGCTACAATTAGAAGTAATGTTTAAAAACACTTTAGAAATGATGACTCATTGGTTCAGCTAAGAAGGCAAAAGTACATACACCACACAAACATTATAGGTGGAAATGGCATTTCTGGCAATGCTGAATTAAAACCTCTAAAATGACATACAATGACACCATGAAACTATTAAAAAAATGTAGGACTGGAGCACAGGTAACTGCATCTCCTGTTTTCTCTCTCTCTTCTGTATCAGCTCTGCAACTGTCCTTAGCGACGCCTTCAGTTCTCTTGTGTAAAAGAAAAAAAGTTCTAAGAATGTTAATTCACTTTCACATTATTACACTTACAGCATGAAGAGACCAGAACTAGCCTTCACACACTACACATCTTCCCCTTCACGAAAGTAAAGAAGGAAAAATTCTTCTTCTTTCTCTCTTTCCTCTCTCAAATGATTTCATTGTGCATTCAGTGCTGGTCACACACCTCTTACTGTGATGCAGCTCATGGTTCTGGCTCTGGGGACTGAAGGTGCTCTTTCTGCAAAAGTGTGTGGATCATATGGCTGTTTTCCAATGACCCAAAGGCAGCAAAAAACTACTACAGACTTCTCCTATATGTAACACTAAGGCCAGGGCAGTGCATTGCACGCCAGATGCCCAATTTAGCTTTTTATTTATTTAAGCAGAATTTCGTGTTCTGAGATTATTTACAGCTCCTTCCCTGTGGGAATCTGTCCTGTCAGGTGCCTTTTCTCATGCTGCCTCTGCTTTTCTAAGTCCTGGCCAGGACTCAGTCAAATAATAAGTGTTTGACTCTTAACACGTGAGCATGCACACACACCATCTGACTGGTGCAGTGCTTGGCATGAGGAAAGACATGAGTCCTGTCATCTTCTCCCAAGAACGCTGGCAAAGACCCACTGCCAAAGAAGACACTTGGCACTGCTGGCATGCAAACCTGAGCATCTACTACAAGGAGTAGTTTGGCAAAATATCAGTTTTACTCAATTTTCCCCATTACCCCCAATTTAGTCGACTAGCCAAGACATGTTTGCTGTCTGTTGTTTGCTTCAGGAATTTTGCACTGTAGCCACAGGGCTGATGTAGCTAACATGTAATAGAAACTCATGACTGCCAATAAGAATTATGCATCTTCAGTTTATCACACACTTGCATTCGTCCAGGCCTGTATCTGTAACAGAATCTTCTTTTTTGGATAATTGATTGAAAAGCAGAAACTTTTTTCCCTTGGTTTTCTCTTTTGTGTTACAACAAGGAAGCTCCAACGTCGTTTACTTCCACTTCAAAGTTAGGGTCCATGTGAAACTTTTTGGGGGGAAATTGTTATTATTGTTTCTGTCGATACATCTAGTGATGCTTGCAGGATCATCACTGATTATGTGAATATTTGTCAAATAAAAGAACATAGCGGTTGTAGTTTATTGTTATCATTAATTTGGCCATGAAATTGTAATGAATGTCGTAATAACAAACAAGCTACTGTTGTCACACTGAGTTTATCATCTGATGCTGTGGTCTCTGTAGTCACTGATCTTAGCCTGGCTGCGTGAGAGCTGGCAGAGATTGGAAGCCACTTCGTTTGATGTGTGAAACCCAATGATGTGCTAAAACGTACACTGTGACATGTTATTGCAAATATTCAACCAGCACGTTTCAACAGCCACATTTTCACATCCATTTAACATATTGTAGGTACTATAAATGTAATGGAAATGTAGGCTATCACATCGCCATACATGTTTTAAAGTTCAGTTGTGTTCCTATGTGGGAGTTTTAATGTCTTGATTTATTTATTGATAAAATAAACCAATAATTAAAAAAAAGGTTATTGGACTGGCGGCTGCTTATACAGTTTCCGCCATTGTATGACATACATACATACCAGAATGTAGTATAGCAGAAATGAGTAGTAGCAGCCATTCTAAGGCCTTTTGGGGTAATAGAAAAAATAGCATCGATTACATTTAGCGCACCACTAATGTACTTTTGTTCAGAAAGTTGAATTATTTTATTCATACAAGATGATTTACTAATATCATTATTCTTTATGTTCACAATGTATTATTCTTAAAATGATCTACTGTATTGCCCCCATCAGGAGCCCGGTGGGAATCACACTCCTCCTCAGCTTTCCCCATCTCTAAGCCAGCCAGCCTACCCCAACGCCGGCTCGCTCGACGTCCAGCACCTCATCATGCAGGCTGATGCCAGGCGCAGACGCAATGACAACTACTTTGAGGACGTTCCACGCTCCAAACTGGAGAGGCAGATGGCCCAAGTCAGTATGGTGAGTCAGTGCACTTCACTCAAGTGCTACCCCAGAGGGTTGCTGTATAAAATAGACTGTGGTAGCCGAGATGGAGAGTGTTATTTATGTCCCATAACAGTATATGAAAGTCTTATGTCAGTGGAGTGAGTGCTTTGACTACATGTTTGTGTGAGCACTGACATTTGTGTGGTTGAGACAGATCACAGTAAAAAAAAATGGAGGGGGGTTATATGTAGCCCTGTTGTATAACAAGCTTTTTAGATGGATGTGATCTGACATTTATCGAACATGCCACAGAGTGACCAATGTGGGCCTCCTTCCTTTATAATATCTAACCTCAGTGGCAGGTGACATTTCAGTGGGTGTGTGTGTGTGTGTGTGTGTGCATTTGTCTTTGATCTTTTATTATGTTGATTGAGGGCTTCACTACTGGCACTCCTGGTTAGATCTGTGTGCGTGTGTGTGTTTGTGTGTTTGTGATTCCATGTGTGACTGTGCTTATGTTTAGGAGTCTTTTGATCTTGCATGGTGCTGATGGAGCGCTTATCACAGGTCGCACTCACTGCTGTTCACGTCTCTCTTAATTGTGCGTGTGTGTGTCTGTGTGTGTGTGTGTGTGTGTGTGAGAGAGTGATTACTTAACATGAATGGAATGATTCACTGCACTCTAAAGCATAATGATTGAGGATAAATAACACCTCTGTCTGTCTCTTTATCGGTCACTTCAGCTTTGCTGATGAGTGAAGGCAGATCTGTACAGAGAGCAAAAACAGTTTTTGCAGATTTTATTGTATATACGGAGGTTTGAGCGTTCCTGGTCAAATTACTTTTTAGTAAAGAAAATAAATTCACATTCCCTGTTCATCTGCTGAACTTAATATATTATGGGGGGAAAAAATTGGGCTGTGCAAAAGTAATGACATTTTATATTTTATGATTTTATTTTTCACATTGCTGCTAATAGAGCTGTGTCCGAAAAGTGCACTCGTTCACTGTGTAGGGCACTATGTAGTGAATCAGCCATTTTGTAGTGTTGTCCGAAATTCCAACC
>JBBIGA010000126.1:19090604-19110182 GCA_037576975.1 Alestes dentex
ATTGCCAAGATCCGGCGCACTATTTAAGCAACAGTTCGTAAAAACGTAACATCCCGAGTGTCCGAAATTAACTAAACGTCACCTCCCCTTGTTCACTAGCTGGACCCCTGTATAGCAAATACTATGCAGTGAACGAGTGAACAAGTGCACTTTTCAAACACAGCTTCGGTCTAGGAAAAAAATGGTGGACACTCACCTGAATTTCAAATGATGGATATAGAACTGTAATTGGTGGTAGTAGCGGGTAAAATACTTGCCTGTGAACTGGATGACCACAAAGTTACTATTGTGTGCTTGAGCAAAACACTTAGCCCTCAGTTGCTCCAGGGGGAGCGTCCCTTTAACTAATGATTGTAAGTCGCTCTGGATAAGGGCGTCTGCCAAATGCCATAATTGAAAACGACACTTGGACAAATGACTTGTTCTCATTTAAGTTTGTATTTAGATATAGAATCTGCACTTGTGCATGACTGTGTTTATGTTCTAACAGCTGTCATCATCTTTTGTGTTTCAGCAAGGGGAATGGTGTGAGCCAATCACGTTGCGGCCTCCCAATGAGGCGACATCTTCCACTCCTGTACAGTACTGGCAGCACCATCCAGAGAAGCTCATATTCCAGTCATGCGACTATGAGGCCTATGTAAGTGTGCTTGTATGTTTGTGTGTGTGTGTGTATGTTTGAGAGTGTGTGTGATTGTTTTTGTGTCTCCGTTCACATGCATACAAGTGTGCTTGTCCTTGTCCCTTTAAGTGTAATGCGCAATGACAGACTCAAGGGTTCTTTTGTTTTATGAACCCTGAATTTACATTCCAAACGAGCGGGAAATAATTGCAGTGCGGTCCTATTCTTTTCATATTTGTAATTCATTGAAAACATTGTCTTCTAAAGCACTGTATAATTGATGCGGGCAAAATTGTATTCATGCTCAACCATGAAGCACTGTAAAAGAAACGAACATGATTTTTTGGCATTTGAGTTTCTTGTGTTTGGATTCTAAGTGAATTCTAAGCTTATCAAAAAAGCCAACGAAAGGTTTGACTATAATTCAGCCTTACGTAATATAATAAACTGACACGTTTTACTCTGCATAGTAAGTATAGGATTATTTAATGTACAGGTCTATGCGAAAGTCAAACTGCATGAAATTAGTACAAATTGGAAACAAACTGAGACTTTCTTCTTTTCTTGGTTCCCCATTTTGTATATGTTATTTTGGTTCACATATAAAAAATATGAATGTGCCTCAGTTTTTGCACAGGCCTCATTCTATGTTATCTCTAATACGGTAATTAAACTCAAGCAGCAATTGTGCATAAAAATGTGCAGAGATCTTTAGCGCAAATGTTTTCACTTTCACAGAAAATCAGTCTATTGTATACAACTGTACACGACTGTATTTTACAAGCGTTGAAAGACCAGATTTGTTGGCCGCACTAGTTCCTTAAAGTCGCCGTAGCAAGAGAGAAAACTGCGAGGAACCTTCAGTTCTTCGGCCCTGAATAACAGTATTTCTCTCTTCAATTAAAGCGGCGGCCTGTTTTTCAGCTTCTCTCCATCCTGGAGTAATTTTAGCTGGAGGTTACATAAAGCTGCTCTGTTACCTAGCAACAGCACCGTAAATCTGCTTGGTATATTTTGCCCGCGAGATAAACGATGTCGGAACCGTAGATTATGGTTGTATTGCGCTTGTGCAAATTTGATTGGCCCCAGGACAGGACAGCATGTGATTGGTGGCCGTAGCAGACAGATGTCTGGATAAAACAGATGAAGGAAAAGGGACAAGCAGATGAAGAGATCAAAGAAGAGCTGGAAAGATGAATATTTCAGAACATTTCCTCCATGTGCTTATCATAATTATGCTGGTGCTTGTGATGGTGGCATTAACCGGCACCAAAAGGCCAGCAAGAGCCCTGAGCCACGGAGATGAGCCAAGGTGTATGTGTTTATATGTGTGTATGTGTGTATATGAGTGTGTGTGTGTGTGTGTGTGTGTGTGTGTGTGTATGGACATCAGACATAAAATTGTCAGAACAGCATCTGGGAGGCCGTAGACACACCCCACGCTGGCAGTAGCCTACAGTGTCTCTGCAAACAGCATTTTAATCTCATCAGGTTCCATCTATTGATCTCAACAGCACAAAGCCCCTCAGCCTGACAGCTGCTGTTTCCAGAGACAGAGAGAGATGTTTTCCGTACACTCCACTGAGTGCTATAATATTACCATAAACACTATATTTTTTACATGAGTGCCCTAAAAGTGCTGTCCTTGTTTAACCCTCATACTGTCTCTCTCACCTGCACACACGCCTACAGATTACCTTCATGTGAACTGTGTGCTAGCTCTCATACAGTGTGTACAGACTGTTCCCATACCACAGCCTCTAAAACCCTGCCTGCCTGAAAATTTGATTCCCTCTGGCTGTACCTTCTTTCATGTTATTCTGACTCTTTATCCTGAATGATTCTGCCTTATTCTGCCTCATTCCACCCTGATCCTATTCCACCTGTACCTGCTTAACTTAGTCCAAAAGAGACAGAGGACAGATGTCACGAGACCACTTTACCAAGATGTTGCCACTGCATATAAAATGGGTCACAGCTGGTGTCTGACCACTCCTGCTTTTTTTGAAGCAGACAGTCATTCAAACTGACAAGACGTTGTTACTGATAAATACCTCCAAACACAGCTTCAGATAATTACTGCACTGTGAGGGAGCAAACCTGTTGAGGCATATTGTACAGACGTTACGGTTGTGTTAAATACGCAGATCAGCCTGAGCTGTTAGAGACTCCTTTTTATCTCCATATTAAAAATAATCCTCTAAAAATCTATTAACCTACCTAAACTTAAAATCAATGTGTGTGTGTGTGTCTCTGTGTGTGTGTGTGTGTGTTGTAGTATCTAGGCTCCATGCTGGTAAAAGAGCTGAGAGGAACCGAGTCCACACAAGATGCCTGCGCAAAAATGAGGGTAAGACTCATGTCCATGTAAGAGTCTGTACATGGGCTCACACTTCATTTCCTCTCATAACCATACCAGTAGTCTAAGAATTTGACATCTGGAGATTAATAACTGAATAATAAGCCTGCAGGTGAAAGGGTTAAGATGTCTCCATAACAAGCAAATGATAAAAAACATACTCTATTGCAGCGCTGAATGACACCAGTACATTCCATAGAGAGTTCAGAGTTTACACATTCCAGTTCTCTAGATGAATACTCTCATCTTATTCACCTAGAAAGGTCTGTCTCTCACACTCTCTCACTCCTCGGTTCATATTGCGATCAGCCATAAGATTAAAACGAATATTGTGTAGGCCCTGCCTAATATTGCGTAGTTCCAAAACAGCTCTGACCCCACAAGACCTCGGAAGGTGTGCTGTGATATGTGGCGCCAAGGTGTTAGCAGCAGATCCGTTAAGTCTCTAAGGGGGACTCAATGGTTCAGACTAGCTTGTACAGCACATCCCACAGATGATCAATCAGGCTCAGATTTTATCATGTTCCTCCGTTCCTGGACAATGTTTGCAGTGTGGCCAGGTGCATTAACCTGCTGAAAGAGGCCACTGCCATTAGCGAATATAATTAACATAAAAGGCTGTACTTTATCTTCAACAATGTTTAGGTAGATGGTTGGTGTCAAAGTAGCATCCACGCAACCCCAGGCTTCCCAGTAGAACACTGCCCAGAGCGTCACACTGCCTCCACCTGCTGGCCTATGACCCTGCTGCTGGTTCCCTTGTTGTCCTTCCTTGAACCACATTTGTTGGATACTAACCACTTCATACCAGGAACACCCCTGGAAGGCCCCTGGTATCAGTTTTGGTGATATTCTGACCTAGCCGTCTAGTCATCACAGTTTGGCCCTTGTCATAAACGCTCAGATCTTCAGCTGGACCAATTTGTCCAGCTTCCGGCACATTGTAATGTTGTGGCTGATCATTGTAGATCCTCACTCTATATATATCAGTAGTTCCATGAGTCCTCTCTGCACCACTGTTTTTGTATTCATGCAATATGCCATCTGCCCTCTCTTTCCCTTTCTCTCTCTGTCTTGTTCTCTTTCTCCTTTTCTCTCTCTCTCCCTCTCGCTCTCTCTCTCCCTCTCTCTCAAGAGGCAGATTTTGACAGGTCCAGTGACATGCTGAGGCAAAGATAAATGCTAACCGAAAAAAGGAATGAACAATAAAGCCTTGAATATATTACTGTCAGGAAGGCTAGATAGAGGTAAAGGGTGAGGCGGAAGTTAATTCTAGGCATTACTATTCACTATCAGATTCACATAGTCATGAAATATTATTTTAGGTAGCATATTTCCTTGAATGCGTATGAAGTGAGTTACTGCCTGCTTTGCAGCAAAATTGATTTAAGTTTCTTTTTTTAGGACACTGCTTTCTCTCTGCCTTTGTATTTGGGTGTGTATTTTGGCTGTAATGAGTTTTGGGCTATAAAGGTTTTGTTAGCTGGTGAGTTTTTGGGCTTGTGTTGCATATTGGGGTTTAGGATCTAGAGGGCGGGGGTCAGATTTTTGTGGTGGCTGCTCTGTGATGATCTCCTCTCATCTACTCTGTAAGAAGTCTACAGAACAAATGAAGAAAGTCCCTACTATCGTCCTCTCCGTTTCTTACAAGGGAGTCAAGTTCATCGATGCCACAAATAAGGTCAGCTTTTCATTCAAGGTCATTTTTTTTCTAATTTATTACAGTCTGGAGTGATGTAATATATAAGCCGTTATGAAATGTTCCATAAAAGTCAGTGAGCTCAATATAATTATGATAATTTTGTTTTCTCTCTCTATAGAACATTATAGCAGAGCATGAGATCAGGAACATCTCGTGTGCGGCGCAGGATCCTGAGGACCTCTCCACATTTGCTTACATCACCAAAGACTTGAAGTCCAGCCACCACTACTGCCATGTGTTTACAGCCTTTGACGTGGTTAGTGAAACACACTCTCAGACACACTCACAGTTTCACACAATGACAATGCGAACAACAGCATATTTATTCACGTCGGTTCACGTCAGATTTACATAACATAAAAACTGAAATATTGTAGGGTCCGTGAGAAAATAAAAATGAATATCGTTATGCTTGAGGACTAAAAGTCACAGAAATTCATGGCCAAGTACTTCTGTGTGTGCTCTAGTCTGTGGAAAAACCCATTCTCAATATTATTGTTACGTTTTCTTAAATCTTTTTTGACAAAAGCCCAGACTTAAACCTGTCAAAACAGAATGCTACTCAAGTATATTGAGTGTAAATTTGTGGCTGTTTAAACTAAATCTCCATCTTTGGTCATATATTGTTTTTTTATCGTTTGAACAATATATGTTATAAATGCCACATGTTGTTTATACTGGCTCAACGTTTCATAATATATGGACCAATAGAAATGGACCAAAATTGCCTGTTTTGACCATAGGCATAATTCTTGTTCCTTGCTACCACAGTTGGAGCAGGTCACCAATACGAATAACATCGTATTTCTTTAACCGACACTGAAAATTAAGAACATTTCATCCTTCTCCTGCTAAGTTGCTTTGTTTGCGATCGAAGGTTTTGCTCTGACAACAACAATGAAATACATTACTATGTAATTATAGCCAGATTGTGCAGAAAATAAAACTGTGCTAACTGTAATTATGTTTCTTACTGATTTTCTTTACCTGTTCTTCATCTTTGGGCGTATTTTCTCTTCTCCTTCTGTGCTACGGGCAGAATCTGGCCTATGAGATCATCCTGACACTAGGCCAGGCGTTTGAGGTGGCCTATCAGCTGGCCCTGCAGGCCAGGAAGGGCGGTCATGGCTCCTCCACCCTGCCCGAAAGCTTCGACAGCAAACCCTCCAAACCCATCCCCAAACCCCGCGCCAACATCCGCAAATCTGTGAGTACTGGATACAAACACACACACACGTGCACACACACATGCACACAAAAACACATATGCACATGCACACACACACACACACACACGTACATGCATATGCACACACACACATACATGCACACACACACACACACACACATGCACACAAAAACACGTATGCACATGCACATACACACACACACACATGTACATGCATATGCACACACACAGACATGCACATGCACATGCACACACACACACACACACAAACACATATGCACACACATACACACATGCACACACACACACATTCACAGACACACACACACACACACTCTGTCTCTCACACGCTTACAAACACACTCATGCACATCCAGATACACGTGCACACATACACATGCGCATACACGTACATGCACACACTCACACACACACACACACACACACACACACACACACACACTCTCTTACTGGCTCTGTCTCATTTTGCCTCTCCACTCTGTTCACCTGTCCTTCTGTGTGTGCTGGCCCTGTGGCTCTTGAGTGCAGCTCTGCGCCCAATGCTGCTAGATCCAGTCCCCCATTGCCGCGTTTCCCCAAAGGCTTCCTCTCTAATCGCTTGCTTTTGGCCTGTGCATGATCGACTCATGATCCACAAATATTAAATGATTAAATGTCCTGTTGAGTGAGTCCAGTGCTACGGAGAGCTGCCATCATGTTGGACGCCTTCGCTCCACTTTGTGATGTTGCCTGTTATTTTAGCATCTTGTTTGCATCTTTGCTTCTATGAGAGAATGGGCAGAGAGAAAAATATCTTAATATGTATCCATGTCTATACACACATCTGTATTTATATGTATATACTACAGGCCAGAAATCTGGAAGTGACTCTAACTGAAGCAATTTTTTTTTTTTTTTTTTTGCTTTTGGTGGAAAGAACAGACTATATGTTTATTAAAACAGAACTAAAGGGTTTAAGTAAATGTCTTCAGTAATAGTACACCTAAGAGTTTCAGCTGTTTATGACTTGCATTGACATGTTTCATGTCTGTATAATACCTAGACGTACCATCATTTACACTAAAATGTGATCCACACTTGCGTCGTTTCTGTTTGATTGACTTTTTTCCTGTTACCATATAAATCCACAAGTTTGGCTTGAGTGCTTTTATCAGCCCAGAGTGGTTTGTTTCAGTGCTTGGTTTCAGGGTAGCATGGTTTCACGGATTGTGCGTTTCCTTGTTTATCCTCTCACTGGCAGTCTGCATTGTATGCAGTTCTAGAAAACACGTTCCATTTGCTAAGATTGTGGTGAGGATCCATCTCTGAACACGTCCCAAAATGATTTGAGCAATCTGATTGTAGTCCAATCGCAATGTGTTTACTAGCGTTTCAGTTAGTCGAGCTGATCCAAACGTGATCCGATCTCCAAAAAAACATGTTGATGCGAACTGCAAACAGCCTTGACTCTTGTATCAATGGAGGCAAGGAGGTAAGATGCATGCACAAATCTGGGACATCTAGACAGACAGGAACAAACAACAGGATACGAAATCCAAACAAACAAACAAAAAACCGAAATACTAGAAGCTGAAAACTACTGATTTAAGTAACACATAGCAGAGGAACATGCATCAATACACAGCAGGGAAGAAAGGTAAATTGAACAAAAGCAAGAAACACTTGCTCCCATGATGAGAAGGTGGGTTACAAACTGATTACAGGTGATGAAGGGAGGAGATACAAAACAAGTATAAAAGCACATGACAGCCAGACACATATGCAACAAAGCCTGGGAAATCATTGGATTTGATCTTATTGGTTTTATCGCGGTACAATATCCTCCTAATTCAAGTATTCGCATTTGGCTGAAGGTTTTATTAACTCTGACTAATTTAGTGTAGTAGGAATACATCTCTGCAAACCAATGAATTTGGCTAAATGTGGCACCTTAACCTCGTGAAGTAATGATGTTGATGAGTTTGTACTGTAAATTAACAAATAAAGCAAATAATCATTTTGTGTCCAAAATGATGGACTAAAACTTATATTGTATGTTGTCAGTGTTTCATTTACATTGTAAAGTGACTGTAGTGACTTTAAAACCTAACCTGGAGATGGAGAGAATGAAGGAAAGTCAGGGAGTATTCTCTCAAAATGAAGGAGAAAGTGTAGATTCTGCAGCAGAACAGTCAGGACAGAACTGTAGCTTTACCTCCAGGCTGAAGTTCCGACAAACCAAGCTGCAGTGACTTCCTAAAACGTCATTATTTGTTCACTAAAATGTACTTAATTAGTTCAACTGCAATCATTGTAACATATTTTAAATATCCTCCCTTTCTTCTGTGCTTTCTGGCCTGTGGTGTATATAGATATAGAAATACATATGTATACTTTTTTAAGAGTGTTTAACGTGTGCATGTGTGTGTTTGTAGCTGAGGAAGGACCGGCAGATGCTGGTACTTATGGTGTGGATGCGTGTATGGGCCTATGTGTCTAGAGGGACAGGTGTATTCTGTGTGTGTGTGTGTGTGTGTGTGTGTGTGTGTGTGTGTGTGTGTGTGTGTGTGAGAGTGTGAGTGTTTGATAGGTAAACGGTGCCCTCTGTCTCCTCTGTGGCCAGTGGCTTAAAGCTGAGGGTGACTGATGAGGTACTGTTTGCTCAGAGCTCCACCGCTCCACTCTGTCTAACCAATAGCTTGCCTCTCCAGACGCCCTGGGCCCAGTGACCCACTGACAACCATAATTCCTGCACCTTCCCCTGACAACGCCAAGCATATTACACTCATCTGGAGCGTCTCTGTAGAGCAGGGGGTGAGCGCATTACAGAAACAGAGTAGTGATGGATAACACACAGTGTATTTGCGGATGGGCGCTGTTTTGAAGATAAACTTTTATTTATGACCCGTCTGCCCTCCTAAGGGATCCTGGGTTCAGTGCTGTCTCTACTGTGACAATAACTTTATAGGTTCAGGGAGTATTTGTCCCTAGTCTGAGAGCTGGGGATGGGCAGTAAAGCCAACCATATTTTTCACTTTTTTTTTTTTTTTCTGTTGTATTTAGTATCGATAATCATCAGCAATTGTGTGGCAGCATGCAGAAAGCTTGGAATTTATGGGTTTAAAAAAAAAAAAAAAGAATCAGAATCAGAAACCATCCTAGGACATTTCAGTGACTCTGAAAAGCCCGAACTGATAAAGTTTAAGACATTATTGTCAGTGTTTATCAGGAGAGAGCATAACAAAACTTTATTACAATAAATTATATTATAATTATATTATATTATATTATATTATATTATAATATTTATTACAACCTATATTTATCACCAACAGAGACTGCTCCATGTAAACATTATTAGTCAAACATATATCATTTAAAGTTATAATAAATGATTATATACTTTATTATGTAAATCATATTTATTAGAATGTCACCATATATTTATATATATATATATAGCTTTATAGCTTCAGCTTAAACTGAAGCTAAAATATAATTAAGCCTTAGGGCATTCTATGATTCCATGATGGTCCTTAACTGGCTTCAAGTCTGATGAATGTATAAAACTGACCCGTGAAGATGCTGTAGATGAGCTGTAATCATGGATAAGACTAAGGAGCTTTCACAAAAGCAGTGAGAGGAAATTATTTCATTGCACGTGAAGGGCATCGGATATAAGGTCTCCCCAAAAGGTACATCAATGGCACTGAATAAACAAGGACTTCATGGCTGCATTCCAAGATGCACTCCACTCGTGAACACAAAGAACATCAAAGGTCGACTTGAACACGCCAGGAGAATTTAGGATAAGACTGCAGAGTTTTGGGGAAAAGTTCTATGTTCTGATGAAACTACATTGGAACGGTTTGTACACATGGACCACCGGTGTGTCTGGTGTGAGAAAAGCCAGGCTTGACCAAAAGAATCCCTTCCCCTCACAGTCCAGCATGGAGGTGCGTCATTGAAGATGTGGGTATGTTTTTCTGCTGCAGAAACTGGTAATCTTGACGATGTAACTGGCATCATGTATTCCCAGAAATACCAGGCCATTTTAAAGAGGAACATTATCTCTTCTGTTTAGAAACTGAATCTTGGTGATCACTGGACAAGTCAAATGAAGCTTGGTCGAGAAATAGATCTTGAAATGTCCTGGAGTGGCCATCTCAGTCCCCAGATTTAAAGCCCATTGAAAATCTTTGGTGGGATTCAGAGAAGGCAGCTGCAGCACAGAAGCTGAGCTGGAAGCTTTTACATGTGAAGATGGGCAAATTTCAACAGAGAGAAGTAAGAAGCATGTCTGCATTTACTGAATTGGTGTTAGAAGCTATAAAGGCTAAAGGATGCTCCACAAAGTACTGAAGATTGGGGGTTGAATAATGTGCACATGCACATTTATAAAAGAGATACATTTTTATTTGAACTCAAACTTCAATTCATGTTCTCAAAATAACTGAAATGTGTCAAATATGTTTTGCTGTTTAGTGAGTTTTTGATTAATTCTGATTGCAGCAGTATATATAGACTTTTAAGCGAATCACAATCATTTCTACAGACTGCCACGCAACTACCCAAAGCTCAATTTTACGTCTGAATAGTGTTTTGAACCCTTCAGAAAACAAAAGGCTCATTCGTGTAAACGATCCAATGCCTTTTATCATCAGGATAAAACTTAAAATAAGTTAGCAAAGATAAAAACATATTTATCTACTTTGTGTTACTCTCTGTAATTTTAACACCGGGACTAGTTATACCTAAGAGTCTCCAACTTTAACCACATTTAACTGTCATAATAGTTTCAACAGATGGGGGTGCTGATTTTTTTAGTAGCATAAGAGACACAGACGGTTTTACATTATATGGACAAAAGCATTGGGACACCTGACCAACTTTGATGACATTGTGTTCAAATACAATGTCATCATTGTATTTGACTTTAATATGGAGTCGGTCCGCCCTTTGTCGCTATAACTGCTTCCACTCTTCTTTGAAGGATTTCCAAAAGATTTCGGAGTTTCTGTGGGAATTTGTGCCCGTTCGTTTTGTAGAGCGTTTATGAAGTCAGGCATTGATGTTGGATGAGAAGGCCTGGCTCACAATCTCTGTTCCAGTTTATCCCAAAGGTGCTGGATGGAGTTGAGGTCAGGGCTCTGTGCGGGGCAGGCAAGTTCTTCCACATTGAACTCATCCAACCATGTCTTTATAGAGCTCGCTTTGTGTACTGGGACACAGTCATGATGGAACAGAACAGGTTCTTCCCCAAACTGTCATGACCATTTACTGGAAGTAATTCAATAATTCAGAAATTCAAATAACTAAGAGATGTGTCCCAATACTTTCGTCCACATAGTGTACCATGCAATTAATTCGCCTTTTTTCTTTTTAATTTTTAATAATTTACATTAAACGTACTATAATGTGACAGTACACATGTGACTGACACATCAAGCTGCTGATGCACGTTCTGCCTACTCTGATCTTTTAGGAAGACTTTTGCAGACTGTTTATAGCAACCAGTGGTCACACCCAAACACTGAGATGCTACCCACGCCAAGCAAATGTATTTAACCGGAAGGGCATCATTACACTCAATGATTTTCTTGAAGTTTAAGAAATAAAAATGGGTCACTTTAGGTCGCAGAAATAGCCTAAAACTCTACATGCACTCTTCCTTTAGGCACCTAAACTTGTTTGTTTTAGCAACATATCACTAAACAGGCCAACAGATGGAGAGGGAAACAGTTTAACACACTATAAATGCAGCTTTTACTTACATCTAAGTAAAAATCTACCCTTAAACAAGCTCACATAGGTTTTTATTATTCTCAGATTATTAAGATTATTATATGTAAAGAGGTCTGCTGACAATTTACACTGACTATTAACCATAACCTCTGTAGCTATGTGTGTGTGTTCATGTGTGGGTTCATAGGTGTGTGTGTGTGTGTGTGTGTGTGTGTATGTGTGTGTGTGTGCTTTTTCCAAGGAGTGCAGCGTAGAGAGCAGCCACACTAATTGATTTTATTGATCTCCCTGAGAGCAAGAGAAAGTGAATGTTGCTGCATACTCATCTACTCATCCATAGAAGTGATTTACTATAACCTTCATCCGTTTAGAATCAGTCCCGTCTCGTTCCCCCCCTCCTCTCTTTCTCTCTCTCTCTCTCTCTCTCTCTCTTTTTCTCCCTTTGTTGTCTTTCTCCCCAACACTTCATCTCTGTGTGTGCTTCGCTGGGTCTGTCTGTGCTGGAGTGCCGCTACTCTCTGACCTCTGTGACCTCTGTAACCTCTGTCTTCCACCCCTAGGTCATCTCCCCCTCTAGCCGCTGGTCCCTGGGGCACATATACACCCCGCACCGGCCTCCTCTTCACCCTCCTTCCTCACGACTCCTCTTCCTCCTCCATCCACACAAAGTTCAATTTCAGGTCTCCTTTCATTTTCCTTTCCTTTTGCCTTCTTAGCTCTCATCCCATTAGCTCTCATCCCACGTTACTCTGGTTCTGTTTGTCATTTCCAGCTGCAGTCTCTTTCCTTGGTTCCACTTGGTCTCGTCTGCATTCGATTGGGTTTGCTTGGCGCTGTTTAAAGGACCAGTTTCGCGAAAATCAAATTTAAATTTCCCTTTGGACATGTTTAACATCTGAAAATTGCTCCTTTAGTGATGGAAGCTTATACACATTTGTTACTGTACGTAAGGACAAATTGTACTTTTTTTTACACTTACCACAGAAAAATCTGTACTCTGTACTCACTATATGTCAGAACAAGTTTGTTGCTCTGTAATATTTGAAAATTAAAAGGTGATGTTTTATCAGATACCTTAATGATCCCTTAATATATTTGCAAATGGTGGCTTTTCACCCATAGTGTCAAAACACGTGAAGGCAAGCACAGTGTTATATCAGAAAGGAGGGACAGAGATCAAAAAAGGAAGATAAGCATTACACGCTGCAACTGCACCTCATACTACAGTGCAAAATAGTCTCAAACACAAACTCACTTGCTTATGTGGTTTCTGACATGGTATGATACATGCTACTGTAAAAATGAAAAGGTGCATAACTAAAACGATAGTAACTACCACTGTATTTTGTTAGTTTACCCATATTTGGGATAGAAGGAAAATGTGTGTGCTTTCCCAGAACTAGTCCTTTAACAGCGCCTTTTTGACTGGATCATTTTTGAGCGTCTGTTTGGCTCCCCTGTGTGTGAATCTGTGTGTGTGTGTGTGTGTGTGTGTGTGTGTGTGTGTGCGCGCGCATTTATATGTGCATGCTGCATACCATCCGTCTGTGTTCAAAGCTGAATCAGCATGCTGTGGACTTCATCTCATCGGTCAGCGAGGTCCGTTTCTGGAGTCTAGATGACCACTCTATGTGATTTCATGCAGCTATGCTCCTCGCTGGCATTGTGCTGTTGAGAGATACAGCAGCTTTGCAGATCTCAGACAGAGCACCAGTAGGAGTTTTTTCACAGAAGATTACAGGATGTGTGTATTTAATCAGAGGCGTTTGTGTGTGTGTGTGTGTGTGTATGTGAGTGTGTGTGTTCGTATGCATTTTTGTATGTGAGATTTAGTCAGAGGTAGTGTGAGGATTATGATATTTAATATTCATGTGGCTCCATATGGACGAACCAGATAAAGAAAGGAAGATGTCGATGACAGAAGGCGTAGGTTACTGCGTGTGCGCTGTTCATGTAGGGAAGCTCTTGAGCTACGTGTGGAGCTCTGTGTGGAATAAATCCCAGACAGTGGTGTGATTGGTGGCTAAAGCCGCCTCACGTCACATCAACAGATTGTAAAAAATTTGTGCTTCTTTATCAGCAGGTTCGAGTCTGCACTTCAGCTTTTTGCAGCAAGTGACAAAAGGGGCATTAAATGAAAACGTGTTTTTCTTTCCACCAAACAAGACTGTATGTGCAACATCCTTGTATTAAAACCACATTATATCTCTTCTTGCATTTACAACCACAAATGTGATATCTTTTAAAAGCTGAGAATCTTCACTTCAACAGAATTTTGCTTCTTTCAGCCAGTAATGAGAGAAGACCAATTATTATACAATTATAAGATTTCCTGGTTTTTCATTCCGGAAAGCTCCCCCTTCTGATTACATGTCTTGAAACTGGATGTACATTTTGAAAAACTGATACTTAGGCATAGGCTTTCGGCTAATTCTGATCATTATTAGCAGAACATGTATCACTAAAAAAGGACAATGTTAAAAAGGTCATGTAGCAAGTTAGCGGCCTAGGTGCTTAGCTACCTTACCTCCCTCTCCTTTTCTGTAGCTGAGAGGGAAACGGCCTCTGGTGTCAGTATGTTGACTGGAGGTGGAGTCTCAGTAATTAAAATTTGTAAACAGACAATTTTCCTGTGCCTTCCTTCCATATACTGGCATGCCATGTTCGACATGCATGATGGTTAAGCATGGGGCAGCTGGTGGCCTGGTGATTAGGGAGTGGCCCCTGTGATCAGAAGGTTGTGGGATCAAATCCCAGGAATGTTAGTGGCACCACTGAGGTAGGGATTTCCTCTGCTTATATAACCTTTTTGTTTAAGGCATGCTGGGTATTGAATAGTGGGAGAATATTCGACACCATAGTGAACATTGATGGACGAATGCAATGATACAATTTGGTCAATTCTGTCAAAAGACTGAGGATGAGTGTAAAATGCGATGCTATGGAATAATACTTACAGTCACGAGTAACATCAAATGCTAGTTTTACACCACCAACGCACCTTTAACAACTCTTAGAAAGAGTGTTTTTTTGAGCTTTAATTCAACTTCAAGGGTCTCTGCAAATAAGAAGCGCTTTCAGTTTTTGCTGTGCAAGTGTATGTTTGTGTGGTTCACCCTACTCTGTCCTTTAGTGCTCGCTCTCTCTCTTTCTCTCTTTCTCTCTCTTCTCTCTCTCACACACACTCTCCTCTCAACACTCCCCACTGTCTCCTACTCTTCCTCTGTCTGACCCACTCTCTCGCTCCTGTCTCCTACCTCAGATGGAGCAGCCCTCGATGGACCAGAAGGGCCACGGCAATGTCCCATGGATAGTGGAGCCGGGACAGGAGGCGAAGAGAGGCGTCAACACCAAGTATGAGACCACTATTTTCTAATATACACCCACACTGTCCACTTCCTGTGTGTGTGCCTTTCAGAGAGCACCCTCTAGAGGCCCCCCACGGAGCCACGGGCCCAGTGACCTGTGACCCACCCCGCGTTCCTCGCCCGGTCCAGCCGTATACCGTGGCCTCTGCATGATGTCGCTGCTGCTGTCTCTCTCTCTCACTCTCTCTCTTTTCTCTCTCTCTCGCTCTCTCTCTCTCTCTCTCTCTCCCCCTCTCTCTCTCTCGCTCTCTCTCTTGCTCTCTCTCTCTCTTTCACACACACATTCTCTCTCTCCCTCTCTCTCTCTCTCTTTCCCTCTCTCTCTCTCTCTCTCTCTCTCTTTCCTTCTCTCTTTCTCTCTCTCTCTCTCTCTCTCTCTCTCCCTCTCTCTCGCCCCCCTCTCTCCGACCGCAGCTCTATACAGGAGGGTAGCGCTCAGCCCTCAGGCCGACACACTGCGTGTCACACCCTCCTTCACTCCGCTCTCATTCTCCTCCAACAAAAAAATGGTGCAATCTTGTTTTTTTCCTTTGTCCTCTGTTCCACGCTTTTACTCTCTCGCTCGCTCCTTCCAGGAGCAGTCGACCGATATCCACCCCACCCAAGCACTACACATGCACACAGCACACACATCCCTCTCGACTGCTTGAATGAGAACTTAAAATCCGTAATGCTGCTACTAGAGTGTCACTGCAGTGTTTTAGTCGGGGGAAGGTTTACTATTGTTAGTCAACAGGCAGCGCGAGGTGCAGTTCGCCGCAGAGGTTTTTGGGGCAGGACTAAAAGGGGTGGGAATTTTGAGACAGCCACTCTGTGTGGCCAGTGTAGGAACGGAGATTGGATTTCCATTAAAAGGACATTCTGCTTTTGTGCTATGTAGCAAAATTTTGATTTGAATTCTAAAAAAGAATGCCTGTCTGGAAAAAAAAGAAAAAAAAAACATTTTAGATGTTTTCTTTTATTTTGCAAACATATCCAAAATGGCCTGTACAGCACAGCCTGGTGTGTGGCTTTCTGTAAACCGCGCTGGAGATTGAGGCGTGTTTAAAGTCAGGGTGTTCCGTTCATATCCGCTCTCCTCGCGACATGCAAGTGTGTCAAAATGACATATAAAGGAGGCTTATTTTACGCTGAAGTATTTTCAAACTATTTTATCTCTAATTGCTTTTCTTTTTTTTTTTTTTTAATTTGGCTTTGAATGCAAACGGCCCTTAAACAGGCTCTTTGGCCTGCAGAGAGCATGTGGTCCGCGTTGGACTGTTGAAGGGGGCATCTGAGAGGCTTTTTTTCGTTTTTTCTTTTTTTTTTTTTTTTAACATTTTTTTCACTTTTTTTTTTTTTTTTTTTTTTTTTGGTGGACGCTCTGGATAAGTGATTTAATCTCATTCACAGGGCATTGCCGGACGCCCATGTCTATTACTGTGGAAATCAAAGAATGTAGCCAGCCCCTAACATGGACCCTCTCATACACACATTGCAAAAAGGACTACAAATGTGGAGCCTAAAAGTGTCACTGGACTACAAACATGGCAGAGCCTCTCATGAATGGACCTTTAGTATAAACGCAGTGTGCAAAAGACTAACAGTATGGACCTTTGGCCTTTTACACGTGCGCACACACACACACACACACACACACACACAGAAACACACACACACACATTACACCGGACTACAGAGCGACAGGGACCTGTCGCATTTGAATGTACTCTTCACTCGGAGCCACTTCACTGCTTTGTTCTCAGGCTCGGGCGCGTGGACTTTGCTGTGTGAGGGAGAAAGCTTGGGGGACAGGCAATGTGCCATGGAGACAGGACTTATACCATGGTCACTCTCACAGACTCATTTTGCCCAGGACTACAGTCTAAAATATCAGGCACATCAAGACTGGGGCAAAAAAAATGGAGCTCTTGATTTGCTGTATTTTTACTTTTCAGTTATCCTCTTCCGTCTCCCTTCGGTTTGTTTATGGTTAATATTACATTATGAATATTATGCACAATGTGAATGGATTTATTGCACTGGACAACCATGAAAATAATGCGGCTCATGCAAGAATCACCGACTTGATGTTGACATGATTGACAGTGCCATGCAGATTACTATTCATATTGGCAAAACATTTTCATGTTTAATAGAAGTCTATATTGCCATTATTCTAATTCTTAATTAACTATTATTATTAATATTAATTATTATTATTATTATTATTATTATTATGATTATGTGCAATTCTTGTCTAATGTTGTCTTAATGTTACATTATTTTTATATGATATGTTGGGCTTGAGAATAATAGCCATCCTACAAATAAAAAAAAAAAAAAAAAAAATTATTGTAGTAAAGCAGAGAATGTGTGAATGGCTCCACTCGACTTTGCTTTCAGGTGAAAAGGCCATTCGTTTCTCATGGGGCTGTTACACAGAGACAGATGTACTATTTTAACGCAGTGTCACTGTAGGATTTTTTGCCACAATTTTCCTGTAAATAAATATTTTGTTGACTCATTGTTCATACATGTAATGTAGTTTAACAGAAAAAAGAAGAAAAATAAATAACAGAAAAAAAAAAGAAAGATGACATCCCACTGGTTAACATGGTACCAAATTTCAAAGGTCAAAAGAACAGCTGACTTTACTGTTGAAAAGGAGCTTGTGTGAGCGGAGAAGCGGAGTCGCTAACCTACATGTACATAGGCTTGGGCTTCCAGCACTCTACGTTTTCTAAGTTTGGTCTTTATTTATATCCTGGCAAAGCTCATGGAATAAATTGGACTTGTACGACCATTCCTTACTGTGTGGCCTCTGCTTCCTCTGTCTCTCCTCAATGAGCATTCAGCCTGTAGACATATCTGTCTGGAGCTCCAGTCACACTCACGCACACACCTACACACACACACACACACACACACACACATACACACACACACACACACACACACACACACACACACACACACACACATTAAAATAATATTCAGTGTCCTGAATTCTGCTGTTTGGGCAGCCCTAGTCAAGTGACATGTTTAGCTGATGGATGCGCAATTATTTTTATATGCTGAACTGACTCAGTTTAGCTTATTGAGGGAAAAAAAACATAAAACATAGCCTATCCAAGCATTAGGGCTCATTTTATATTGTGTTTTCTTTTTTTCCCAATGTGTTAAAACCAGTAACTAAATAAAAAGCGTGCACTTACATTTGCAGAGAAACGCCATATTTGTTCCCTGCAGATGTACGAACAAATTCATTTGTTTTCATCAACAAAGCATGCAGTTTGACTGTGACTGCCCAAACATATTGGTTCCATCGGATCAAAATAAAAACTTTACAGGAGAAAGAAAGAACATTACAGCTGAAGTTGATGTTAACGTGTAAGTGCGTAATTTTGGAACATTTCTAGTGATCCAATCACTGTGGAAATTTATAAAGTGTAATTGTCTGTGGGTGTTTTCAGTTCATGTCAAAAAGTAAAAAAAAAACAAACAAAAAAAACCTCCAGTCTTTGTCCTCTGATGATTTCTTCTTCTCTTTCTCAAGCCTGGAGAATACCTACTCTAACACATCTGATACTACTCAGCAACCAATTAATGTGCCCTTACCGAGCTAATGTCGGTGTGTTACAGCAGAAAGAATGCAAAAATATTTATTGGTACTCCAAAATCAGCATTAAAATCCACTGTGGAGTGACGTAGTAGACTCTGAATTTATAAATCAAATTTGTTAGACTTTCCTCCCCTCCTACAGTCCCTGATTCGGTTGAATTAGAGGGCCGTTCCGAAGCCTCGTCAAACATATGAACTTATTAAAGTGCAAATTAGCTGAGTATCCGTGTTACGGAAGTGTGTTATAAAAAGTTTGGGCAGGTCGTGGCCTTTGAAGGGGTTTAAAGACGCTCCGACGTAGTCTCTGCATGTTCTTTAGTTCAGTTCCATCCAGATTTCTGTAGTAATGAGGTGGTGGCAAATTAAGCATATGTGTTCTTCTATGGGCAAAACAAGGCAGAGAGATTTTTTTCCACCTTTCTGCATGCAGTACATCAGCTTATTAGCATCCCTATGATGCCTGTCATGCTGCATGAGGTTCAGCTGCACAGACACAGATCTTATTCGATGAGTTCTCACAAGGATGCTGTGTGTGCGTGTTGTCAGTGTGATATCACCCTTGGGTGTGATGAAAAGAAAATGTGTTTCATCTGTGCTGCCCTTTGTTGCCATGGAGCATCCACCTTAACATCCCTCAATGCACAGGGGCTCTTGAGTGTCACATCCCTCAACACACAGGGGCTCCTGAGTGTAACATTCCTCAACACACAGGGGCACCTGAGAGTAACATTCCTCAACACACAGGGGCTCCTAAATGTGTCACATCCCTCAACACACAGGGGCTCCTGAGTGTCACATCCCTCAACACACAGGGGCTCCTGAGTGTAACATCCCTCAACACACAGGGGCTCCTGAGTGTAACATCCCTCAACACACAGGGGCTCCTGAGTGTAACATTCCTCAACACACAGGGGCTCCTGAGTGTCACATCCCTCAACACACAGGGGCTCCTGAGTGTCACATCCCTCAACACACAGGGGCTCCTGAGTG
>JBBIGA010000126.1:19121261-19131609 GCA_037576975.1 Alestes dentex
CACACACACACACACACACACACACACACACACACACACACACACACACACACACACACACACACACACAAAGTGGATTCATGCCATCTGACCTGACGAGAGTGAGCAATAAAGTAAACCCCAGCAGTGTGACCAGCTGACAGGAACCGTTCTCTGGCCAAAGATCAGTGAGAGAGAGCGGCGGGCAAGATTACGCCTGCGCACACACCGCACTGCCCACAGCTCGTCTTTCTGCCTGCGGCAACAGGAAGGGGCAAAGTCAGCAGGGTGACCGGGATGGATTTAGATGCCAGGTAACAGTGATATAAGCTCCACAAGGTTTATACACAACACAAGACCAGTACACAGGCAGGAGCCAGTGTCCCAAATCCAGTACTCCCATACGTTTGCGGGGACAAAAACTGGACATGTGGTTCTAAGAAGAGCCTTTAATTGGGAAAGCAGCTGTGCATTATGTGGTGGTTGTGAAAGGTCCCTCACACTCACATCTCATTTACAAAAATGGGAACCATCCATTGAAAGGTTCTTTAGGGAACCAAAGAGGTTCTTTCAAGAATGTAATATACTAGGTACTGGGTACTGGGTACTATTAACACCTGGGTAAGGCAGAAACGTGGCCTGTGGAACGTTTTTGTTTTTTATTTACAGAAAGTTCTACTCGAGCTGTTATTACACTGAAGTTGTTTTACTTGAAAGCTGCTCTACCTGCTGGAGTAGAACTCATTATTAGCACACCTTACACTGACTTTAGTTCAGGACATGAATCATGTAAGCAGTGTGTTATAGAACATGGTGGAGGTCAGTGCAAGTGAAGGAGGGCTTGAGGGTGTTGCCAGCGGGCCGCTGGGCCGCGATGGGCGCGCAGCATGACTGGATCTTCTGTGCCAGCCTCTGTGTTCAGTCCTCTGCTGCAGACCTCTCAATCCTCCCATCGTCTTCTCATTTAAATATTTTCATGTGTTTTTTCTGTTTTTACTCCCCCATCGGCAAGTGAAATCACCCCCACCTTTGCGTGATGAAATCACCCAGCACACCCCCACAGACCACACCTCCCACCCTGACAGGCACAAACAACAGGTCAACAAACAAAATTCCCACCCCATCCACAACACCCCTCTACTGTCACAAACACCCTTATGATCATTACCCACACTGTTAAGACATGATAATTGTTAAAACACCTAATGTAGACAGATCCAAGACCCTGTTCTCTCAAAGAAAAGTAAAGTATGACATGCCGAGGCTACAGCTGACTCCAAATTCTATTTCCCTACTTCCTTTAGAGGCAGCCAGTCATTCAGTAGAGCAGAAGTGGACAGTGAGTGGAGGCACGCTGCATTGGATTATGTAACATTTTGAAAAATAGCTTGAGCATAAGCGTGTGTTTAAAACTTCTGCCATGAAGATCTCAAAAATAACGGTGCTGAAAAATGAATGAAAGGCAAAAAAACAAGGACGCAGAAAGACACAGTGGGGGGGGGGGTAAATGAAAATGTGTGGAGCACCGTGCCTGAGGACTGTGTATCTTAATTCAGTCTGGGTGTGCTCAGAGCACTGTGGAGAACACGGTCCTTTTAGCGCAGTCAATGCCCGGGCTTTGATGCAGGGTGACAGGCCTTTAAAATGTGCCTCGTAACTCAGACCTGAATTCATTTCTGGGTGCAGCAAACGCACTACAGAGCCCATAAAGTTGCTTTCATAATCCTTGATTTGTTTTCCACTTGACTGTCATTTTTGCCTTTACAGCATAAGGGAAAGGTCTGGACTCCAGACTCTCTAGTGTAACATGTCTGGTACACACGACACAGCAGCATGGGCACAATACTGCAGTACAGCACACTGAACAGTGCAAGACACCCACAGTATAGACTTGGCAGATAGTGCACATGGCACAGACTGGGCAGAGTACATTAGAGTCCATGGACTGGACTCATTTGTCCAGCAGATTTCATATTGACTGGTTTGAGAGCTGGGGAATTTGGAGGCCAAGTCAACACCTTGAACTCTGTATGTCCCTTAAACCAGTTCTGCTGAAAAAAGGCTACTTTCATCATGCAATGCCGTTGCCATGAAGGAGCGTACTTGGTCTGCAACAGTGTTTCAGTGGGTGTGTCAAAGTAACATCCACATGAGAGTCCAAGGTGTCCCAGCAGAACTTTTCCCAGAGCGTCACACTGCCTCGGCTGACTTTGCTTCTTCCTATAGTGCATCCTGGTACAATCTCTTCTGTAGGTAAGTAACACACGCGCGGTCCCAGCTGTCTACAAGGTGTAAAAAAACTGGCCTCATTCTTCCATTACTACATGGTCCAGCTCTGATGCTCTTGTATCTATTGATGGCACTATAGTGGTGGACTGGTAGTGACTGGACTGCGGCTACAAACTGTGATTCTCTGTGTGTTCGGACACCTTTCTATCATAGCCAGCATGAACTTTTTCAGCAATTTGTGCTACAGCTGTTCTGACCAGACGGGTTTGCCTTCACTTCCCGCATCCATCAGTGAAACTTGGGCATCTATGACCCTTGCTTTGGGTGACTGGGTGTCCTTCCTTGGTCCACTTTTGGTAATTAATAACCACGAACAACCATATTGCTAATGAAAACTAAAATAACTGTTATTAAATTAATATATAAGTTAATATATAGTTATGACAGTGAGGTGTGTGGATCACATATGGGTGCTTGGTTTTTTTTATGTACGTTAGAAGGATGGCATGAGTTTGATTTTTGATATGGGAAAGCTGAACATAATCAAGGAAAGCTGATGCCCTTCCACAGGAATACTGAGTCTGCAGTACTGATACAAAACGGGGTGATGGTATTAATAAAAATAATAAATAATAAAATAATAAAAATATACATCAATGGTCTGCTGTGCGTGGCTTACTGTAGAGCATTATAATAATGCGTGGACCAAACGAATGTGTAAATTACTGTGTAAAACCAATTAAATACATTTGACTTACTTTATTTGTCAGTGGATCAGTTACCTAAAACAGTCTGTGACATTGTTGGTCGTGCTTTAGTTGCTGCAGTATCTTCTGCCAGCGCCAGTCTGTGTGTGGGGACAGTTGGATTCAGCATTACAAAGCTTTTCCCAGCTGGAACAAATTTAATTCTGTGAATCAGCACCGATCTCTGGACGAGTTGAATCTGTTCTCTGAGCATGGAAACCTCTAATGTCTACCCAACTGTTTTGCTGACAACTTGACTGACTACTTACCAACTGACCATCCGACTGACTCTCCAGTTCAGTGACAGGCTGACTGACTCACCAGCTGGCTGTATAATTGACTGAATAAATGATTAGACATTCAACTGACTGGCTGTCTCTTCAGCAGTTCTTCGTTTTCTGTGGCTGTAGCGATTGCCGAAAACAAATAGTGGGCTAATACTGAACACTGAGGGCCAGTTTCCTAAACCCAAATAAAGACTAAACTTTAGACTTTCCAAGAGCTGAGTTACCATCGACACTGTAATTTAGTCTAAGCGTAGGATTAATATACTCCAGGGAAGCCAGCTGTGAATGCAACAATAAATCACTTACTGCCAGGCATCGCCCCATAAAAACGCTGTTTATAAGGACATAAAGATCTCATCTCAGAATGTTGGTGTTCTTTACTGCAACCACAATGTTCCCTGCAGGCTACCTTTGTGCTTCATGTCTAAACTAGACATGCTTTTTTTCCCCCACACTAGTTTGTGGGACATGAGAAGGCTGTCGGTGGCACTGCAGCAGAAATGTCCCGCCGAGAGGTTCCTCATAGCCCATCTTGTTGGGTGCTGAGCTTATTTTCAGCGTGGCTGTGGTGTTAAAGGTTCAGGGAAGGTTAACAGGTTCTTTCACACTGGAAACTGACTCAGCCAGCTCTCCGCACGGTTACTTCATCCACTACTCTTGCTCTGCAGCTGCTCTTGTGCTTCCTCGGGTCAGTAATGATAAAAGTATAGTCATTAGAGTTTCCACAGCTTCAGAACTTGGTTGTTTATAGCAGATTACACATCTTGATTCCAGTGCTAAATCAATCCTTTTCCCCTTAACACAAACTCTTTATGGGACCTTATGGGTTTCACAGAAGCAACAGAGGCGTCTCAATGACGCAGAGTGACCTGCAATATCATTTAACATGAAGAGAGCTGCAGCAGTGAGAATGCAGCTCGCCCTGTTAGGTTTGTTCTTTTCTGGTTGGAACAGTGGGGGGGTGGGGGGGTGCAGTGTGAGACAGTTGGACATGGCAGCCCACTGACTGCCCGCTCTCATCAGACAACTGCCAACAGGAAGCCTCTAAAACAGACAGAGCATGACCACTGCTGTGTCAGCAGTGCCAGCCCTTATGAGAGCTCCCCCTCACACACACACACAACACACACACACACACACACACTCATTTCCTCTCTTGGACACATGTGGTACAAACCAGAGAGCCGCACGTCTTTCTCTCAAACACACTCTCACATAGTTTGGGTAGAAATTATGAAAACAATCAACGATTGCCATCTTGTACTAGCCATAACTCATACAGACACATGCCAGTATGATGAGGACTTGTTTAGAATTCAAATTAGGCAAAGCTGTTTCCTGCCATTTTCCATTTCCGTAAGAGTTAGTGGCTGAAATTGAGGACGGCTGACAGAGAGACAGAGACCACCAGGAATGTCAGGTGCAGCTTAATGGGGAACTCAATGTTAAAACTGACTCTGCATCTAATTTATAATTTTACTTTTAAATCATATTACCAAAAAAATAAAAAATAAAAACAAACCCACATTGCGGTGATTACTTACGGCAGTCAGCTCAGCGCCTACATTAGTTTAATCATTAGGTTACACAAGTTCGAACTTGTTCGAAGGACCGTCTCAGCTAGTGACAGATCCTCTTAAGGGAGATGTTTTTTAGTCTGACAAGAACTGATCAGCTACAACTTCTCCTATTTGTGGATGAGATTATTAATGCAGAGATTAAGATTTGTGCGGTAGCAGTTCAAATGGTTTTAACAGAACGCGTTTCACAAAAATGTGGGGGACAAATCCCAAGAAAGACTTGTAAGAAAGCAGCAGTCACTAAAATTAAAGTTACACATTACTTAAACTCTGCTACAAAGGACTGACATAGCCATGACATGAACATGTAATGAGTCACGCACCTTACGAAAAAGGGTTCTTCAGGGGTTCTATAGTAAAGACTATAAAGTGGACTATAAAGACTATAAAGTGTAGCATAAAGACTATAAAGTGTCATATAAAGTGGTTATATATGTAACCCTGAAAACTCAAAGGACCATTTCATTCAATGCTTAACTGGTTCCTTTCCTGGCTAATCATTCTTCTCTATAACTGGGAGCCTCTGAATGACGTTTTGTACAATAGTGCCATTTAGAGAACGTTATGGAACTCTAATTGTTGACTGTATGCTCTCATAAGTTGATTTGATTTTTTTTCAGCAATGCAGCAGTCATGCTACCTTTAGTAGTAATTATTGTGGCAGATGCCATAAAATCTCATGTCATGGCAGCTCTACTTTTATCTAAGTGCTCTAGCTCGCTGTCATGATGTCAAACATTATACCGTCTGACTTTACAGTTCCTGGTAATGGTAACATGTCTCACTGAGTATAACGTCATGACAGCTCATGACTTGTTTACAGCATGACTATGTTAATATTATGTAGCAGGGTTACAGTACTATACATAAAACGGCAGCAAACATGCTTTCCACAAATCAAAAGAGAGGAATGAGAGAAATGTGCTAAAATATAAACAGTTTATTGACAAGTGTGTTGAAAGGTACAAGTGTGGTGTGAATTACGTTGTAAAGGCCATGCAAAACACAAACACCGGCATCACAGTTTTACCTGAGTAACCCTGTTTTCACAAGCAAACACAAAGACCTAAACTGTACATGTTTTAAATGCCACAGGAGAGTATAGAAACAGAACCTTCAAAAAGTAATTTCCACAGACTGAACCAACAACAGTCTAAATTCAGAGGCCAGCACCTTTCGCCCTAGAGCAAAATAGTATTAATTTGAGTTGTTATTAGTCTATCAGTGTGATGGAATTTTATTTTTTAGAGTAACAGCATGGAAACGTTAAACTGATAGTTTGTATAAAATGCACTAAAACCTTCATTTATGACTGAGTGTCCCAGATAATTTTTTTTATCTATTGCTGCTACTGTGCTTGTTTGTGTGCCAGCACCTTGAAAAGCTCTTCCGCAGTGTTCTTGCCACAAACCTGTTCGTCCTATTTGCCACTATGCCTGAGCTGTGATTGCTCATGCTGGACAAAGTGTTTGGACATAATGCTGGTAGACATGGCTTATGGTTATAAAGCGCAAGTAAATATTAGTATCTCCCTCGCACTTTAAAGCACCCAGATCACATGCAGTCGAACAGTTTTATATTATTCATATATTCTCTATTCTTGTATTGTGCCTGGCACATTAAAGATTAGAGGCAATGTGGAGATTTTAAGGCGTCAGATAAAAATGCTCAGACACAACGAGCCAAGACGGGGCCCCTTACTGTCTCCAAAAAAGACGAAACATACGGGAGGCTTTTGTTAATGTGGGTCATCGTGCACACATTTCTGATTAGGAACGCTACGACGCCGATTGTCCTAGAAAAGCAATGATTCACTTCCTCAAGGCAACATAACGTGGTTAAGGCAGGTATTTCTCAAAGAAGTTCAGAGCCAACATTCTGGCTGAACATGACAGCGAACAAGGGTACAGAAAATCTTTTGCCCAAATAAGAACCAGCATCGAAACTAGAGCATTGCAAAGAGAAAAAATCTAGTCCTCTCAGAACGAGAGACAGCTCATTTAAAGGCTTTGCAGTAAGGTGTAGGAAATAGTGAGTTCGGAATGGTGAGACTCAGACGTTTGGATCGATTGTCCTGATGGATCCAGGATTTAGCCTCCAGTCGAGCTGGTCGCTAGACCTGCTTCAGGACGTAGAGGATTCCGATGTTGTCAATGGTGACGAATGTTTTGAAGTCAGGTGAGACATGGATGCGTTTAAGATTGGCTCCTGTGGTGTAGAACGTCTGCAGGGCTTCTCCTCTCTCCACATTCCACCACTGTAGCAGAGAAAAGGAAAAACAGCAAGACATTAGAGTGGTCACGATTCCTCAAACGATTAAAATTTACCCTCTTCACAAATTGCCAACGACCAGTTAGCAATTGACATGATTATGAAGTATACTTTAAAAGATCAACATCGCTGTTTGTTTTATGTAGCACACACTGTCAACGCTCACTCTCCAGTCCATACAGTCCATTTCTGGAAAAAAAAAAAACAAATTCATTGCTTTTGGAATATGAACAACCAATTTACACGTATTTGTATATTTAGCCTACAGCAGTTTAGCTCTGGCCTTCCACACTTAGGGAGTCTTCAGTGCACACTGCTTTCTGAATGAAGCATATTACAGATTAACCAATCATAACAGAGGTCACTGACCTACATCAGTCTTAAAGGTACAGTAAAAAAAAAAAAAAAAAGCCTGTTTAATTGTAAGGGATAAAGAGAGGTTGAAAAATGTTCATGTAAAAATGAACTATGATTTTTGCACACACCACCACACATGTGGACGTCTGAGAAAATCCAAATATAATGCAGGATATGCCCCCCCCCTTAAATCATCCCATTAGTCTCTCTTACAATAAGAAACAGAGCTTGATGGACATTTCCATTTTTATGCATTTTTGTATCACAATATCTTTAATATTGTATTACTGGAGTCTTTTTAAAGGCTTCCTTTTATGTCCCTTTCTAATCAGTTACTTTGAAACCTTGAAAGGTTATGCGTGGCTCGTTTTTCAGTCCTTTAGGCCTTTTTTCAAATTCAGATCACCAGAATGATCATCAAAAATATCTGTAGATTCTAGTTTATAAAACAGTAAAAATTAGTGACAGTTTTAAACGCCATTAGGCATTGAAAAGTGTGTGCAGTGCAGTACCACACACAGAGGAACACATTTCAGGGGAAAGTCTTAATATGGCAGTTTCACGAGCAATAACACTTGAGATTTGTTGTCAAGAAAGAATTATTCCTGGACCAGGTGCCAGACTGTTACGTCACTGTTGGCTGCAGTACCGTCCCCACCTGTCTATGGAGGAAGAAGGGCTGCTTATATCAAACCATCTGGTCCTTCAGCTGAATATTCTAACAAATAGGCGAGGGGGGTTGGCTCCATTTTCTCAGGCTCATTTGTGAAGAAGAGCTTCTTGTAAAAATGTTTTAATAGAACGATAATTGCCACGTGTAAAGAGAACGCCACAGGCCAGTCCAGAAGGTGGGAATAAAATCCACTCCTCCAAATTAGTTTGTGATACATCTCTTGACTTTAAGAAAAGGAGGTCACCGCACAACTAACTGTCAAAGCATCAGTGACGAGAACTCACTGCAACGTGTTTGTTTTCTTACAACTGTCACACACACAGCTAGCAGATTTGTTAATCATACAATGCTCTGAGAGAATAAATGTGTCTCATTTGCATTTCAGCAGCTCAGTGACCAGAGCGCAGAGCTGCAGTGTGAGACAGTTTAAGAGACAGACCCATCTGCAATATCAGCAGTGAAGACAGAAGAGCACACTTGTGCAACCACACACACACACACCAGCTGCGGCAGAAAACCACCACACCATTGTTCATCTGTTACCTGGTATGATCATTTTAATGGGTCCATATTGTTTATCCATGCTGTAATTAATTTCTACACAGCCATTTTTGAACCTCTCATTATCACTCGAAATTAAATAGGCTGTTCTTTACCGTGCCTATAAAACCAATGTATTACATGGTGGACACCTGGCCATCATACTAAAATGAACTTATTGACCATCCTATTCCAAAACCATGGAGCTAAAAATGGAGCTGTCCCCTCTTTGCAGCCTTTCTGGAAAGGCTTTCCACCAGATTTTGCAGTCTGTGGGAATTTGTGCTTATTCAGTGAAGAGAATTTGTGAGGGCAGGCAGCGACGTCGGATGAGAAACCCTGGCCGACACCAGAAGTTTCGCTCCATCCCAAAGGTGCTGGATGGGGTTGAGGTCAGGGCTCTGTACAGGCCCCTAGAGCTCCTCCGTGTCAAACCCATCCAACCATGTCTTTGTGGAGCTTGCTTTGTGCACTGGGGTACAGTCCTGCTGGAGAAGAAAAGCGCCTTCCCCAAACTGTGTCCACAAGGTTGGAAGCATATAATTTTGCATGCTGTAGCATTAACATCACCGGAACCAAGAGGCCCAGACCATAGGAGACCCTTCTCAACTTTACTGTCAGCGCCATGCATTCCGGTAGCTCTTGTTCTGCTGGTATCTGATAAACCTGGATTCATCCAGCAGACTGATTCATCACTGCAGCGAACATGTTCTCACTGCTCCAGAGTCCAGCGCCTGGTACGGTGCAGAGTGACCTGTGCAGCCATGGAAACGCATTTCATGAAGCTACTCACACACAGTTCATGTGCTGATGATGCTTCCACAGACACTTCGGAGCTCCGTGGTGAGAGACGCAACAGAAGAAGGCGATTTTTACACAAAATGCCTGTAAATGTAAATAAACTCATGTAAATAAACACGAGTTCTGTTCTCATTGTCTACACTGTATTGACCACCATTCAAAAATGGCTGACACATTCAGAGTAACTTCTGCTTGAATAGGCAGAGCTAAACTCCTGTAGGATGTAAATGTATGTAAACATATGTAAATGGTCTAAATGGCCTGTTTATCATTTGTTTTAAAATATGAAAGTGGTATATTCATTGTTTAGAAACGTCAATATGATAGAAAGGTTGTCTTCAGTTTTCTATCAACCAGCAGGAAAGAGGTGCACCCTTACCGATTAAATATTGTGAGGTGCAAGTTCTCCTACATTACTTCAGTGAAAGAAAACACACAATTTGCCCCTTTCCTTAAATGTAGTCATTGACCAAGTCATTTTTTGAGTCTAAAGTGCGCTTCTGCTATTTCCTGTACAAATGAACAATAAACACCAGATATCAAAACCAGCTGTAGCAGCGGGTCATTCTAGAGCCTACCTTTGTCTGACTCTCTGTACATTTTATGGCTCTCTGTATTTTATACGTCTGTTTAAGATGACTTAACTCAGTATTGTTTAAAGTCAAAATATTTTTGGTGTCTGAAATTGGCTTTTTTAGTTTGTCAGTTTCAGACACCAAAAATATTTTGGCTGAATGACTACGCTTGGGCAAGAGGAAGATTGTGCAAATGGGATTTCTTGGTAACCCATTTCTTGCAGGACAGCATTCAGAAAACACACACACACACACACACACACACACACACACACACACACACACACACACACACACACACACACACACA
>JBBIGA010000126.1:19139487-19152800 GCA_037576975.1 Alestes dentex
TATAGGAGCAGTAGAGACCCAAATGGAAATACAAAATGATGCAAAAAGTGAGTTTTGCATAATATGTCCCCTTTAAAGTGAGCATTTTGTGGCAGGGTAGCATGAATCATCAGAACACCAGCGCCACGGTCCAGAGCAGGGGTTTCAGAAGCATTTTTAATGTGAGTGGGATGCATCGGTCAACGCGTGGGGGCGGGGTTTGGGCGGGGGCGGGTTTGCTGCGTGCATGCAAAGTCTCGTCCTTTTAGGGGGTGGGGGTGTTTGGAACCCCCTGTTGAATCTTGAATCTTTCGCGAAAGAATCCACTCCACTTAATCAATAGGAGAATACACACACCACTGGAAATCCGCTCGGGTTTGCCTCCAACTCACCGCATGTAAGTGAAGTGAATCGTCAGTGCACAGACAGGCTGCTCGGATTTTCAGTGGTGTGTGTATTCTTCTATCGATTAAGTGGAGTGGATTCTTTCGCGAAAGATTCAAGATTCAACAGCACTTGGTGAAATAATTATTTATGTTAAATGTGGGGGGGTCCAAACTAATAATTATGAAATGATTGAATGGCGGCGACACCCATGCACTAGAGGAATGCAGACAGAATTTAGAATTAAAATAACACACTAAGCTTTTTTTGATGGAAGGTTTGTTAAAAATATCCTGAGACACTTAACGAAGGCCTCCAACAGCTATTCTTGTTCTACAGATATACAAAAAGATCTAGTGCTGAGATACATACACCCAGTCCAGGAAGAACTGTCCTCTGGTAGCCCTCTCCTGCGCCTGCAGCAAGGCCTGCCTGTAGACCTCTGAGGTGTGGGGCTGAGACAGAGCCAGCTGCACCACATCAGGGAAGGGCCTCTGCTCCAGCTGATGACCATTCAAGGACAGAAACTCCTGAAACTGCAGCCTCACCTCGCTGTTCTGGAGAACAGAGTCCAGAAAGAAGAGCTACGACCTTTAAAAGCTAGTGACCCATGGCCTAATTCACCCCATCTACCTTCCTCGTAGGTGACAAAATATCAAAACAGCAGTAACAAACTATCAAGTTTAAAAATACATGTCGTTTTTAAACTTCTGTCATGAAACCACTTTGTGAAAAGTAGTGTTACACACTCTTTATTTTCATACATTACTGTCCTAATTAATCCAGAATCAGTGATGTATCAGAACAGTTAGATAACACAAACCTCTTGGTCGAGAATGGCACCATACTCCACATAGTCATTGATTAGGTGGGCAGGTCCCATTATCTGAGCCTTATTTTTCACCCAGTCCAGAGAAAACATCAGCGAATACAGCTCCTGAGAGGAGGAGAGGAAAATAATCAAAGAGAGAATTAAAGAAAAGGTCTGTGTCAGAGATAACTACCTCTTAACTTGACAGTTACATTGTCTGTCAAAAGTCTGAAGGCATCTGTGTTCATAAACTGGTTTTGATACCAATGAGCATGTTTTTGCAGTAGAAGATGATGACCCTATACATTTAATCCCCTTGAGGTGATATCAGCTTTAACCAAAAACTAAATCTTTCCGCTGTTTATACCACCTTTGGCCAGAAACAATTTCGGTGTGCTTTCAAATGAGAAAACTGTAAAATAATTATTTAGGAGAATTATTTCTATCCCTTTCTTCCCATCAGGGGAAGAACACACTGATGAACATGAAGCTGAAAAGTGAAATGTTATAATGAAAACTAACAGTGACAAATCCAACAAGTCCTTAGACATTTAAAAAAAATAAATAAATCTACTGAGTTACCTTAGACAGACCGGAACGGGCCATGTGATATGGAAGAAATCTGTACCAGTACAGGCCTTCCACATCTACGGAGGTGGGCGGCTGTTTGCTGTATGTCTGCTGGTACTGCCGGACCACTTTACTGTGCAGCTCCTGTGGAAAATTTAACACAGAGACATTGCCCAGGCTCAGAAGGTTTGGGTCAAGCTGTTCAAACTGCACACTGAAATCAGTCACAGTCGCCTGTTATACCACACAATCGAGGGCTGAAATCCTAAACTGCACCTCTTTTTCACACTGATGAGGTTCATTCTAATTTATTTTAAATGAATGCAGATAATGAAAGCCTCTAATCTCTGCCTTCAACAGATGCAGATAAACAATAACAAACTCTTGAAACACTACCAAAACCTGAACATAAGTGTCTAACTAAAAAATACCGTGATAATATGCTGATATTTAAGCTGGTTTAACCGCATGAGACTGACATAGCCTCACTCTCAATAATTGCAAACTGGAATCACTACATATACCTACATGAATCTGCACAGCTGTTTCACGCATCATTTCATTATTGAGTTGACTGACACCATACAAAACAATACAATAATAATCTATCTTAAGTTGATTTTAAATGCTATAAATTAGACACCAAAAAGTATTTGCAGATGTTATATTCAATATTCAACGTATTACGATTGTAATTACCTGTTTACAGTAATATTATATCAAATATGTCTCACTATTTGATCATTTCTATTTAAAGACGAGGCACTCTCAATATTATAATGTTATTATAATATTCATTTAGAACTGGTGAGGATCCTGATACTATAAAGCTTGTTCTGACATTAATCCATAGTTCTGTTGATGTTACAGTCTCATAACTCTCTACTAATGATCTGAAATCTGTGAAGCTGCTCATGACTAGCATATTAGAAATACATACACTTCATTGCTAACCCTGATTGATTTTTTATTACTGAAAACATTGCTTCCAAACTTCCAAAAAAGCATTATTCTGTAGCTGTAAAGAGCTTGATGGTGCAGGACACTGACCGCTAGTTGACTGCGGTTTTGTTCAGTGAGGAAGTCGAGCTGCAGGTCGTGGAGGTAGTAGAGATACGGCCGCTGGTTGCAATCCCGAAACAGGAGAGACTTGTTCACAAACTCCTGCAGGACATCCTCCACCTCCTCCAGCTCCTTACCCCACAGCACAGACAGCACCTGCAGACACAGCCGAACATGAGCACACGGACACGGGGCTCAACGTCAGGGCTAGTAATTTAACACTGAAGCACATCTGGGGATGATCTATGATTAGTTCTTTTTCATCCTAATCAATATAATTATGCTACAGGCCAAAAAGTCTTACTGGAGCTCTTACCATATCCACCTGACTTATTCGCTAATCAAGAAGCATTAAATTAAGAGTTTGCAAATAATGTTAAACTGATTAATGTAAAGAAGTATTATGAACAAAGATTGTGAAGGCTTTTTCATGCAATCACGGTGTATTTTAGAAAAAAAAAAAAACATATATATATATATATATATAAATAAAAACACAATAAATATGTATTTTCTATAAAATATAGAAAAAAAACTCAGTGTCACTAAACTATGATATATTGGTTGTCGGCAAATTCACTGTAAAATATTTTTGAAAGTTTAGTTTACTGTTTGCTTCCTTTCATCAAGTACCTGCCCCAAAGCAAATAGAATATCCTTACACGTCCAAGATACACCTAGTTTTTAATGTCACTCTAGAGAATACTGTGACAGCACCGCAAGCATGTTCACAAAACGAGGAAATGGTAACATTTCTCATTGTGGCCATAGTGGCCTTTTATGAAATTATAAATGAGGCCAGAGCTTTTTACTTGTAGACTCATAACAAATATAGGCCAGTGTTTATAGAAGCATGAAATGTATTTCACTCCTCAAAAGAGAGGGTCATGCTGTTCTTTTTGATAAAAATAGGATCGTCTCTAAAGAGCCGAATAATGACCTGAGCTGAATAGTACAGATTTTGCATCACTTGCTGACCTTGGCAGGCACTTTGACGTCCTTCTCCAGCACACTCAGATCTTTGTAGAGCTCTCGGTGTTCGTCTTCTAGGACCTGCAGACTGGCATCCATGGCCTGATCCAAAGCCTCGTAGTCATATGAGGAAGACTTGCGTATGCGCTGGAACTGCTTCTTCTGCAGCTGTCTCAGGTAATAGCCCCAGCGATCAGGAAACTCTCTCAGCAGTGCCCCAATCAAAGATACCACTAGTGGAGAGCCTGAGTGCAGAAAACAGACAAAAAATTAATGGACTTTTTCCCCCCCAAGAACACTGCAAACAAAAGAAAAGGCACAAGAGCACAATGCTGGTGTTGTGGATATGGAAAATATATCGGTATTTTTGTGCCAGTTGGTGAAGATGCTAACCAATCACAGAGCAGCAGTCGCAAAAAAAGGAGTTAGGATTAATACATTATAGATGATTATACATGATATTTTAGTATGACCTTTTTGAAATTGCATGCCACTATATTAGTCCGTTTATAAGTAAAAGTCTCTGGCATCACTGAATGCATTAAAGGGCCAGTCAAGCTAAACTTTTTTACATTACATAATAAATATCTAATGTGTAGTCTGTTGTAGTTAGGTGTGCTTGAGGCAATATCCAATCAAATCAACCCCTCTCAGTCCCAATATCCAATCAAATCAACCCCTCTCAGTCCCAATATCCAATCAAATCAACCCCTCTCAGTCCCAATATCCAATCAAATCAACCCCTCTCATTCTCAATATGCAATATCAAATCAATTCTTCTTATTCTCATTATCCAATCAAATCAATTCTTCTTATTCTCATTATCCAATCAACTCCTCTACATCTTAATTTCCAGTCAAATCAACCCTTCAGATTCTAAATATCTGATTAAAATCAACCCCTCTCATTCTCAATATCCAACCAAATCAACCCTTTACATTCTCAATATCTACTTAACATAAACCTCTCTCTTTCTCAATATCCAGTCAAATAAATCTGTCCCATTATCTTTAAAAGTGTGTGCAATAATATTTTTGCTCTGTGAGACAGCATGTCATAGATATGTACCCCATAACTACTGTAGAAAAGGAATAAATTTCCCACCTTAGACATTCCACATCAATTTGTAGAGTATATATATTGCGGGCGAACATAATTAGCAATAACTGAAATTTTCTGTCTTCCATGCGTTTGAGACTTGTTCTGTTAGTGTATGCACAATCACGTATGAGCTCTCGAAGTCAGAAAATATACACTGGTCAATTCATCATCTCTATGATGTCAAAAATGTTTAAAGCAATAAGCGTCACATGGCTTATTGGCATGAAACTTACTGCTCTCATAAAATGATAACAAAACACATGATCAAATGCACTAACATTCAATTAATCCTTTCATTTATAATATCACAGTTATAATAAACAGGCCTACAGCTCATACAGCTAATTTTAGTCAGTAAAGTGAGACAATAACAATGTACATTCACAGAACTTGGCTCTATAAGTTGGAAAATAGCACGGTCTTGTGTCTGCACTAAGAGTGGGTCTTGGGAGGTGGGAACGCAAGCGCCTGACATCCTTGAGCATGAATATACAGATACTACTCTGCTGTAGTGAAAAGATGGCTCATTTTTCATTACTGGGTAACAAAGGTATTGCCTGGATCATGCCTGCACCCTGAATCAGTGCTTTACGTGTTCATTTTGGAGCTGTACCTTTGCATTCCTTCACAATGCTGCGGGACTGCTCTGGAAGACTGTGAGGATTCTTGTTTGTGTACAGAGCAAGAATTTCCAAAGCTTTCTCCTCATCAAGACCACTTTCAACATGCACCTTGAGGCTCTGACCTGCAAACACACAGAGTTAGAGCGACACAATCGTCAAAGAAATATAATTTGTTAAACTTTAACACTGTGACATGACATATTTTACCTTGCCTTACCTAACATGGTATGGTGATACATTTGGAGACTGGAGCTTTGTGACCTTTAATCTCAGTAAAATCTTCCCCAGAGTAACAGGGATTTGTGCATGTCCATGCTGGACAGTAAAATGCATCAGCATGTGGAATTTCTATGTGCTTCAGTGTATGTTCTATCTATCAGTGTATGTTCTATCTTCTATGTTCTACCATGTATATGAAATGAGCAATATATCGCCTATTGTTTGATGTTTGATTTTTTTTGATAGTTTCTAAAACAGCATACCCACATTCAGAACAGAATTAAGATCATGAATGCTTTATTATTGATTTGCCTAATAAAAGTAATGATAACAGATATTCCTGCAACCTGTAACATAAATTATGGAATGTTCAACCAGCTTTTTTACTTCATAGCAAATAAACAAATAACGTACGACAAACCAATTGTTAAAACAGCTAAACATTCTGGCCTTCTGAAACATACCTCAAACAAATTCATCATTGAAATTAACAGTCTATTTATTTCCAGACCATGTAGAGGAATCCTAAAACAAATACTGACAAAAACCTAAAAGAAAGTGCTTGCAGACTTGGTTCATTGGAAGGAAACATTGCCTCAACAAGAGAACTGTCAGTTGTCAGTAAACAGACAAAAATAGGGTTGCGTGTCTGCTGAAGGGCCAAGGCGGACATTACCTCAACAGTCAATACACAAATGTACACTGAAATTTGACACTTTTCTCTTTCTCTTGACAGAAAATGAGTTTGGTGATGATGAAATCATTTTTCAGGACGAAAAAGAGCTTTTATTTAGGTCAACTCAGTGACATGGCCAGCAAAGTCTCAATTTCTAGTGGAAATTTAAAAAATTGAAAACTTGTCAACCTCTATTCAAGAAAGCTGGAACCAGTTTGTTTTTCATTAGTGAAGTCCAGGCCTCAAAGAGCAACAAAGTACTTTTTTTATGTTCCTCCACACTGAGTAATTACATATTCTTTTTCCTCCACCTCATCTGGAAAAAAATGATAAAATCAATATAATTTCTTTGAAGTGTCAGAGCTGCACATAATGAAGTAAGAAAGCTGGTTGACCTTCCTGTGGTTGTGTGCGTGTTTTTATCTACTTTACAAATTATTAGACCTTTTTAGACTTTTGCGACAAGCGCATTTAGAAAAATGAACCTTCACAGAAAAACAAAAGCATCACTGAATATTTCGTACCCGTTAAACTTCTCCCAGCTTTACTATTTCTAATCCTGTACAGTTTGTTACACTGATTCAGTCAGCGCACAGGCAAGATGTAAAAAAACACTCACCACTCACAGAGTCAGTCAGACTCCGGTTCCTGGTTGTCAGGAGAACTCGGCACTGGATATCAAAAGCCCTGAGAGCGTAGCTGTCCCACACATCATCCAGAATCAGAAGAGCCCTGGGACACAAAACAAAACACGGTTAAAAAATGAATGAGGCTAAAAAAAAAAAACATTATTCCCTTGGAACAGAATTGATAAAATGTTATTTTCATTGCAAGAGCTCAGGGCTCTAATGACGCACTTGTCTAATAGCAGTGCATGCTCCGTCCCCACATTTCACACATTTTTTGTCGCACTTTTCAAAATCCCACTTTATACAAATCAATTTTCCTTTACCCACATTTACCCACAACATTTAATTACTAGATTATTCTCAAAATGAAAACATGCATAGGAAGCTGTAGTAAGGTTTTGGTCCCCAGACACTCAGCGTGTCTGTCCACAATCACTGATACAAGTGACTTAATGAATTACCTGGGAAACCTGCGGAGCATCAGGAAGCGCAGGCGCTCTTTGGCCTCCTCAACAGAACTGGGTGGCCTTAGGGGTGTGTCTGACATTTGACTCTGCTCTAGTCTAAAACACAGAGACTGCATCCTCACCAGCAGATCCGCTCTCTCACACTGCCCAACAGACAGCCAGTGGACACCATCAGGAAAGCACTCTTCAGATATGAAGGACAAACAACGGATAGAGAGATCAGTCCATTACTACCAAACATCCCCAAGACATCCCATTCACAGATAACAAACCACATTACAGTAAGGACTAAACAAGAAATGTGACAGCTTTCATCAAGTATCTCTGATCAAATCTTAAGACTGGATGGATTAACAATAAAACAACAAACACTCAGAACTTGGTGAACTTATATAGTTTTGAAATACTAAATCTACCTGGCCTGACCAGCTGTCAGCTAAGATTTACTTTCGAGGGGTTTTTTTTTAGATATACAGAGCAGCTGTAGTTCACAGAAGTCATAATGATCATGATCGCATGTTATGTTCAAGACTGTACAAATGCACACATGCTAAAAGTAAATCAATGCATGTTGATATAGAAAGTAAAAGGAGAAGGCCCACAGTAAACAAACCCTCCAGAAGAATGTGGTTTGTTTAACAAGCAACTTGGCAGACAGCTAATAGTCTGCTCCAGTACTGCTGAAATGTTTTAACCCTCAGGCCCTCCTCGTGTTTACTATACACTCAGCTTCCTCGTGGCCACTTTTGGCAAATTGAAACCCATGAAAACTACATTTTTTAATTCCTTGTTATTTACACTGTTAAATCATACAATTTGGGCTAAAAAGGCTTTGATTCTAAACTCAACACCTGAGAAATGTAGTTTTTAGTGTTTTCTTCCAGATTATGTCATTTATTTCATCTCAATTGGCCAAAAGTGGCCGCGAGGGAGTCAAGTGTTACAATTGGATGTATGGAGCATTTTATTGATATATTTAATGAGTTGAAGTTAAAAATGAAAAGATCTGAAAAAACTCCAGACCCTTGGGAAATTTCATTCCATATGCATTAACACAGCTAAAATGGTCAAAAAAGCGAAGGAAGTGAACACAAATGGCCCACAGGAGGACCAGAGGGTTAAAAGACTTAACGTCCATCAGCCACAACATTAAAACACTGACATGTGAAGTGAATAACGCTGATTATCTTGTAACAATGGCACCCCTATCATTTACCGGAAGAAGGCAAACCTTTAGAGCAGCGTTTCTCAAACTTATTTGTCCTGGGGACCAGTCATGTCAGGCTTTGGGGCTGCAGGGACCTGCATAAACGGCCCCCCCCAGCAATAATAAATACTTGGCAATTTTGTTGTTGTTGTTGTTGTTGTTGTTGTTGTTGTTGTTCTTCTTGTTCTTCTTGTTCTTCTTGTTCTTCTTCTTCTTCTTCTTCTTCTTCTTCTTCTTCTTAAACTAGAAACCTAGTATTCTTATTCTTATTCTTATTCTTAAACTAGAAACCTAGTTTTTTTCCACTTTTTTTGTTTTATGTTTTTGTGGGGTTTTTTTTATTTTTTTTTTAACAACACTTTTGAACACTGCTAAATAGTGCTGAACGTGCAAATTGACTTTTAACATAAATTAAATTAGAGGTCTAGCCACCCACAGGGATTATTTGGCACCAAAAATTGGTCGAAACGAGGAAGGCGCGCTGACAGAGTCGCTCAGAGCGTGATTTCTGAGTTCAGCCTGTTTCTGTCCTTTGTTTTCGTGGCCGTCAGTTAAGAAAAAGCGGTCTCGCACAGATATGTGGAGTGCAAGGGCATCACTTGAGGGACGCTTCCGAAAGAAAGAATCCAGACTCGCTTGCTTTGAACACGCCATGATTTATTGATAGCTCTCGTAAAGCGTGTGTGTTCGTGAAAAGTTTGGAGTGAACGAGACAAAGGGCGGGAACGCTGAAAAGTCTACAATGCTGAAACAAGGGGCGGGCCGTGAAGTTGAGGAGGCGGGGCGGGGCACGCAGTGACAGCAGCGCTGAGATCAGAGCTGATCTGACGGAATTTTGATTGGTGCAGAAGCGAGGCTCTGCGGACCGGCAGGAACCTTCTCACGGACCGGTCTGCGGCCCATAGTTTGAGAAACACTGCTTTAGAGGCAGCATGATGCTCAGGGACATGTACCACCTGCCTACACACTGATGCAAACCAAGTACATCCCCTCATGACAACAGGGAGGAGTATTTAGAGGAACATGATAAGGAGTTCAAGGTGCTGACTATGCCTCCACAGTGCCCTGGCCTTAATCCGATCGAGCATCTGTGGTATGTGCTGAACAACACTGTCCAATCAGTGGAGGCCCTACTTTGCAACTTACAGGACTTAAATGATCTGCTGCTAACGTCTTGGTAACAGATACGACAGACCACCTTCAGAGATCTGGGGGAATCCATGCCTTGACGAGTTTTCAGGTGTGTTTAATGTTGTGGCTGATCTGTATATTTTAAAGTTGCAAGAAATTGTCAAACAAGATATCTGAATGTCATACAAGTGTGTGTTTAAAGTAGAGTTACTGTAAGCAGTACTAAACTCCAAATGCAAGAAAGTTAATTTACAAAACAGACTGCATGGTGCTAAAATAACACTTCTATAGGGATGTCAGTGGAAACTATTATCATCAAAGCTGTGGCAAACTGTCACTTGTAAAGCAAAGATTTCTACATTAAACACTTTTCTACATTTAACATTATAATGATATGCACTGCCTTCTTAGATGTAATCGCAGTTCTTTTGAATTTGTTACATCTAGTACAATTAGTCAGGTCAGCTGACCTCTGGTTCACAAACTGGTGACTAGTTAGACTATTTAAATCTTTCCTTTATTGTTCTTTATGGTTTATGAAAATCAAATTTCATCTGACAGGACATAAGTAAAACAGATGAAAAAAAAAATCTGGTTTGACTGCTGTCTAAAGGATCACCTTAACAATACCTTTGAGTAGAGCGTGGTCTCTCACTGATTCTGCAGCCAAGACTGACTTCCCTGAGCCAGCCATTCCAAACACAGTGACCCAGCCGACTGCATGCTGCAGCTTGTAGAGCTTCTCCCGGACTTTGTTAAGCAGAACGGGACGACTGACAAAAACCACAGGCCTCTGAGGCACCCCGCCTTCACTCAGAATCGCCTGCACTGAAATGATTAGAGCACAGAGAGATTCGATTTCACAAACTACATCACAACTAAGTGAATTATTAATACTTGAGCAAACATGACACTCACAGCCAGTTTAAAGGAAGTTAGTTCAATGACAGAAGTGTTGGTTTGTTGCCTTACATAAAGGTCAGCATATAAGCATGTTACTCAGTACATAATGTGTAGTCATTTGTTGACACAATCATCCACTTGACTGATACACGTCTTGTCAGTTTATGAGCGACCACCTACCGTATAGGTCACGATATAAGTGTAGAGTTACAGACTGTAGCCCATCTACTACCATATAGCCCATCTGCTGTCGGACATCCTTTACTCCATTCATCACTGGTCAGCTTCTGAACTCAGGGCCACTACTGACTAGATCTTATTTGGGTTGTGAACTAATCACAATATAAAATTGACAGTATAATGGTATGAGACCAGTGATGGCAGTGTATCAAATATAGTGGTGTTACAGGAGTTTCACAGTCTATGCTAGAGAGAGCCAATGAGAATGAGCCAACACTGATTGGCCAAAAATGATTGTCTTTGTTCAGGCAATGACCAATAATGGTTATGACAAACTGTGCAAGGCAACAAACAGGACACAGTCTCCAGTTTAACATGAGTAAGGTGGAGATACAAGACAATAAAATAAAAAAGATTTTTAATAAAATGGACAGTGGGCGTACACTCTTGAAGTGTTTATCGCATAAGGTATTGCTGTTTTTTTTTTAATAAAAGAAGCAGCAGTCATTTGAAGTTTACCAGCAGGTGAGATCCCATTGGAAAAGCTCTTGTCACCCTCAGGGCTGAGCTGTGGCAGGTCACTGTGTAGCAGACTGGCCAGGTCTCCATAGCTCTCTCTGATCAGGGCATTGTAGAAGGAGATGTAGGCTCTGTTGTCTTTCCTCAGGAGCACCTCCAGCAGGGCTGCTGCTTGTTCCTTTCTAGTGGACTGGCCAAAGAGGAAGAGACATGGTAGGGTTTTATACAGCTTCCTCTCCTTTTTTATTGTAAATGTCTGTTACTAGCCACTCTAGAACCTAAATCACTGCACAAAGGAAAACTGGCATATTTACCATATGGTTTGCCAAATTTGTTAAACTCTACCACAAGAGTTTAAAGACACTTTTTGGAAATGTTTATACTTCTAAGCAAACTATAAAAAAAGTGAAACATTTTAAAGAATTGAAATTAACATGTTCTTGTGTACATATTTTGGTTTATACATTGTACTGTATTTCTTGTTGGTTCAGACAATATGACTGTATTTATTGCTGTCATTATATAATACATCACATTATACCACAATGCGCTTTTCCGTTCACCATATTGCTTAGCATCAGCGGTAGTTGAAGAAACTTATCAAGTGCATGTTTTGTGACAGAGAGAGCATTTCTGGCACCATTTATTCAAGTAACATTAGTGCTGTCTTGTCTCCTCCAGCTTATAAAACCACAATAAAACAAAATATTGTGAAAAATAACATTGTGACATCATATTTTTGCCATCTCGGCCACCGAGTATTATGTTTAACTGTATGCAGTAAATGTAAATAGTTTTACAAGTACAATGAAACAAATTTTCCTGTACTTATATAATGAAAATAAAGGCATTTTATTCTACTCTGTGGTGTGAAAACACTAATTAATGAAATCATAAGTCATTACCATGCACAACCTACTCAAGAAACACAGTTTCAAAGATTTGTTCTCTAATTTGACCAACAGTTGACCCATGTATGTGTAATCCATATCTGTGTCAATCTGACAGACCTTACTGAGTACCCTCTCCTCTTCGTCCCCCGTCAAGACCCCGTCACTGATCATGTGGTCCATGAGGTAGGAGGCCTTTATGTCCTGCTCCAGAGTTGCTTTGGAGCGTAGCAAACAGCTGCGAGCCCGCTCCTCCATCTTCACACTCACAGCCTCCCCTACAAATACAATAAAAAAGGACAAGTAGAACCAGTTCAGGGTTCTTAGTTTGTTCAACGGTCAGAAGTTTTGTAAAGATTCACCAAAAATTATTCTTTTCTGGCACTGCAAGGTTATTCAAACCAGAGCTGCACAATGTCTCGTCTGTTAATCATTATCGCAATACTGGTCTCCGCAGTTCTGATATCACACAAGACTGAATGAGCAAATGCCTCTCACCAATTACAGTGTTTTTGATTGGGTGGTTCGATTATTTTGGCGAATCTTTAACCATTTAACATACTTAATTGCCAAGGTGTTCTGAAAGAGTGCCTAATCTACATTTTCTTTCTATTTATTTTTTTTCCATGATGTTAGTGTGGGTTTGTGGGTTTGTCATATTCTTACATTACAATTGTCCAACCTCTGTTCTTTCGGCTTAGCTACTTCATATTGCAATTCATTCAAAAGGCAGCATGAGGTTGCTACAAACTTCAGCATGAATGGGGAGGGCCGAACTGCTCTATGCTGAAGGAGATAGGCCTGTATGTAAATTGTTTGAAAACAGGATGCTTTAGCAGCTTAGTTTCCTTAAATGGACTATATGCACAGTAAAATCAATAGTGTAAAATTTGGAGTGTTAAATTGAATGAATACTTTAAGAGTTTATTTTAATACTGTAAGTGTTAAATAGCCCCTAGAGTAGGGTGTTAAATCATATCAACAATATTA
>JBBIGA010000126.1:19205691-19232010 GCA_037576975.1 Alestes dentex
AGCCAGAATTCTTGCTGATTGCCAGGTGTTCAAATACTTATGTGCAGCAGTGCAAAACAAATAAATTCTTTACAAATGATACAATGCGATTTCCTGAATTTTTTTTACATTCTGTCTCTCACAGTGGGAATGCACCTACAATGTGAATTTCAGACCCCTCCGTGATTTCTAAGTGGGAGAACTTGCAAAATGGCAGGGTGTTCAAATACTTGTGTTCCTCACTGTATGTGCTTGTGTCTGTGTCGACTGAATGTGTGTGTACCACAAAGTCAGCCTGTGTATGTGCCAGTTTTGTTTTGGTGGGTTCACTGTGTATTGATGTGTGTGGCACCATTGTGGGAGAAAGCTCTGCTGTTACATCGCCTAAAACCATTGTTCTTTTTGGCACTTTGGCCGCATCTTCCTCCATTCACAGCTCCATCAAAAAGACACATGCACTGCTACCCGGCCTGGCTGGCCCTTAGACGAGCATGTGTTACAGAAATCATAGTGCTGCTGCTTCACCAACACGCCTTTTCATTTCATACACAGCTCCCACTTCTCCTCCATTCGGTAGTAGCCGGAGAAATCTGTCATGTTAAAGTGTTGGCGAGTGCTATTTTCATTTTTTAAAGTCACCACCATTGTGCTATAGCGTGACTGCGCCCTGCCAATTGGGGTCACGCATGTAGAAATCATGTCTCTCACTTTGTCTGCTTTTGCATGCTGTGCTGGTGCTTTGGTGAACGTTGGAACTCAATGACAGGTGGGTCTGTGTGTCAATTACACCTTTATTGCAGATAAAGATGATGATATCACTGCCAGCACTCCATCACCTCCTCCCCCATCAGGTTGGTAACCATGGCAATTCATCCTCCTCACCTCACATCCTCCTTGATGAGGAGTCATGGAAACGGTAGAGCAGCTCGGTTGTATCTGGTGTCACAGAAAGCATCAGTAACAGGCTGGAATCGATCAAACAGTGGAGAAGAGTAAGACGTTGTTGAGAAATTCCTCCGAAAAGGGTTTAAGGGAAAATTCTGACAAATTTTAGCTTAAAGAAAAATGTAATATTTCTTCACTGGAGGCCAGTATTGTTAAAGCTACATTACACATGCATAAGACAACTGGAATAAACCTACATACGCATTTAGATGAAAGACTTATTCTAACAAACGTCAGTAGTCATAACCTTTTCTGAGATGAAATCACACCATAATTGACAAAAGCAAACTTTAGGACAACGCATAATGGAATAAGCTTTTTATAAATGTTCATGCAGGGTTATATCTGTTGTCATAAAATGTTGGTATTAAAAATTACAAACACTGGGCTTCAGTGAATTGTTATCTGATTTTTATTTTCAACTCAGTGTTCGAGATATAAACAAAGTCATTCAGAGTTGCTTGATGTGAAATTGTTCATTGAAGAGAAATTCCAGACTCAGATTTCTTTACAGTTGTGGTGGTAGGAACCAGTGATGACCAACAAAGCAAATATCACCAAAATGACCGGTGCATTTGCGTATCTTCTGAGTTTTATACATAACGTCACTGATGGTAAAATAGTGGTTAGTCTGAAAACAAAATGATAATTTCCTTGGCCACTCTTATACAACACCCTGAATGTACCTCTCTGCCTTGAATGGATTTGAAAAATACATCTATACATTCAAACCTTTATTGTAACACACTGTCTCAAAAATTAGGAAGTGTATTGGAAAACATTTCTTACAATTGTCACGTTTGCCACTGAGAGTTACAATAATATAAAAAAAACACTTTTAATAATGCCAACACATAAAGAGTCCACACAGGGAGTCTCTCTGTCTTTTTTTGCCTCTTGAAAGGACCCCGTTCCATTGGCGGGCGAGTCCTATAATCCACTAGGAACGGTTCCGATGCAGGTTCCGCTCCAAACCTGGAGCCTTGGAAAACACGAGGGCTCAGACAGTCTGTGCCATGCAGGAGCTACGAAGGGAAATCCCAGCCTGAGGGCGCTTCAGAGAGACAAAGATAGACAAATCAAACACAACAAAGGTTTTGGACTTTGTACTGCAACATAGACAGGAGCTCTACTTAAGCAGCAACTCGAGTCCACAAGCCAAACGGGAGAGAGCCAGGAGAGTATGGTGGATTGTGATGGTGACTTCACGCCATACTGCTGGACCGGTTGGCTTTTAAACTTGGAGACATGAGGGAGCAGGAGCACAACAGCCAGTCAGAAACACGAGACAATAATCACATTGTTAACTAATAAGGGGAGACACCTGAAGACACGAGGGAATCCCTGCCTATGTCATAACAGGGAGAACAAGAGGCCTGACCTAACACAGGTGCGCTGCTTTGCAAGGCACCAACCCAAAACAAACCTCCACGTGGACGGGTGGGTGCGGCGGAGACGGCACAGATGTGACAACAATAGCTTTCTGTGAGGTAGCTTTTAGAGCCATTAAACTCTGCAGGCGTATGGTTCCCATCCCCACCACTGTGAACAATTTAAAATCGTTAAGTTTCCCTAGAACAGTGCTTTTCGCAAGAAACCACAATGTCTTTGTTTATCTTAATCATTACTTACGCATAAAGTTGTAGAAAATCATGGAATCTCCCCTTATACAGAGATTCCATTCAAGGCTGTGTACTAAATGTATGTACTCAGGCATACATTCAGTATATTATAAAACATTCCTACAAGCACAACCTTTATATGCGCATATAAAGGTCCAGTTGTGGAAAACATCAGACGTGATCTTACATGTAGCTTATACATATACACATATCTAAGTATTCATAGTGGATGAATATGCACATATGTATGTGTAAGTGTACACATACTTATAAGTGGTATGTGTATTTGTAGTTTGCCATCACTGAGCACTTCAATGCTTACCATACTTGCTTTAGGTCTTTGTCACACTTTGATGTGTAGTCAGGTGGACGGGACACTACTTTATCCGTCGTTGAGTACAGCTGACATAACGGAAATGATTTATTCATTGGAACTCATTATCTGTGAAAACGGAAGCAGATGTCAATTAATAACACTGTGTTTCCTTTCCAGAGGACGGCAGTACACACAAGAAACTTTCTGTTGATCTGCCTAGTAAGAATCCCATAATCACCTAACATCTGACAATAAAACAAGCACACTTAATTAAAACAATGCCTGGAAGTGGAAGCATTTAGATATGTAAGGGGTTATGCGTGATTCTCAATTATGTTTGAAGAGAAGATGAGATCATTGCTAATAACACAAAGTCATACCAACTACAGTTTGGGTTTGGGTGCCCCTAGTTAAATGACAGGTTTTGTTCTGTGTTAATAAGTGTCATCAAGATATTAAGTGTAAAAAAAAAAAGTACACATCCTCTACAGCTAACACACTTCTGCACATTTTAATATACAATTACTGTTTACTTGCAGAATGTTTTGGGAAGAAAATATAAAACCTATAATGTGGCCTTTGCAAAAGATTTTGTGCAAAAAGAAAACCCCAATTAGCAGGAAATTGGTACCTGTAGAGAATGCATTAACTCATTCCGACTTGTCATTTGACCAAGGATGTCCAAACATTTGCACTGGGACTGTACATAAAGTCACTCTCGACTTGTCTTGACCTGTGGGTGTCTCTGCAACCTCCTCCGAAACGTAGATTTATGTGTATGTGAATGTAGCTCTGTCTAAAATAAACGTTTGTTGTGTAAAACATCTATGAACACTAGTAAACTAAACACCCAAACATATGTGTCCAAGGCCAAACATGACAAAGACTGCATCTCCCCCGACTGCATGCTCTTCCTCCATGCGAGCGTTTCCTAACATGTCTGCTGCACTGAATTGCACAGTAACCATAATGCGCTGTAAAATTTCTCTCTGTCTCTGTTTAGATGATAGCGTCCCTGAGTCAGCCATGGGGAGAAAAGACTCAGGTAATCCTTTAGCCGTGAAAGCAGCTGCAAGTCTTTCTAATGAACACACACACAGCGTTTTCTGCTGTGCACATTCAGCGAAACGACTGGATCTAAGGACAGAGGTTTTATCCAAGTTCATTTTCCTAGAATGGCCGGTCAAATGGAACCTGACTAATGCACTCCCCCTGTCCAGGTTCATTTGGCCAAAACCACTGTATTTTATGAAAAAAGAGAGCTCCCTTAAAGCACCATAGGGCCAAACCCAACTTTGCTTGTAGGAAGCTATGGGGCTTTGGATATTCTCTGCTTTTTCATAAGCCATGGGAAAATGAACAGGCCTCTATAATAAAACACTGGGCAGGTTATCACTGGGTGGGTTAACAGAGTTGGCTACCACTCTTCATCATAAGGAAAAAGATTTCTTCAAAAGGATTCCATCTGAAGACTTTGCAAAATCAAACTGACTGGCGGATTCAAACAAACATCACCATTTATTCCTGCACAGGTTTCGCACAGGTCTTCCACTATGATAATCATTTATCTCTTTTTTCTCTTTTACAGGTTAACGATTTATGGTTTATCATGGCTAGTGCCGCTTTCAATGTTGCTAAATGCTATGTTCTCAGCTGTGTGTGTGTGTGTGTGTGTATTTGTGAATGACAGCGTGTATATATGTGTACAGTATTGTTTTTTCAGAAGATTACGATGTCCATAGAGTTGTGATGTGGAGTTTGTTGCAATTTGTGTGTATGTTTGTGTGTGTGTATGTGTGAGTCTGTATTTTGCGAGACATGTTTTTGTTGATGATTATGTTCCACTCTTTCTGTAGTGTGGTCTTTAGGGGAGGGGCAACCCCCTGAGGACATTGACAAGCAGATCGAAAATCCTCCCCTTTCTACCCTACTGATTGAGACGCCCCAGAGTGGGTCCATCACTGTAGGTTGGTAAACCCAGCGCTTTTAATGCTGTTATGCCTGCCATTGCCAAGAACTCGTTTATAAGTGGCAGAGTTACAGGCCTGGTGTAAATGTAGTTAAGGAACCCATCCCTCTCAGCTCATTTTTTACATACAGTCAGAGATCGATCTTTTATTGTTCAAATTTCCAGTCGAAACCGCCATTATCTTCAGCATCAGGATAGAAAGCTTTTTAGACAGAAAACTACACTTTAAACCAATTAATTCAACACATTTGTCAGTCCTTAGCGCAGGCTACCTTTGCCTTTGTTACCTTTGCCTTCCTCTCATTTTGAGAGATGTGTTTTCAATGTTTCTGCGGAAATCTGCATGGATATTTTTCCATGCTTTTTGTAAACACTGGAGGTTTTGTCTTAATGGGCCTAGCTTTATGCACAGGGGCACAGTCATATTGGACCAGGAAAAACAATTACCATAAAGTTAAGAGAATATAACTGTGTAAAATACATGTATGCAGTAGCATTAACACTACTTTACCTTCACTGGAACAAAGGGCCCTAGTTCAAACTCTGAACAACATCCCCAGATCACTGTCCTTCCTGCACCAAACATTACTGTTGGCACTATACATTTCAGTAGGTGGCATTCTGTGGGCATACATTAAACCCAGATTCAAGAATCCGATTGCCCGATGGTGAAGTGTGATTTATCACCACGGAGAATATGTTTTTGTCACTGCTTCTGAGTCCAGTGGTCGTGTGCCTTACACCACTCTAGCCGATGCGTGGCATTGTGCATAATGATCATAGACTTGTGTATAGTTGCTTGGATATGGAAGTCAATGTCATTTAGCTCTAGACATACAGTTCTTCGACTATTTGCTTCAGTTCTTGGCAGCCCCACTCTATGAATTTTTCCACAACATAGCTGATTTGTTAGTGTTAACAGATACGTCTGTTTCAATATAAGAGCCCTCATTGTTGACCAGGGCAGATCTAGGCAGGGTAGCAAAACTGGCTTGTGGCAAAGGTAGCATCTTTTGCTTTATTTAACGTCACTAAACTTATCAGCATGACCCACTCTACTGCTGGTGTTTGTCTATGGAGATCCCATGGAGGCCCTGTTCTCAATTTTATGCAACCATTAACAACAAGTGTGGCTGAAACACCTGAATGCATTGTTAGGTGAGATTACCCCAGATATCTCTAGTCAATTAAAATGCACAAGTAAAAGGCGGCTAAGGTGTGTGTCGGTAGCTGAATAGGAACATAATGTCAGCGACAGCTTTGGGAGCAGCTTTAATTGGGAGGACACCAGTTGGCTGTAGCTGGTTTGTTTTAGATTGGCAGAATGGAGGTGCTGAGGTGGCTGTAGGGTGCACCAAAGTAAAGAGAGGTAATTAATCATTGACAGATTCATATTATTCTTAGAGCTAGAGGCCTATAAATATTTTTCTGCTTGCTGTTTTTTTCTTATACAGAAAAATGAATCAGTTGTACTTCATGTCTAAAAGGGTGGTCTCTGACTTCTCCACAGTCTTGTACAAAAGGTCACATCTGGGATTTTTCTTAAGGCTATAACCAAACCAATTCACATACTTTAAAGGTGGAGACATTACCTTCATTGCTAAGGTAGAGGCCAAGGACTTGCTTCGCAAACCAACAATCAAATGGTTCAAAGGGAAATGGATGGATCTAGCCAGCAAGACAGGGAAGCACTTGCAGCTGAAGGAGAGTTTTGACCGCTTCACCAAGGTAATCATATCTGTACTTACCCTAAAAGAGGGACCTGTTTAAAGTAACTTTACTGAAAATGCTTCTCGAGTCTAGTGAACGGTTCTGCACATTTCAACTTGTTGCCACTGCAGATTCACACGTTTGAGATGCACATCATCAAGGCTAAGGAGAACTATGCTGGAAACTACAGATGTGAGGTCACCTATAAGGATAAGTTTGACAGCTGCTCTTTTGACCTAGAGGTCAAAGGTTTGTCTTCTCCTTCACACTGGCTTGATACCTTCTGAGGCAATTAAGGGTGGGCATGTTTTAAAAATAAGTATTTGCGTTGCTGTTTTCACAGATATTCCAGAGGTGTCTCAAAGTATTGACATTCGGTCAGCCTTCAAAAGAAGGTAACATGGGACCCTTCGCCTAACCTCATTCTCTTTTGTTCTTGTAGTAAATTGTTAGGCCAAGAAAAAGACAACAAACCAGATCATGTGAGTTTAGTCCTGTTTGTTAGGATATTATAAGACTATAGCTCATAGGATCATGAGGAACAAGTAACAACTAGAATAGGCGCCTATGTGTATCACAACCTTTCCTTGATCAAACTTTGACACTTATTGTCATGACAAAGACTTTGCTGACTCAGTCAAGAAGATAACTGCATTTTTTAAATTATTTATCTTCTGTAATCTTTCACAAACCTATGTTGGAACATGGTTTGATGAAGTTCAGTGTTACCCTGTGAACTAATTCTAAGGATATTCATCAACCCACCATCCGAACAAGAAAACATCCAAACCAACGTGTTGAACTGTATAAGGCCAACGCTTGCATTTGAAAAATCTCCCCGGTCATGTGTCAGAAAGCAACGCACACTATCCTGGCTCATAGCGTTCTCACAAATTGTCTGCAAGGCAGTTTTGCAGCAGTGATGTGAGAACACTGCCATAGGTCTCTTGGGACCACGCTTCATAGGCTGTGCACAAACCAGTTCGCTCAGTGCTGTTGCTGCAACACAGCGAAAGGTTTTTGTGCGTGCCTCAATCATGCATTAGCTTGCCACTTATGCACAGATTGCAGGCAGAGGCTCTGGTTGCGTTGTTTTTGTTCTAGTGTTTGGGACTGTCTTTCTAAATGAATCTCCATTAATCTCTCCTTGTTAACAACAGCAGTGAAGGCCAGGACGATGCAGGGGAGCTTGACTTTAGTGGGCTTCTCAAACATAGGTGAGAACCACAGTTTCCCCTCAGGGGGCCAAGTTCCTTTTTTTGTCTCTTTCTTGAATATTTTTAACACCCAACAAGGGTGCCCTCTTCTTCCTTCTTTCTTTTTAAGTTCATTGAACCGAGAAGAGACTTTTTTTAAATTGCAATGCATTGATAAACATGTTCAGTACTTGTTTGTTCTTTTGTTTGTTATTGTAAGATGCTGTAAGTTAACCAATGTGGAAACCAGAGACCACTGTCAAAATTACTTGTTTGACAAAAAGGAAACAGCATTTTTGAGTATTTTCTTTTCTTTTTTTTTTCCCCCTACAAAGACTGCATTTCTTGGGTTGATGCTTTTTTTGTTCTGCTGTTCGGTGAATAGGATTTTAGGAAATTCCTTTCACAGAAATTAAATTCCACATTTATTTTGGCTTGTCTCTTCTTCTTCCCCACATATTCAGAAACACCAGGTTAGTACAGAAAATAGGTAATTAAATTAGACCTTACCCTCGGTAAGTATTGTAATCCTATAGATTACCAAGCATGGATTGTAGCTATCGAAACTGGACAAGCAAGAGTGTTGGCCTACTGTAGTCTGGTAACACTTCATTTAAAGGCAGCATTCATGAAAGTTCCAGGAACACTCAGAAATCATGGAAATTGCCCTTTGTTTTTGAGATTTAAACCTTTCAACCAGTAAACAGGAACCACCAGAACAGCTTCATGGCCACACTAGTACTTGGATTACTGACTGTGTTAATGGAGTTAATGATAAATGATGCTTGTGGTATCACCCTAATAAGAAAAATGACCCTGTGCACTAAGGACAGAATAGGTAAATAGACTCCTCAGCAGTGATGTTACTAAAAGCCACTGTTGCTCTTTTACTAGTAAGAGTGGGCCTGCACATTCTGATGGCTACTTTTAGGCAGGAGACATTCAATGATTCAATGGCTGAACCAAAGGGCACAACTTTCCAGTAATTTATGAGTAGTTGGTGGACCATCTCTAAATGAAGCTGCGAAATAGTGTTATCGCTACATTTGAATGTATTACTATCAATTAAAATTAAAATATGAACTCAGCTGCGAATGTAATCTTCAGTGTTCTTAATGCCTGCTTGAGTATATGCAGATCTGAAACACTTATTAGAGGAAATGAAAATAATCATTCGCCTCAAATCTTCCAGACATTCAGGAAAAATGTCTGTGAAAGAAAAGCCTGTTTGACAGACTGCTGATTACTAACTGAACTTCACGCTCTAACATAACACCCTCAGTAACCATGATATAACACCTCTTTTCATTCTTAATAAACCCTCACCTCTAATCCCAAGGAGTCACTTTTTATGAGCATATTACAGTAGGAGCTCTGCAAAGGGATGGGCCTTCTCAGTCTCATGAACAGCATAGATCAGACTGTTATTCACAAACTGAAGACCATCTTACCCCTCCATCAAGGCTTCATATCCACTTAATAATGGTTTTAGTGGTTATGCAACAATTGACCGTGTATCCTTCACGGGCGTGATTAATCTTGTCATAAATATTCAGATAATCACATCTTTTCCACTGACAAACTCCCTGTGATTCATTTAGAATTTACCCTCTAAATAAAGATTTACAGTGTAAGACTCATGTATAGTATCTGGTAACAAAACCTGGCCCTTGTCTTTTTATTTCATTTTCTTTTTTTTGCAAACACCCCATATCACTTTCATGATAAGGGAACCCTGATCAGTCCCTCAGAGTGGAGTCAGTTTGTGCTGCTCTTTCTCTTGTATAACAGTTCATTCCGTGACATCCACAGAACCAAGAAAAGCTAGAGTTAAGAAGATTAGAATTCTTTTGCCCATCTCTTTGTGTGACATGTGCGGAGGAACTAGACAGGGGGAGCTGGTGAAACCACCAACAGGCCCAGCACGAGTAAACACCCTATGCTGAAAAGCAGCACAAGTTCAATCTACAAATACAAGTTAACAAAGCTATTAGCTAGCATCTCGGTTCCTCAACGCATGTTGCAAAAGTCTGTTGGTGACCGCTGAACTGATTATTCTACTCTGTGGTGTCAGAGAACCCAAGCAGGAGGAGGTACCAGAGGTGGACGTGTGGGAGATTCTGAAAAACGCCCGGCCGGACGAGTATGAGAAGATTGCCTTCACCTACGGCATCACTGACCTCCGTGGCTTGTTGAAGAGACTGAAGAAGACAAAAAAGGAAGAGAAGAAGAGTGAAGGTGCACTTTTCTCAGAGGCTGAAAAGTAGTACATGAGATTTCCAAGTGAAATTCCATCCATTCAGTCTGATTTGGTTTGCAACTTCCGCCCACATATGGCCAATTACTGTTTCCTGCAGCTTTTGCCAAGAAGCTGGAACCTGCATATCAGGTGGACAAAGGTGGGAAGATACGATTAATAGTAGACATGGCTGATCCAACTATTGATCTGAAATGGTATAAGAACGGCCAGGAAATTCGTCCCACTCCTAAGTAGGTCACCTCTTTAAGTTCTTTTTGTGCCATTGTGTTTATTCCCTTCTTTTTTTCACAAATGAAAGGCATTTTTGGGAGACTCCCATAAAATGTGTTTGATTTGTGGTTTGCTTTTCCTGAGGCTTTACCTGTATCTTGGGCTGCCGCAGGACCCAGCTGTAACGGTTCATGTGAGATAGTCTGTCTCATATTTTAACCATAGGGAGTTCTGAAGAGATGCATTCGGAATTGCTTTCATTGTGCCTTATTAAGGCTGCATGCTCTTCCAGGCCACCTTACAGTGAACCATTACACACAGCCAATTGCTTAAAGATCCAAGTGGTCTTGTAGCGAATGCAGAAATTTCCCATGTGTTCTGTGGCTCATGTGTGGGTCCTGAGCTACTTCTGAAGTGGAAATGTCGTGAATGATAAGAATAATGATCCTTTGTTATTAACGACAGGTCCTTCATTGTGCAGGAAAAGGCACTACCTCCTTTACAGGACTTTAATGGAGTCTGGCTTTAGAACAGCAGCTGTTATTTAATGCAGTTCTGAACATGTTTATGACAACAGTGTAATTCAGTATTCAGCCAGTACTGCAATTAAGCACATTTCTGCTTCATAAAGTACAGAAACAAAGTACAGAAGTACAGAAACAAACACATTTGTCCTCAGTTGAGGTGTTCAAAGCCATGCTACGCTAAAGCCATCTGGGGGGTCAGTGCAACTTTCTTGCTCTTTATTTCTGATGTTGTCTTTTGTCCCAGGAGCTCTTGTTTTTTGGGAGATGTCTATCTCTCTCTCTTTTCTCTCTCTCTCTCTCTCTCTCTCTCTCTCTATTTATTTATCTAACTGTACATCTATACATCTTTATGTCTATTTACTATAACTTTATAACAATGGCTCTCAGAGCCTGAGTTGTTTCAGGCATGATGTCTTTTTGTCCTTCTGTCCTGTCTGCCTGTTGTGCCGTGGTGCTTTCATCTGTGCACCATAACTTCCACCTCTTCCATCCTGCCTTCCGGTTCCATTCTGGGTCTTCTTTTGGCCTTAAGTAATAGGAAGTAAGTCTGCATGTCAGTTCAGCTCAAACTGTGATGTCCCCCATGTGTACTTTGACAGTGTTGGTCCCTAGGAACAGTGGTCTTATTAGACTAATAAAGCATGCTGAAATCTGTAGTTCGTATAATCTCTAGTTCGTGTTGGTGGATTAGGCTGGTAGTTGTAATAGGTCAGTTAATTCTGGGAAGATTATATTTTAAGGTCTTCTAACCAATACATCGGGCTGATGGGTGTACAGCTAAATATGTTTATTTCATTGCTAATTTTAGCCTACTTTATTCTTAAGTCCAGAAGAAGCTAGAAACAGCCCGACCACCTTGTACTGTTCTGGTTTTCTACTCCATATATATTGCCGTTTCCACTCAGTTATTAAGTTTTTAGACCAGAAGAACACTATACTGTTTACTGCCATGTAGGTAGCACTGAAAGGCCTGTCAGGTACATGTAGAGTAATTGATATGATTAATTAATTGCGCAGATATATCTTTGAGCACAAGGGCACACAGAGGATCCTGGTCATCAACAACTGCCAGATAAATGACGATGCTGCCTATTCAGTGGTTGCTGGAGAAGAGAAGTCTACAACTGAACTGTTTGTGAAAGGTAAATCTTTAAATTCATCAATCAATCTGAACTTGCTCTTTCTAAAAATGATGGAGTGCCCTTTCTGAAAATAACACTATACCTTTTCTAAAACAACACAATGCCCTCTTGTGGGCCACAGATGCTTTTTGGCCAGTTGTTTGGGCCATGAGTGGCAAAAGGTCAGGAAGCCCTGATTTAGAAGACTGAAAAAATAAAGAAATTGAGATATATGTTCTTTTTGGGACAGCGGTGATACGATTTGATAAATGGAAATACCTAAAATTGGCCATGATGCATCTGTGTGTTTCTCTGCAGAGTTGCCTGTGAAGATTGTGAAAGAGCTGGAGGCTGTAAAGACTACCGTCAACGAAAGGATTGAGTTGGAGTGTGAGGTGTCAGAAGAAGGTGCACAAGTTAAATGGTGAGGAACAAAAAATGAGTCGGTGTGAAAAACACTCTTTTGCTTATATTCTATACACCTTTGAAGCAGAACAATAAACTGTAAAGCACTGTTCCCTTTTTCTATCTGACTACAATAGGCTGAAGAACGGGGTGGAGGTTCCCACTGGGGTGCGTTCAAGGTATCGTGTGAAGAGTGAAGGCACCAAGCACTGGCTGATCATAGACGATGCCATGAAAGAGGACACAGCCACTTACTCCATCATGGCCACTGGGGGCACCTCTGAGGCCCGTGTCCAAGTGGACTGTGTGTACCATTATCTCATTTCCAATACCAGTCTCACTGACTTTTTTTTTTAATAGAAAATCAATTCTTTTCTCAAGATTAATCATCTACCAGCATTTGCTGAGTGAAGTGACAGTTGTGTAAAGTCTCTTTAAACTTCCATTGCTCACTTCTTCCCAATTTTTCTACTTGCTTTTTGTCCCTGGCTATTTCTCCCTACACTTGTGTTGGCTGGTTCAGTGAAACCTCTTAAGATTCTGCAAGATCTACAGGATGCAACAGTACTGCTTGGCCAGCCACTGAAGCTGCACTGTGAGATCCTTCCCGGGAACATTCCTGGCCGCTGGTATAGGAATGGCCAGCTCATCCAGTCCAGTGACCGTATCAGCATTCTGCACCGAGCAAAGTACAGGCACCTAGCTTTACTCTTTCACTTCTTTTTCATGCTAGACCTTTTTTAGTCACAGTGCATTATGATAAAATGGCAGGCATGTTTTTCTTATCAGGATCATCCAGATTTGTCAACGGCTATCACTGAACTCTGATAATATATATTCACACCTGCTGCCACACCGGCATAATTCCCACGACTGCTCGAACTTTTTTCTCAGGAATCACAGGATGGAAGTTGAAAACTGCACCCTCCATGATGCTGGAGACTACACTTTTGTGCCTGAAGGCTATTCACAGAGCCTCTCTTGTAAAATTCACATCATAGGTATGACCTTTTTTTCTCAGTGGAAAGACTAACAACACAAACCTGACATTTGTTTTTTCATTTTAAGTCCCCTCCTCAGTGTGCTTTATTGCTCAAGGGGCGGCCTGCACTGACCTAAAACACATTTATATTTTTTCTAGATCCCCCTAAAGTGCATCTGGAGGCTCTGAATGCACCAGACAATACTATCACCATAGTGGCTGGAAACAAGCTGCGCTTAGAGGTGCCCATCAGTGGAGAGCCTGCTCCTAGAGTGGTGTGGATGAAGGGTGAGAGGGTGAGTAGAACAAGGCTACAGGGGGACCAGTACTGGAGCACCTGGCCTGAGATAGCTGTTCCCTGTTTTCTTTAGCTTCCACCAGCAATGAAAAAAGAGTGATCTCATTTACTGTTGTTGCAGAAGTTAGGGTTAGGTAAAGATTGTAATAGAGTAACATATAGGTATATAATTTAAAAAAAACAACCCTGCAGCAGGACTGTTTCTGAACATTTCAGGGCCCTAAATGACTTTGTCAAGCCAAGTCAGTGACATTTATTTCTATAGCGATTTTTATAACTGATGTGGCAAAACGGCTTTACAGAATCTGGGTCCGAGCTCCCAGTGAGCAAGCCAAGGGCAAAACAAAGGAAAAACTCCTTAAAGAAGAAACATTGGATAGAACCAAGATTCAAAAAGGGAACCCCTCCTCTGGTCAACACCAGATAGCAATAGAGAATTAACGAACATCACTACAGAGATGACTGATCACGTATAAGAGGCAGAAGTGCACAGACTTAACTACTGATGAGCAGTTGAGTCTGTCTTCTGCAAGAGTAGGTTACAGTCTGTAAAGAGCTGCAGCAGCTTCCTTTCCCGTCCATCTGAGTATTATTAGCTTTGATCCGTGGGTGGGCAGCGCATGCAGATCCATGGTGTTCAAACTGGTCTGGAATTTTCAGTGTAGCCTTGATAGTACTGGCCTGATTTGGTCAAAGTTCCTAGTTCTAGTGAGGACTCTAGCTGCCACACTCTGGACTAGTTTAGGTTCCTACTGGAACATCCTGAAAGCAGGGCACTGCAGTCATCCAGCCTTGAGGTAACAAATGTGTGAACTAATTTTTCCACATCATGTGAGTTGTATTCTTTTGTATACAGGAATCTAACAAAAAGCAATACTTAAAGAAGAACCAATGCGCTCACTGCACTTTATCACAAACAATATGAAATACTTTTTGAAGTTTACATGCTCCTGGCCTCCAGGTGTTCCTGGGGCATACATTTCTGCTTGTAGCCAGAAATGGCCCTATGTATGTTGGTTTAGGTGATTCTTGACACAGGGAGCCGGGTTCGCGCGGAAACCTTTTCAGACCACACCTGTCTCACCATTGACGTCACAGAGAGAGAGGACAGTGGCAACTACAAGATCGTCCTGCAGAACGAAGCAGGAGAGGACACGGCATGTGTCAAGGTCAAGGTCGTGGGTAAGATTGTCAAATAACTCTCAGTGTGAATGTGTAATTCCTTACTAAATTGTGTACATTTGATGGTTTGTAATTAGACATGAGAACTTAAACATGTACAGCTCTACCAGTGGCACGGTGTAAGGGATAGAGGCCTGCTTCCTATTGGTCAGAAAGATAGATGTTTGTGAAAATATGGCAGTACTGAAGGGTGAGAAACATTATTCTGGTGTTTTATTTTTTTAAGTGAAGGGGTATATGCCAAGGGAATGACCATGCTATTCAGGCATTTAAAAAAGATTTTTTGGTGTTTTGATAAATTACTTTTCCTTGATCTCCAGATATTCCTGATGCCCCTGGGGCTCCCTTGGTCCCTACAGTAGGTGGGGACTGGTGTACAATGACATGGGATCCTCCTAATTATGACGGTGGTTCTCCTATTCTAGGTAAGAACACACACAAGTACATTTTCATTTCTCCAGTAAATATGGTTTATCAAGATGGTGACCAGAGAGAAAGCAACCCTTGTTCTGGATTAGCATAAAAAGACAGTGTGTTCTTGTGCTACTCTGTCTCTGTCTCTTAGGATACTTTATTGAGAGAAAGAAGAAGCAGAGCTCAAGGTGGATGAGGCTGAACTTTGACCTCTGCAAAGAGAACATATTTGAGCCCAAAAAGATGATTGAAGGAGTGCCATATGAGGTGCGAGTCTTCGCTGTTAATGCCATTGGTGTGTCGAAACCAAGCGAGCCCTCCAAATCCTTTGTTCCCCTTGGTGAGTACCTCTGTTACAGCCTGAGTCCTGCTGTGTCCTCAGCCTGCCCAGCACTGTCAACAGGTTATTTTGAAGAGTCATGTCACAAGTGCTTTGTCTCATTATGTTAGATAATGGTGCACAATCCTAGCAGATCACATCAAGAGAGACAGCCACACTATAGATACACCATTACACACTCGCCATGTCTGAGCTTGCCCTTGGGTCTCCCCTGTTGCAGCTGTTGCTGAGCAGACTCCAGCATCCAAAGTATTCTGACTCTGACCTCCACAGCCCAAGCCTGAGATTTAGAAGATATTAAATATGTCTTTATGTTGGCTGCCAAATCATCTGAGGATTATAGGTTTAGGAGATCAAGTCTTTTCTCGGGCTCAGTCACACTTTGGGACGGGGACCAGTGGAAGAATAGAGAAACATTACATAAGTAGATCTAGAGATGCCACAGAGATATGCGGGGGACCTGTTCTCATGTGGGTTTACGCGAGCATTTGCATGAACCAGTGGTGCTGCAGAGTTTCATTTCGTGACCAGCCTACTTTATTGTAGCATAAAATACCATCGTTTTTTTCATGTTATTCTGCGACCAAGTACAGTAGATCTGTATTATTCCCAGTTATATCTTTACCAACAAAGCTCATTATCATATAAATGGTGAGGGAAATGAGAAATCCATAAATGAGGAGGTTGTTACCTTTTTTGTTAAACTGTTTACTCTTTTAGTTGTAGAGTCCTGCATAACTGTGCTATTAACCACCAACGATGTTGGTCATTTCTCCTGAGAGTAACAGAATATTTCAAAGATTCAAAGACGCTAATATGATGGAGCCCGGTCTCATGAGTTTTTGTGAAGCCATCACGATATACAATCTATTCAAAAACATGCTGCGATCATGCTTTAGGCCTTTTTTCGTGCTAGGACAACGCTTCACTACCCTATGTATTTTAATGCGCACTGCGTAACATCGCCAGTGTCGGTGCTAACTGGTGACTGAGGGACAGTAGGAGAGAAATCATTTTGATTCTTTATCGTTTTTGTTTGCAAAGCGGTTGAAAAAGGTTGAAATGCCGTGAGACGGGGAAAGTCCCTAACCCTAAACCTAACACTAACCATAACACTAACCATAACCATAACCCTTAAAAAAAAGCATTAAAATACATAGGGGTAGTGAAGCGTTGTCCTAGCACGAAAAAAAGCCCTAAATCGTGATCGCAGCACATTTTTGAATAGATTTTATGTCGTGATGGCTGCACGAAAAGTTGTGAGGTCGGGTTGTATGATGTTAGGTGCGATGCTAACATCGACTTTCTCTCTTCAAGCCGTCACCAGTGAACCCACAATGCTGGTAGTGGATGATGTCACAGACACGACGGTGACGATGAAGTGGCGTCCTCCAGACACCATTGGTGCCGCCGGGTTAGATGGATACCAAGTGGAGTACTGCATTGAAGGAAGTGAGAAAGCTCAATGGATCTTTGTAGTTTCAATTCCACAGTCATAGCATTCCACAGCTGTTGCATATCTGCACTCGTTGTGAGGAAGTTTCTCAGTTCTGAATGCGATGTTGATGATAATGTCCCGTTATGTAAAAACTGAACTGTTTTGGGCACAGCGGATGATTGGATTGTTGCCAACAAGGAGCTCATAGAGAAAACCAAGTACACCATCACAGGCCTGCCGTCAGAGGGCAAGATCTTTGTGCGAGTGAAGGCTATCAATGCTGCCGGAGCCAGCGCACCTCGCACCACACAGCACTCCATTCTGGTCAAAGAGGTTATCGGTAAGCCACTGGATCAGCTTTTATAATGCATCATTGCCTAACAAATAAAACCTAATGCCTTATTAGGGTCATCTTAAAATAAATTTTCCTAACAAGGTTGCTTTGAATACAACTTCATATGGAGACCCATGGATACATAATTTGAAGTTTGTATCTTACAGAGCCTCCTAAGATTCGCATACCTCGACATTTGAAGCAGACATACATGCGCAAGGTTGGAGAAGTTGTAAACCTTGTTGTGCCATTCGTGGTAAGGCCACAGTAATTAAACCTATACTAAAGCAACAGATCAGAATCAAATTCCAGAATTTCCAGAATCTGTAACACAGGTAACACATAAGGATGCACAACTGATCCACAGGGCAAACCCAGGCCAAAGGTCAGCTGGCTGAAGAATGGGGAGGCTATTGACTCTACACAGGTCAACATCCGCAACTCAGACTGCGACAGCATCATCTTCATCCGCAAGGCTGAGCGTAAGCACTCTGGGAAATACGAGATGAAAGTGCAGGTGGAGAACCATCTGGATACAGCCATCCTGGACATCCAGATAGTCGGTGAGCTAATCATGACTAGATATTTATACTTAGATTATTAGATGTAATGGACTACTTAGGGGTAACCTCTGCTGTTAATGCTGACCAGTGGTCTGTATGTGACAATCTCTCTCGATCAGACCTTCCTGGTCCTCCCCAGTGTGTAAGAATTGAAGAAGTCTGGGGTGAGAATGTAGCTCTGGACTGGACGCCTCCTAAGGATAATGGCAATGCCCCTATAACAGGATACACCATCCAGAAGGCAGACAAAAAGACAATGGTACCAAAAAAATGATCCTGGTGCTAACATATATCCACAGGGTTTTTTTTTTAACATCCATTGCAGTTTTAAAAAACTTTATTGTGTGTGTGTGTGTGTGTGTGTGTTTGTGTGGAACAGGAGTGGTACACCTGCGTGGAGCACTACCACCGCACCTGCGTCACCATCAGCGAGCTGGTGGTGGGTAATGAGTACTTCTTCAGGATCTTCTCTGAGAACATGGTGGGCCTGAGTGAGAGTGCCACCACCACTAAAGACAGCGCAGTAATTGTGAAGGAGGGTAAGTCCTGACTCTATGGCTGGGCAGCTCCTCGGTGCAGTGGTTTGAAGGTCTCCGCAAGTTAACTGTTGGTTTAAACCTGGTTTAAACGGCCGCACAAAGGGTTACTAGTCAAAATCCTGCACATAACAAATATCCTGCTGAGCACTAGACCTGAGCACTTTAACTTTGGTTGAAGTGAATCTGAGTAAAAACATTTCAGAAAGGAAGCAGAGGAAATGTTTTCCAAGTTTGCCATCTCGTTTCTTGTCCCCTAAGCTTGAATTAACAGTTTTCCAACGCTCCATCGTCTGCTTTGTTCCAGGCAACTAACCAGTGACCAGTGGTAAAAACAGTAAAAACAATCTGTAACGCAGGTCCTGAGCTGTGCAATCCTGGATAAGGTGGTTAATTATGGTTGAGTGTTATTGTCGATGGCATAACATATATATCGGAGCATAATGCTACACATTGTCCCTTCAAAGCAGATGATAAATGAAAACGGTGTTGTCTTTTCCTCATCACATAAGGGAAATTCCCCCATGATACAGCGCTCAGCCCGTATCATGCACAATCCCGCTCTCCCTTTTCCCCCTATTCCTGCTCCTCTTCCTCCTCCTCTTCCTCCTCCTCCTCCTCCTCCTCTCCCTCCTCTGCCTCGTCTGCCTCCTCTGCTTCCTCTCACTCTCGTTCAGGCATGAACCTGAGGAACCCAGAGTACATTGACTACGACTTCACTGAGCCACCCAAGTTCACCCAGCCTCTCATCAACACCTTCGCCATCGCCGGCTACAACACCTCCCTCAACTGCAGCGTCCGCGCCAACCCACGGGTGAGGAAAAGACATGCCTCGGCCTGGTCTATCTTGTAATATCTGCAAATGACATTACAACTTACAGACGGACCCCTTTTACTGTGGAGCTGGTGTGTCGGGGTTAAGCAAGCAGTGCCCTCTGATTCGCCTTTCAGCAAAACACGAACTTGGCCACACCAGATCTTCAGGGTTCTCAACAACAACAACAAAAAAAGAGACCACTGCAAAAATGTTCAGTTTCTCAGGTTTTATCTTTTATAGGTGTATAAGTATTGAACAGATCAGCTTTGCCTTTGTTTTTCAGAACTGCTGACAATATTTCTCCTAATTTCCAAATAAAACTAATCTTCTTTAAAGCATAATTTTAAAGGAAATTTAAAGGAAACATCAAAATAAGAGAAATGATGCAGTGTTTACAGAACTTGAATAATTCAAAGAAAACGAATATCCTGCTCACTCTTAAACAAAATTTAATTAAATTTGATGTACTTCTAGTAGTGTTTTGCCATCCAACTGGTCACATTGCGAGAGAAGAGTGTCGATTACAGCAGCCTTTTTTTTACACTTTTCCTAATTATATAAGATGTGATTCAGGTGATCACTAATCAGTACCTCATAAAGCAGAATGAGGTGCTTGTGTAGGATGGTCTCATTTTTTTTCCAGAGCTGTATAAGAGCATATTGTGACTGTCAAAACAAAATCTCCAAGATTGTAATGTTTCAGGACAAGGAAAAAACATGCTTAACTCCTTATGGAAGTTAATGTAAAATATGTTTTTGGACCATTTTTTCTAGGAATAAAATAATAAACGAATTACCACAAAATTTTGTTCCCACTTTTAGCATATTCATTAAATAAGGAGGAAAGGGGGGGTTTGGGCGTGGTACGGGGTTTGGGTTGTGGGGGCGGGGTTTGGGTTGTGGGGGCGGGGTTTGGGTAGGTGGGTGTATGGGTTGCTGCGTACATGCAAAGTCTCGGTCCTTTTAGGGGGTATGTGTGTTCTCCTATCGATTAAGTGGAATGGATTCTTTCGCGAAAGATTCAAGATTCAACAGCGCTGGGTGAACTAATATTTTATGTTAACTCTGGGGGGGGGGGTCCAAACGAGTAATTATGAAATGTGAAGGGGACACGTCCCCTTCAGATTGAATGGCGGTGACGCCCATGTCCCAGCTCCTGGACAGGGATTTGCTGCCAGTTATGTCTCTCTGGCCTTCTAGGAAAATCTTAATGTTCCCTGTTGTTTTTGAACATGCACGTGCACACACACACACACACACACACACACACACACAGTCAAATTACTTTTGTCCATAGCAATGATTCTTTTTTTTAACTACAAAAATGTTACAAAATAGATATTTAATGAAACAATTTCCAATATGACAAATGTAATTTTGTATTTGCAAAATAAATCATTGTTAACAAGCTCATTGAGTGGACTGACAAAATACTAACTGTTTATGTATTTATATAAAATAAAATAAATAAATACATAACCAGCTAGTATTCTGTCTAATATATACTTATATATTCAGACTGCGGTTCATGTTGTCCTGCTATATTGCTGTAACAGGCCAAAGTGATCTGGATGAAGAACAAGATTACCATCCTAGATGACCCACGCTACCGCATGTTCAGCCATCAGGGTGTGTGTACGCTGGAAATCCGGAAGCCCAGCCCATTTGATGGAGGCATGTACACCTGCAAGGCCATCAACGACCTTGGGGAGGCGCAGGTTGAATGCAAACTGGAGGTGAAAGGTCAGTATGTGTGACAGTCCAGTCATATTATGTCGTGTGATGTCAGATATCAGACAAAAATGAAGTGATTACGTGTGGGATTATATACACCTGTTGAAAAACAGTTATGTTATATTCAGTAAATCTGTCTACATACGTAAGTGCTGTCATGTATGGTTTTTGTTACTAACAAGAATTTGAGGAGAATGCTCCTTTTTTATCGCTTGATTCCACTGCCACTTAAATATGAATAGATGGACAGATAGATAAATATATAGACAGATGCATAGATGGATGGATGGATGGATGGGTGGGTGGGTGGATGGATGGATGGATAGATGGATAGATAGATAAATATATAGACAGATGCATAGCTGGATAGATGGATGGATGGATGGATGGGTGGGTGGGTGGATGGATGGATGGATGGATGGATGGATGGATGGATAGATAGATAGACAGAGAGATAGACAGATAGACAGACAGACAGATAGACCTCCACTCCTCATTCATCCATTTTGCCTATTGTGATCTGCAGAAACCCATCATATTACCAATGTATTTTTCACAGAAAAGCAATGTGATAAATAGTGATATCTAATAATCCAATAAGCTTACTTGCCTCGCCATACAGTACAAAACATTCAAAAACAGCACAAATACCCTCACATACTTAAAGGATCATGTGAGTGATTACATAAGTTACTAAAAGAAAGTGGCTATTGTCCAAAGGTGAAAGTGAAAGTGAGTCACATGACCAGAGACAGAGCAGGTAATCACAGTGCCAGTGATAATAGCTCAAAAAGATTACATGTTATAATGTTTAGAATGATAATGGAGTTTATATTGTGTAGTACCTGTAGTCATTGGAAACGACTACAGAGGACAGATTGTTTAAGACTTCTTAAACTCTGCTGCTTCATGATAAAACACACAGATGGAATGCAATTAAATCTTCAAACGCAGTTCTGAACACATTTTTTTCAGATATTCTTGACTATAAAATATCACCACCTTTCTGACTGTGACATCTTCCATCCATCCATCCATTTTCTACACCTTAGTCCCGCACTCGGGGTCTCGCCAGCACGCCGCAGGGCCACATACAGAGACAGACAACCATTCACACTCTCAGTCACACTTAGGGGCAAATTAGTGTGCTGAATCGACCAATCTTCTTTATCTTGAGTCAAACGTGTGTGGTGGGCCAAGGTCCTAGCGAGTGCAGCACCCTGTCTCGTTGAACACATCTGATTCAGTTTGTTAGCTGATCAGCGAGGAGTGAAAGAAGGATGAAGTTTACCTCTTCAGATATGACACTCCTGCTTAAGGTTTTGTGCTGCTTTGCACATCCAGACACACTAGCTGATGTATGCGTCTGATTTTTTTTTAATTTACTTGCGCTGTTGCAAAAGCATCATGGTATCACCTTCTCTTGTACGTTCGCTGTAAGCTTTGATCAAAACCCTATCCTGCACTATGCACCTTATTATTTTACTATTGATTGCTTTTACTGTTGCTACTTTCATTTTATTCTACTTGTGTTACATTTTTTTTGTTTTTACTGTGCAAACTTGAGGGGATATTTTTAATAACTTTTAGTGATGTTCCATCGTTATCTGTACAGAACAATAAACGGTACCTCACCTGAACTACCATTTCCATAATATCAGTGATGAAAAAAAAAAAAACCTGTACTCTTATTTCAGGGGTTGTTCCCATTGTTACTTTGAAATGTGCTTTTTTTTTTTTTCGTTCTGTTAGTCTACCATCCAGTTTCACATCACCAGCGAATGGAGATGTTCCCTGTGGTCTGTGCTTTAATCCTCCATCTTAAATCTGTATTGACTAAGTCAGCGACGTGGTCTGACACACACATAACTCCCTCATGTAAACATTGGGTTTAACCCCTCTTCTCTTCTCTCCCCCCAGTCATCACTCAGGAATAGTGAATGTGTTGTTCTCATCTAAGGTAAGCTTTCATATGGTTTCGAGCATATGAAGCTTATTTATGTCATTCATTCTGCACCACCTGCTTTTTGCTACTTTGCTGAAGTATGTTAAACATGTGACTTCACAGCTTAACGTTTCATGAGTGAACTTAGAACAGTGGTGAGAGGTCTGTCAGGATCCAGCTTGTGGATGGGCAGTAGTTAAGGATCATGGGCGAGCTGTAGATCACCTTGCGTCCAGTGTTCTTCCCCGCATGCTGATACTGCAAAAGCTCTCTGACAGCTGTGGGCTGATGTGTGCGTCTGAGGAAGCTTCCTTTGTCTCTAATCACCTGGACACCTGGGTGTGTCTCCGCTACTGTCTCAGAGGACCGTCTGCTGCTTGTGTGATCTCTGTTTCCATAGTAACCGTGCCTGTTGCCTCAATAACATGTCCCACAAAGAGGGTGAGTAACCTCGTCCTGACTAGACTGGTCGAACTTTTTTACTTGTTGTTTTTCCAGTTTGCAACTGCAGGCCAATGTACAGGCCTCACATAGCTGAATGGCCAGTCTCTGTCTTATCTTGCTGTTTCGCAGCTAAAACATCGCACTGTCTTCTATACCAGAAAAAAATGCTAAATGAATTGTTAGCTTTGTCGATAGGCGTGCAGACGTGAGATATGATACAGCAGATATGATTGTACTCACAGCTCACAGTGTTTGTGCAGCGCCTGCCAGTACTGACGTTTTTTTTCTGTCCTGATCGTGCTTGTGCTCCCTTTCTCTGTCTGTCTTTCTGTCCATCTGTCTTTCTCCAACTGTACTTCACAAAGCTGCTCCCTTGATTTGTGGGAGATGCATTTTGGACCCTGAGCCGTGTACACTTCTCTGTCTGTATCTCGCTCCTCTTTCCCCACCTCTGACTCTGTTTGTCTTTCTCCCCCAGGAGGCTTTACGTTCTTTGAGCTGATGAAGCGCGGAGTTCCTTTACATCTTATTGATAAGTACATGAACGACACAAAGCCCTCGGAGTCTGAGAAGAAGGGATCTGACTGACAGCTGATTTGCACAGAGCTTTCCCAGTAATCCCTGAGACCCCATAAATGATGTGCGCATCCAGTCTTTGGCATGGCATGCAGTGTTCGGACATGGACCTCTAGTTCCCATAGAAAAGCCTGATCATGACCAGTTGTATCCGTCAGCCCTGCTTTCATGAAAGGCTGCTTTTCATGAAGCCCCTCTGACGCTCAGATGCATGTCTTCAGTTGTATTGGACAATAGCTTCAAAATGCAGGAGTCATAGTATTAAAGACATTTAGGGAATTCAGTGATAAATGCGGTGATGCAGTTAAGCTATCGTTTTGTTCTGGGTTCCAGGCCTCTCACATAGGATTTAATGTTTAAATGACAATGGCGTTTTTTGTTTTTTTTCTTCTCTTTTGTTTTTGCCAAGTATGTGATCCTCAGTCAAGGTATAAAGCAATATATCTGATGATCATAAATATCTAGTATAAATCCTTTCTGACAATCCATGTGTTTCATCAGTTAGAAACCTGGTTTTCTAACTGAACTGGTGTAATGTTTTAAAGAAGATACATTGTTCTGTTTAGCATGGTTGAGCTGAATAAATATCACAGTAAACAAAACTGTTGTGTGTGTGTGTGTGTTTTTTTTAAAGAAATTACTGCTTATGCACTATATTACTTAACATAAATAATAAATAAATATATAAAAATACATATTACTAGTACCCATGTACCAGTAAATGTTATCATAATGCACAATATTTATATTGTTCTCACTAAAATACACAATCTGCTTATTAAAGTGTTCTTTGTTTTTCCTTTTAAAGTGGACTAATATCCTTAGTACTATTCTTAAGTACTAGCTTGTGTTATATTATTCTTACTAATTTGTATTAGCTAATGTTGTGTTCTTACTAAAATGTACCAGCTAGTGTTATACAGATCTTGGTCAAATGTACTAGCTTAAGTTATTTTTTTCTTATTATTCTTACTCATTTGTACTGACTAGTGTTATACTGTTTTTACCAAAATGAACTAGCTAGTGTTATAATATTCTTACTAAAATGAACTAGCTAGACTTATACTGCTTTTACCAAAATGCGCTAACTAGTGTTTTACTATTCTCACTAAAGTGAACTAGCTGAAATGGAGTGGCTAGCGTTGTACTGTTCTTACTAAAATATGCTAGCTATTGTTATAGTATATTAACTAACATGTATTAGTTGTTGTTATACTATATTAACTAATATGTACTAGCTAGTGTTATTCTGTTCTTACCTAAATGTACTAGCTAGTGGTATAGTATTCTCATTAGTATGCACTAACTAGTGTTGTACTATTTTACTTAAAATACACAAGCTATTGTTATACTATATTAACTCAAATGTACTCGCTAGTCTTAAACTGCAAGTGTTTATTGTTTTTACAAGGATGGGTTATTACTAAAATGAAAGGTCTGGTGGTCTAGCTAAAACGCACTAGCTAATGTTGTTACTGTTCTTAGGTGAAAGTCAGTGTCTTTGTTCAAATGCAAGCCGCAGTCTGGTGATAAGAGATTCATTCCAGTTGTTGTTCTATTAGTTTTAGTAGTAGTAGTAGTAGTAGTAGTAGTAGTAGTAGTAGTAGCTGTTGTTGTTGTGAGTGACTGGACTGGGAGGTGTTCTAGTTAGGGCACTAGTCTTCCAATTGGAGCGGAGCCCCACTCCGTCAGCTTCCGGGCCGCCGCTTCCTCTCGGGCTTCTATGCTTCAGCTGGAGGAGCGACTTTCTGCTCTGCTGGATCCGACATGCCTTCTGACACCTAGCCTCACTGCAGCCTGTTTCCGAGGCGGACCCTGACGCGACCCCGGATCGGTTTGTGTGGAGAGCAGGGCCCGGGCGCCATGCTGGGGTGTCCGTGGCCGGAGCCCCTGTCTGCCCCGCAGCTCCGGCGGCTGGAGGAGCACAAATACAGCGCGGCCGGCCGCTCCCTGCTGGAGCCGCCCTGCCAGATCTACTGGAACTGGCTGGTCCAGCAGGTGCCCACATGGGTCGCCCCCAACACTCTCACCATCACGGGCCTCGTCATCAACGTCCTGACCACCGTCATCCTCGTCTATTACTGCCCGACCGGGACGGAGGAGGTAAGAGCAGCCGACTCCTTGACTCCTGACTCGCCATGTCTGGATAAACAGAGTGGGGGTAATGTGTAGCTGAACCGGTGCCACTGACACTGACTGTGTGAAAACTGAGCAGCACTGAAATAATATCTCATTAGAAATATTTTGCAGACCTCATATGCACGTATACATTAGTTAAGCAGGGGTGTCACTGTCCATTACACTAATAAGTTAAACTAGTGATAAAGTAGTCAAGGGTTTACATACGTACAACAAAACAACAAACTTTCTACGTAAAACGTATACATACATACATACACACACACACACACACACACACACACACACACACACACACACACACACACACACACACA
>JBBIGA010000126.1:19232110-19249118 GCA_037576975.1 Alestes dentex
ATATATATTCCATCAGATGATTTTTTTTTTTGCTTTAAGCCATGAGAACTGTAATGTATCACCTTATTTCAAGGGGCCCACTGACGGATTTCTGGCCATGTCATCCACAATGACCAGCAAACTGACATACTATTGTGCATCTTACTTTTAATTATGCATTCATCATTATTATGGTAATATAGTAGAACACTGCATGGAAGTATTACTACATACTATTGGCGTACCTCAATGCTCTTGTGTTTGGTGATGCACAGATCCTGTCGCTGGTGGACCTGACGCGGTACTGCACAGGTGTGTGTCTGCAGATTGCCTCCCACCTTCGCATCCGGGTCTTCAGCATCACCCCACAGGGCCACAGCCATAAAGACTGACGTTTTGCCCGGCGGGAGGAGGAGGCGGGGCCAGCCGAAGATGCCGCCCCGCTTCTGGAACCAGAGCAGGAAAGCCAAAACCACAGCAGCCTTGACAGCATAAAGACCGTTGACTAAATGACCTGAACTGAATCACACTTACACTCTTAATAGATTTTGGGTGTACCACCTGTCACTAAACCAGACTCACAGTTTGCCACTCCGGCTAGGAACTAAACACTGACTGCTGGACACTGGATACTACAAAAATGACCGAACTAGGGTTTCATTATCTTATCGTTATTTTAAAATTGAGCAATTCGTCAGAATTTCATCAACTGAAAATGATATTTTATGAATGACCTTTAAATCGTGAAAAAATGTGAGCTAACAAGACTTGCGGGTTGTAACAATTAAGCTAAAAAAAAAAATCCAGGTTCTTTGAAAATGTTTTGTAAAAGCTCCAATTTTATAATGTAATTATAGAACGGTAGTTCTAAGAAAAAGTTACTGTTGTATTTTGGGTAGACATCATGCAGTGCCTGGTGTAATGCATACCACCTGCCACCACATTTGCTATATTTTTATAGTGCATCCATCATGTTATCTTGCCCACGTACTTTCTTTAATGCAACATTTCTATGCTTTTGATACCCAAAAAGAGAAAGCATATTTTCTAACATTCCATACCAATGGTGCTGCCCATTTTGTACTTTTAGTCCATAATTCCTCCCAAAAGCAACAGTATCTTTCTAAAAAAAAAAAAAAGAAAAATCTTCACGTGATTGTCCAGTGATTACAGCATTTGTATTTATTTATTTGATCAGTTTGACTGAATTTGGTGTGAAATTGAGTCAGGTCTTGGGACAGAAGTGTCATTGCGTGGTTGTAATTGTCAGGGACTGGATACTGGCATGAGGATTGTGTGTTTGTGCTAAAAACAGCAAGGACCCTCCATTTTGAGGACCACCCTGCCACACCAACCTAAACGTTTGCCTTCACTATCTCCAATTCCTACTACACTGAGCTCCCACTTGCAAAGAGCAGAGGGCTGAGCCCTGCTCCGACGCACTGGGGGGGGGCGGATGATGAACGTTCAGGGTGCTCCTGTGCCTGTTTAATAGTGCACTAACTCTCACAACACTGCCTGCTTTCAATATCTCCTCCCAAAGGGCTAATCTACAAATAAATTTTATGTGATTTTATGTGTTATACAACTTTTGGTCATGTTGTGTTATTTGTGAATCAAACTCCAGTTGCGATTTTGTGGAAGTTTGGCATCATTCGCTTTTGAAGATGCCTAAACCTGCGTGTCTTCTTTTGTTATGTGTCAGTTGTCTCTTTAGTTTCTTTATTCAAATGCAGTGAACGTTGACTGGGCTTTTTCCACATTGTGGAAACTGACAGGATGTTTCAGATACTGAAGTTCACGCACCTGCACAAGTGATACCAAGTACTGACGTATGAATGTTTGGAACTGACCAGTCTGAAGCAGGGGCCCTTCCTGAGTGAGATGAGTGGCCCTTCCTGAGTGGCTCTTCTCTAAAAAGCAAACTGATTTAGATTGATCTGAGTGATGCAATATATATAAAAAGGGCTTGACACAGGATTCACAATCAAAAACAGTGAAATTCAAGTTCTATTATTTCATTTTTTTTTTTTAACTTGATATTTAACACAATTTTTGTTTTGTTGTGGATGAACTTGGGAGCTAACAGACATCGCTCTCAAGTGACTTAGAAACGAATGGTGTGCGCTTCATTTTATATCACAGACAAAAAAAAAAAAATCCTTATACCCATTGACACATCTGGTATTTCAGGACATCAGAGCCAGCTGCTTAGATTGACCAGATCGTGTTTATTCTATACGCTGTAGATTGCACCGACATTTTGCATTTAGATTATTCCTTTAATTTAAACTAACAAAAAAAAAAACCAACAAACAAAAAAAACAAACATGGCACCTGTATTACTTCCAGTTACACTGGGCAGGCTTCATCAGTACATTCAGTCATACACATCTGAACATTAGCTTAAGGGATTTGTTCACTTTTTCAAAATCTGAAGGAAAAAAAACCAAGAGGTCACTTTACCAAGATGCTGAGACTACACACGGCTCAAATCCCACCAAATTTGCTCCCAGCTCTGACCTGGCTGTGTCGCTCGAGTAAGAGGTTTCAAATGGAGAGGTAATGACCAAATGTCTATGGGAACCTCTTACTATAAAAGACTGGTCTGATATTCAGTTAGAGCCCATGCATAAAACAGGAAAAACAGGACATGTTACAAAAAAACAGGTTAAACTTGTAAAGCGTATAAGCTAACGTGTCCTACTGATGCTTTCCTCAATGTTTTTTTTTTTTGACCAAGAAAGGGAGTTAAGCAAGCATTTGAGTTCACAAAGCCTCGGTATGAATAATGAATTAAACAGAACGTGCAGATCTCTACCGATTTACTGCGCTTCAAGTAATTTCCTAGAATTGTTGTGTAATTGCAGAATCTACACAAAGTGTTCAGACATTATGACAGCAGGCCACTCGTTCATCAAGGTAGAGCCGACAAAGCGAACAAGGTTAGCGAGGCTGCAAAGTGCACACACGGCTCATCAGACTTGATCTGCAGGTAAATGTTCCTCACTGGGCTTACTGAGACAAACTACTAGCTTGTGATTGTTCTCTGAGAACCTTAGGAATGTAGTCAAATTCAGGCATGAAAAGACTACGTTCCACTTTTCAAAAGCATTTCATTCCGTTCGTTATCTCCAGCAAGGAAAAAATCTTTCACCTGTGTAAATGTGGCCCACAATGGAAATGTGCAGGTCAAAGTGGAGATACAGAATCAAGTGTACAGCATGCTGAATTTGGTACCTGACATAAAACACACATATGGCTTCAGGCTACAATCATGGACCTCATCAACGTGCAATAAAGAAAATGAAAAGAAAAAAAAAAAGAAAGACGGATAAAAAGAAATCTTGCCATATTAATTAGGACAGTTATTCTCAATGGTCTTTAGGGACCTCCAGATCATCCTACATTCTCACAAAACAGAGAGATAGCTTTATCAGGAGGCCCCGAAGACCAGTGGATTAGTGGCCAATCATTGGTCATCCCTCACGTTTCACTTAATCTATTCTATAAAAAGAAAGAAAGCCAGATTAGTTTATAAAGACATACTTACAAACAGCAGGAGAGACCAGTGTTTTCCACAAAGGGGCGTTGTGACTGCAGGTTTTCATCCCAATGAAGCAGGGAAATTACTGTTTTAAGACTGAGACAAACAAGCAACTCCTTGAAATATAATCAGGTGAGCTCCTGGTTGATTGGAATGAACTCTGCAGTCACATCGGACCACTGTGGACGAGACAGGACCACCCTGACGTAGAGGATACAGAGTTCCAGCAGTGCATCTAAAGTTCACCAGCTTCATTCATTCTGGAGACAAGGCACTGGTATGCAGAAGAGGGAGAAAGCTTGGACAGAGAGCGACAGCTACAGTAAAGAGACAAAAGTCATCTAAAGCTCCGTCCCTCTGTAATCATTATCCATTCATCATTTTAAAATCCTATTATTTCAATGGGTTGTCACCCAAACAGAGAATGCAGTGTGTGACATTCAGTACAGAACTGTCTTGTTCACATAAATCCACTGAGATCAGGAAGGTCAATCACACAAGAAGGACTCAAGTGGAGTGTTTATGTTCTTCTGCACTTCAGTGAAACTTGTTTGCTCCATGTACAGTAGTGTCTCACAGTTGCCCTCTTGTGGACCAGGCATGCAAAGTCCCATTTTCATTTCAGCCTCCAAGTCTCCCATGAAAAATCCCAGCAGAAACCTACCATCCCCCCGGAACTGTCATGTGTGTGTGGTGTCATGCTGTTCTGGGCTGGAGCAAAGGGGCGACTGTGCCACACCAGGGAAAAGAGGGTTTGCTCTCAGCTCACAAACATACAGAGCTCACGCCGTCTCCTTCAACCCACTCGAAGCGAGAGCAAAAGAAATGTGGAGAACAAGGAGTGGCCTGCAACCGACCACATTGTCTTCATACCCGTTCGGAGCTGCTCTCCTTGCTGACCCTGCGTCTGGGGAACAGCCGTCGCTTTAACACAATTAACTATGGGGAGAAAGAACATAGAAAATGATATAACTCAAGCATGCTATTTATCATTTATGACTTTCATTAGAGTATTTGGATGGCAGATATGTATCTATTTATACTGCTGAATTTAGCATATTGGCAAAATGTGTCTTCTGCAAAGGTTATGGCAGGTTTTATATTTTCCTTATGTTTGATGTTTTCCAATATGTGCTAATGAGCAAATACATTGAAGCTGTAAAGGAAACCATGCTGAAAACGACATTAATGTCTGTTCTCTGTAGAGGACGTGGGTAAGGGTTAACCCTAACCCTACAAAATCAGCAAAACATCATTTGACCGTGGGTGTTGGAACCAAATGAACATTGCATTGTGATTTGATGTGTGTGAGTATTTTAGCTTTAAAATTTCCAGACCTCATCTTGAGGAGTCTCAGTATTTACAGTTATCATGCAGTACCTGCTTCAGTTAATCAGATCTTCATTCAAATTAGGAGCTGCTGATTATTATTAGAAGTAAAGATAGCATTAGAAATAAACACAGCCATAACAATGTAAGGACTGGGATGCAGCGAGAAGTTACAACCATCTATCTATTACAAAAACCTCTCATGTTACACACATTTACTGCTTTTATACAATACTCTATCTATCTTCAGGTGAGAAATATACCAGTTGCCTGCAGCCACTGGAATGCACCATCAGAACACATGTTGCACTAAAAGAATGCTACACTGATCGTAGTTGCTGCTGTAAATCTTTGCCTTTGAGCCGTAAATAAAGGTGCTAATGAGTCGGCTCATTAAGGAACACATCTGTCAGCTTCCCTGCAGTATGTACCATAGAGCAGGAGAGAGAAAGAACCTCCATGAAGGACTTTGCGATAACGCATAATCTCCAGCTCTGTAATAAGAGTGAGCGTCCCAATTCCCGTCCTGCCACAGCAGACAGGGTAAAATGTGTGGTCCACTAAAAGGTCACTGGACTAATTAACCTTTCCAAGGATCGACAAGGGGGGACACGATCCCTCCGCCAAAGATCAAATCACATTGCAGCCATTCCCCACATGCCTCGAGAATGTGCCTGGCACATGTCAATCAGTCATTTCTACTCACATCATCATTAATAAAAGTTACATAACCATAAAACAGCAACGCTATAACAACTTTATAAAATGTAACACTCCTGGCACACATTGTAACTATGGCTGCACAACGTATCTGTTTTCGCAATACTAGTCTCTGAAATACTGAAACTGCAGGATCCTGTCATTTCTAACCAATCAGTGATACTGACAGTGTGAATAATTTTTTGATGAATCATGGTGTTCATGTAATCATAACATTCAATATTTTAAATAGAGATGGGCCCGATCCGATATGATATCGGTATCGGGTCCGATATAGCCGCAAATCCGATATCGGATATCGGCCGGACAGCCCTGATGTCTATATTCCAGTTTGCAGCTTGAGCTGGACCTTACACTCGACGCTGTAATACGAGATGCGTCACCGCCCCCATACCATGAATCTGAGCGAGCCTTGTTTTGAACAAAATGTCGCTTGTTTGTAGATACTAGAGCTTGGAAACGCCGAAAAGCAAGACCTGCAATGTGTGTAAAGCCAGCGTGTCGAGGTGTGGAAATACGGTTGCGTCATACAATACAACAAATTTAATCAAGCCCCTGCAGAGATTTCACGACAAAGTGTAACAGGAGATGCTAGCAAACAGGGGAAAAGACACCAGGCAGCAGACGGCCGTTGACGTTTTCCAAAAACACAACAAATTTACAGCAGACAACCCAAAAGTGAAAGGAATATCAGAGAAGACTCTTGGCTCTCCCTCAAGACCTCTTTGGGGTTCTTTCAGGGCTATTTTGTGTGTTTTGTTGGGTGTTTTTCCCTCTCCCCTCTTTCTATCTCTCAAAACACGACGAGGCTAAAGTTGGGGATCTCATAACTCGGCCTGACCACCTTAAATACAGAAGTGGTGAGATTACACTCTGCCCACGTTGTGTCTCCGAATTCACATTATTTTAAATTTATTAGTTTTCCACTTTATTTTCTACACAGCTGTTGCTGCTAGAATGGACATAATACTTTAACTATTTAGATGATTCAGCCAAGATTGTTGTGTTTTTGATATTTACAAAATTTTACAGCTGTTGCTGCTACCTTTTTGTGAAGTGTAAATCAATTCCTTTGGAATGCCTTTAAATTCAGTGTAGTTGTGTATAGTTTTTGCTCTTCTAATAAGTGGTTAGTAGTTTATTTATTCTGTGATGTAATCTTACTAACAAACAGCACAATTTCAACAAAAATAATGCTAATATTAAAGTAAAAAAGATGTATTATATCAGAATCTGTATCGGTATCGGCAGTCGTGTATCGGAATTGGATCGGAACTGGAAAAACGTGGATTGGCCCATCACTAATTTTAAATTTAATTTTAAAATTTTAACTGTTTAAGGACCTTTACTGCATCCTTTTTCAGTTCTCCATGACATTTCTGTGGGTCTGTACCAAAATTATAAATAGTACAATTCATCCTAAATCATTCTCACATGTCTGTTTATCCCTTAGAATTAAACTGTTTTTGTTACTGTGCCTTTAAGACTGATATGTAAATGATCTCCGATTGGCTGCCCTGTATTGCAGCTCATTCCAATGTCAGCACGGGGGCATGGCTAAACTGTTGAAAGCATAATATGAATATGTTAATGTGTTGCTTTTGTGACATCACAAAACTATGATTTTGAATGGCTGAATAGCATTGCAATCGCAATATGTAGCTGAATAATCACAATACTAACATTAGGTCCATGTTGTGCAGCCCTAATTATAACTCATTTTGAAGCCATAATGAGCACACAGGAAAACACTGTACAAGTGACACTCACCTGTTCCGCAAAGAAGGAGAGGACAGTGAAAACGACTAGCGTCACCAGTACACAGTGCGTCCAGAACTTCAGCTTATCCCTGTATATTCGCCTGGAAAACAGATAAACATACAAACTATGTTTAAACTACAGTTAGAATCTGTGGTGCAACACATATTTGCTTAGTCAAAACACGTTCAGTGTCCAGTGTTAATTTATTTGGTCTAACACTGGCTGCTAATTTAGCTATGCAACGAGCTTTTGTTCATTGTCCCTTTCTTTGGATCAATATGTCCTATGACGTTGGCATAAATAAGTCTATTTGTGGTAAATCAACAACTTAAAAAAAACTACTATCAGTCGCTAGCTATGTAAGACTAGCAGCTCAGGTACAATACTAAAGAAGCTAATGGCTAACACCAAATGAGTTAAATACTAATACTAACACCAAATATAAAATGAGCTAAATATTAAGGAGTTAAGGAATAGCATGCAGAAAAATCCACTTTTACACACCCTTTTCCCAACCCAAAGTGAAGTCAGACAAGTCTAATGTAGCTAACAAGTAATGGACATTTGCCCCATTGCTCCAGAGCAAAAGTAAAGAAGCAAAGTTTGGACACCAGATGTCTTGACTCATCAACTACATTTAGAAAAATTCAAACTCAGTTACATTTCTGCCCTGAACTATTCCTTTAAGATACCAGGTGTGTGTTTTAGCCCAGTTCCACTGTTCTTCCTCAACTCAGTGACTTAAGCGCAGTAACTGGCAGCGGCCTTCCCTTTGGCGTGAGCATGATGTCATGCCGCAGCCTGCCGGAGGTGAGACAGTGACCAGCTGACATCACCGGCACGCCGGAACGCGACCACCTGCTCGTCACCCTCCTGTCAGCACTCTGTAGATGTGTGTGGGTGCCGGAATGTTTGTGTGCAAGCATGGAGATGTACAAGCTGGAAACTATGACTGCTGCACATCGCCATTCATAACTGGTGAGTCAGGCGGCTCCCTGTCATGGCGAAGCCGCTTCAGAGCCATGTGATCTGCCTGGCTGCACCGCAGGACGCATGCCTATTTCAGGGCTCTGCCCAGCGCCCCCAAAACGTGGGACACGGTTCAAAAGCTCCAGGTCTTAGCTGGTCTCCACAGAGACACAAATACACACACATCCATGCGCACATAAGAGTATTACTATACCAGTAAGGACCGACCATTGCATAAACACTAGATCAGTGTTTCTAGATCTACTTCTAAACTTAAACTGAACTCTAAACCTGACCAAATGCCCAAACCTAACAATTCATTATTAATCACACTAATCTGATCATAACATACCAGTGTGATGAATTCTATATCTAACCCTAACCATAATCGTTGACACAGAAACCTGAATTGCTGTTGATGGTTTTTTTTTTCTTCGTATTTCATAATGTCAGTGAGGGCATTTGGCCCTCACTAGAATAAAAATACAAGTAAACATGCCAATACATAAACACAGCTCAACCACCGTCTTATTCCCAGAATTCGCCTCTAGTGTTGACAGCTATTGGCCATTCATCCTGCTGTGATGACAGGAATAACAATCCACACTGGTTCATAAAGACGGGGAAACAAAGTTACACGCAGGTGTGACTGAGCATATACAATAGATTATATATAGACCCTGTTATATATAGAGGTGCACAGATCATGAATTTTTATGGTCGATTCCAATTTCTTTACAACCAAACTGCCTGACGGACAGTTGGAACACATGAAACACACAAACACGTTTCCAGTGCTGTTTACCAGTATGAACATTAGTTGCTGTTTGGCAGCAAGCATTTTAAAGTGATAAATGAACAATCTAAGTTTAAATAACATGAATAAACATCAAAATCAAAAGGGAACTCGCCCTTTTAACGCAATACGTCATGCATAATTATGCTGTGAAATTTGGGGTAGCATTAGCGTTCAAATATAAGTATAGTACTTCTATGCCGAAGTACAGAGTGCACTTTTACTTCACAAGATTGAACACAGCTTCGCCAAAATCAAAAACAAGCTGGCCAACTGCTCATTTGGAGCAATAAGTATGCCGATTCGGCATCACTAGTTGTAACATATTTGTTGCTTCCACTCACATGAAAACTAAACATTTGAAGTCAAATCATGACCTGATATTTGCGTTTTTTTTTTATTTCTATATTGTTTTGTCATCTCACTATGCGATTTAACTATGAGAACATAATTATACAATTAATTCAATAATCTTTTTTTTTTTTAATTTAGAATTTGCGTAATGAAGTTAGAGTCTGTTCTTAATGGTGTTTTGGCTCACTGGAAATCATCAGGACTGTCAGCGACTGTTCCCCAGTGGCTCATGATGAAATAAACACACTGCATTCTCATTCTCATCACTCTTTCCATGTCGTGCTCCTTCTCTGGGCCTTGCCTGGAACGTGTTATGCTAATGTTGATGTTCTCACCACTCCTGCAGCTCTCCCATGTGAAGGAAGCGGTTGCGGTATTCTCGGGGCAGCTCAAATTGTGAGGCCAGTGGAAACATGGACTCGTAGAAGTCCCTCAGGACGGCTTTCACTGTGCTGGCATCCTTATGGCTGTGGTCAATGTTGTCATTCAAACAGATGAACTTCCTAAAGGGAAAAGAGCAATGATAAATACTGCAAGCAGCTGTATTAAAGAATGACAAACGCTCTTGTTCACACTTTTTCATATGCCAGGTTACACAGATGCATAGACACACTGAATACACACCTTGGGTTTTTCCTTATGTCATCCAGTTGCCCCACCACATGCGACACGTTGGTTCGTACCATTTTAAAAGCAATCTCCTCCTCTCCCATGATCTCAAACCTAGCCAAGAGAACATTTAAGCATCATTTAATTCTTAATCAGTGGTCCAACCATGTAACATCTTATGTTGTATTAGACCTACTTGTATTTGTTCTGATCTTTGAAGGCTTTCTGGATTTTCTCTGCTATTGGCTTGCAGTGAACTACCAGACCTTTAGTAACCGGAGGCTGCAGGCAAGAAACAAAAAGTGCAGCGTTATGTATTAGCCTTGATATAGTGCACAGTGTGGAGGCAGAGCAGTCAAAGCATAGGGCATTAACATCCTTGCACATAAACACATAAGATAAGATGTACACCTGTCCCCACTAGGGATGCACAAAATGGACAAGATATCACATTTCCTTTTATTTATTTACGATTTTACCAGATTTTTTTTCTGCCCAATTTATAGCACACAATAATGGGTTTGCTTGGATATTGCAGACATTTGTGACGTATTATGATAATGATTCATTTGTGCAACCAAAATTCCACACCCCACTAACTAACACACAGTTTAAAGGCCACTGTAGTTCAGATAGACAGAGGAATTCTCTGATTGGCTCTCTCACCATGCTGGGGTCATAGTAGGTCTCCTGGGTGGGGTTCACCACGTGCAGCTGAGTCTGGTTGGTGGGGAGAGTCTTCGAGCAGTTTATCAGCATCTGCTCCAGACCCGTCAGGTCCTGCACACAAACACGCGCATTTCACAACTAACAAGGACCGTCCGAAACATTCACTTCTGCATCCAGTCTTCTCTACTCAAATACATACACTGACACACTGCCTGGCTCAGAAATGGAAAACCGAATGAAATTTCTACTATTCAGCCTACAATACTATAGGACAAATACTCCCTCTCTGATTTTCTTGATGCTTGACTTATTAGATTTTAAGACATTATATTGAAGAAATGGAGAAAAACCTTATTTACACAATTTTCCACTTTTCCAAGATCCTGTCGATTAGCCAAAACATGGTACGACTTACTCTGGCTACAGGAAGCCATTTAAAACACCAGGGCTAGTATTCATAAAAAGTTGTAAGAAGGACTGATCTCAGCTCAGATTCCTCTGTATTTATGACTGTCATTGTCACAAAAACTGATTCTCCTGGGGCCTTTTGTGAAGGTAGACCCTGTTGTCTAACACAGCCGCCAGTAGCGTGATGTTTTGTAAGTCATATTGTGAGTGACACCCTAACGAAGAGCTGGATGAGGTTTGAATATGTGGAGTCTTGAACATGTATTAATGGAAAGGATTTGCCTGAATCTTAACTCCTTATTTTGGCAGCAACATTAGCTCCAGTGCTAACTAAAGAAATTAAACTTCATCTAAAGAGGCAACATTTTTTTGACTCCATGGCTAATCAACAACACTTGGGTTGAGATCTAATTCCATGTTGATGCCGATCATAAAAAGTGAGGCCTGCATTATCATTCCTCCTCTCCAGCAGGGGAGGGCTCTAGTAAGTACCTGAAGACTGAGGGGGAGCTCGTGGATGCGTGTGGCGAGTGTGCGGATCTCCCTGTCCGACAGAACTCCCGAGTGGTCCGTATCGATCTCGTCAAAGACCTGCGAGACGTTGAGCTGCTGCAGTGCGCTCATCAGGAAGTAGAAATAAGAAAAGGCAAACTGCATGTCCTCCGAATGGCGCACCCGATGGGAGGAAGTCTTATCAAATTCCTCGGGGAAACTGACCCAGAAGGAGAGAGGGAGAGGAAAATGCCACAGATAGAGGGTCATCTCACTCAAAGGTCAAACCGAAGAGAAATCTTAATTTCCAAGTGTGACGACAGTATTCCATTTCAAATGCTACAATGATAGCGGACAAATGGCTTGGAAAACAACTTGGAATAAACAGAAATTAATCATTATTAACTAGCAATAAGGGGCACAGGAGTAACTGTTTGATGGTATTTCAATCTGTTGACTTCAGCCTCGAACCCAGAAAGTTTGCAGTAAAAGTGTACGTGCCTCTGCTGTAAGCCTGAATGTGTTCTGTGATCCTTACGTGTCCTGTAGCTCCTGCATGATGAGCCTGTCGATCATGTGGGGCATGTGAGCAGGCACTTTGCGGGATGTGAAGCCGAACTGGCCGTTGAGGAGCTTGTTGACGTAGCGGAGTGAGTCTGCGAAGGTGTCCTGCAGTCTCCGGCCCGCGGCCGTGCCATCGGCTTTGTACTCCAGCTCCCTCTCCAGCCGCTCACGCTCCTGGGAAGGGCAGGTTTGGATTGACAGATGTCATTTTAAATGACTTTAGCTATAATAGTTTTGGACAGGACATAGGTAGACAAAGCTGGTTCCAAAATGGGTTCATCATCCCAGAAGCAGCAAGTGTGAGTACAGTAATATTTCCTTAGTTAAAGGGCCCTAACGGTCACTTCCAGGAGATTAAACTGGATTCGGTTTGTACTGGGTGCAAGTTCATACTGACAGGGTGCTGCATGTACTACATCAGTCATCTATCTTTATATGTTCCAAAGAAAAGTGATCCAAGGAATCCATTAGATTATTTAATGACTCCATGCTGCTACTGAGTTGTTCACCTCGTTATTGATTTTAATCTTACAGATCTCATTACCCATCAGGTGATTTCTTACGGGGTTCAACTAGGACTGCAAGATTATAAATAAAATACCATTCTGTGATTATACTGTCTTAAACTGCGACTGTGGTCTCTCTTATTCAAAAACAAACTAGTCTTATCAGGATTGGTCTGTATTCTGTATTGCTATGATCAATTAGTGTTTAATCACATGATCACTGTGGGTCACCAAAACACCAACAGAAACGTATCTGCCATGTCAAGATGCTCACAGCGTACAAACCACTGTGAACCGTTAGAAGGCTCTTCTGTTAATTCAGCATTGCACAGACCAGCATTGCAATAACAGTTAACAAATGATATGCAAATGATAAAAAATCAACCCTTCCATTCATTCACCTTCTGGAGATCCTGGAAATATCGGCTCTTTTCCCACGGCAGGAAGCTCCATTCAGGGCCTAAGTAGTGCTGGAGCTTACGGCCCACAGCCGCCTTAACCTCCTCATCAGCAGCATTCAGCTTCTGCACATGGGCTATCATCTGGGCTTCTGAATCTACGCCCTTAGACATGCTCCCCACCAGCGTGTTCAGCAGTTTGGATGCAGGAGGCTTCTCCGAGCCAACGAATCCTGCCTGGTCAGGAAGAGCCTGGTCTTTTGGAGGCTCTTGGTCAATCTTCACTGGGACGAGAGAATCTTTCTTCTGGTTCCGTTTGCCACCGAACTTGGACGAGTCAATATCTTGTTCCACTGCTGCGCCCCCTTGTTCTGCCTTGCCTTCGTCTGCTTCGTCATCGCCAGCATTTGTCCTGTCCTGAAACGGCCTCAGCAATTTAGCTTTAGTCAAATTGTAGCCTTTCATAGTGATGTCCCCAAGCAGTAGCTTCTCATCCAACCTCTGCAGCTCGTGCTTGACTTCCTCAGGCAAAAGAGATGTGTTTAATGCAGGGACTACCGCAACAACCTCTCCAGGGGGCTTTTTTCTCACTTTGGGCGCTTGCTGCTCAACAGGGATGTCAGCAAACACAACCTCCGGTTCCGGGGTGGCCGCAGTGGGCTTCGACTCCTTGTTCCCTTTCTCTTGCACCGAGTCCGACACGTTAGGCTTGGGGAGCTCGCGGGTGTCCACAGCTACGGTGAAGCTCATTGTGAACTCCTGGTCACCGGTACCCTGAAATGTGAGGTTGTAGTGGATCTGGGTAGCGTTATAGCCTGGAAGCAGCAGCAGGTGGACAGTCTTCCATTTGTTGGCAACGGACGTGTGACGAACCACAGAGTTATCAGTGACCTGCGCCTCTGACACACGGTTAGCAAAACTGGAGAAGCTGAAGTAGGGCCTCAGCTCTCCCTGAGGGAGTGTGTACTGCGTCTTGTTCCTCCGTAAGACGACACGGTACAGCTGTCCGAAGTTATCTGATGAAAATACACATAAGGAAAAAGCAAAAAAATTAAGAGTCAATAAATAAATAAATGAAAACTGAAGACAAGCTCAGAGATGGACCGATGTGTATCGAACCTTCACTTATCATGCATAGCCACCTTGTCTGCAAATTTTAAGAACGGGTCTTTGCTCTTAATTTCTGTTAGTGAATAATTATTTTATAATACTGATTTAAAGAAACAGTTTTACAGTTTAACAGGCTAACACATGTGAAGCACCTCCTAGTCAAGTGATGCACCACGGCATCTTTTCGCACTGCAAAACTGGACGGCTCTACACATCTTGAGGAAAATGCTAACAGCCAATTATGTCAATTGAGAGACCCCCAGTAGGGAAAGGGAGTAAGTAAGTAAGTGAGACCACCCATACTCCCAGCCGTGGAGGACGATGCTGCACAGCTATAAAACAGTAGCAGTAGCGGCAGCAATCTTAATGCTGAAATTTGTTTGTACTTTTGTCCATTTTATATGTTTCCTCGCCCTTTTCCTCTCACCTTGTCCACAGTCTCCCACATCAAATCCGCAGGCCAGCACGTTACACGCCTGGTCACAGAACTTGTCGGCCAACCAGGAGTTGGCACAGCCCTGGTTGCAGAAGGACATGCCCCCCAGGCCTCCTAGACCACCTGCAAACTGCCAGGGCTGCCCACCTCCGACCACCGAACCCGCAGCTCCGCCCCCTCCAAAACGACTGCCTCCAGCCGTACCTGCAGAATCATACATAGAAGAGGCTGAGAGTGATTTATAATTCTTCACTGTAGAAGCTAAACAACAGAGTTCTTAACCCAACTTGCATGGTCACCAGGCATTCAAAATTAACTCTTACAACAATAGGTACAGGATGGACAAACGTATTATAAAGTCTGAGCAGTCGCCTCACCCAAGCAGTCGCCACCATCCCAGTCACAGGCAGAATTGTTGCAGGCCTTGTCACAGTAGCCATCTTTGATCCACGAGCCTGGGCAGCCTTCAGCACAGTTAGGAACAGGCCAGGTCAGGTACACCTATGGGGGGCATGATGACAAACTGAATATAGAAACAGTTCCTAGGAACAGAAAAAGAGGATCTTATGAAGAGAACAAAGTAAAGCATGTGCCCTCTGACCTTCTGGCCCTTAGAGTGGCTGTAGAAATCATCAGGCCACACGTCCTTGCCAAACATGACATCATCATTGAGGTAGACGAACTTCTGTGAGAGGCCTGGAATGCGATGAATGTGTGTTTCAATGGCTGGAGAGCTGAATGTTGGCAGGTGGGACTGGTTCTGGAAGATATCCTAGAAGGAAAAACACACACACATGTGAGACTGACACAAGGGGACATTACAATACAGTGATACAATACAGTCTAAAATGCAGCCAAAGTGAGATGCTTTTGTGGCTCTGGTCAGCAGACGATTCACAGGTTGCACAACAGAAAGGAGTTACAGAAGTACACAGTTCAGAAATGATGGAGATGTTACACATTTGTGCTGAGAACGCCGCGTCCGGTTTAATAAGACTTTAATAGCATACATGAATATGTGCCACTTGGTGACTCATAGTGTAAGTCCTGCAAGTGTGAATGCCTTAAAGCCTGAACATTACTACCAAAATGATAAAGAGATACAGATGGAGCATGAGTGTGAAAGGCACTTTCATTGCTATTAGCTACTAGTAACTTTATAGTTACTACATCATTTTTTCATAGTAGTAACTGAATAGTTAAGCAAGATTTTAAGGAGATTTTAAAGAGGTTAAGGAGTTGAATAACAACAGTGACAGGGCACTCACCTGATGAGTAACCACAGTAACACGGGGATTGTCCAGGTTTAGCCAGGAAGGGATCTGCCCATTGGTGACAATGAAGATATGTCGCACCCAGGGGGCGTGTTTCTCCACTGACCGTAGTGAATAGCGCAGCTCTTCGTTGTCCTCAAAGCGGCTGGCAGACACATCCTCATCCTGCTTCGACTGGAAAATTACAGACTAGTTGCAGTGCACAATTTAAAAATCTCAAAGAGTGGTGTATCCCTTTATTCTGTCATTTGTTCAATTCCAAAACTCTTTTAATGGGTCTCCACTCATACGTTATAAGTGGTGTGACACCTTGGTGCGCCGTGTACAGGACATGTTACCTGTGAGACAGCACTGATGTCCCAGAACAGATATGCGGGGCTGACTGTGAGCTCCTTGCCGTCCAGAGTCAGGTTCTTTTTGGCTTGTTGGAGGAGGTCGGTAAAGTCCTGCGCTGAATTCAAGTGCAGGAGAGCAATGCTGGCTTCAGAGTAAAGCTGCAGCTGAAGGGTGAAAGACAGAGCAGAAATTAACAAGAGCTCCTATGCTGCACCTGAATTATTAACACAGATTAACAGACTTTAATAAAACATAAAATGTAGGGGTGGGGGGGCTGCAGGAGGATTGAGACAAAAAAGTTCAGACAAAAAAGAACCAGCCGTGCTACATTTAAATACTTTGGAAAGGGGCAAATGACAATTTTGCCTTACTCATGAATTTTCTGTGCCATTGACTCCACTAGCTAGAGCTGGGAACATGTGCTTCCTCTGAGTGTGCTTCCACAGCATCTTTTCTCACTTTCGCTAATTCAACATCTCTGGACAGCTTAATGTGCTCGGAGGAGAACGCACAGTTTAATACATTTTAATACAAGAAATACTATTCTCTAATGCACATACTCTAAGAAACAGAGAGAGCGAGCGAGAGAGTGAGAGTGAGAGAGAGAGTGAGAGAGTGAGAGTGAGTGAGTGTGTGTGTGAGAGATGGGGGGAAGAGAGAGTGAGTGTGTGAGAGAGAGAGCGAGAGAGAGAGGGGGGAGAGAGAGACAGAGAGAGAGAGAGAGAGAGAGAGAGAGAGAGAGAGAGAGAGA
>JBBIGA010000126.1:19255371-19266289 GCA_037576975.1 Alestes dentex
TGTGTGTGTGTGTGTGTGTGTGTGTGTGTGTGTGTGTGTGTGTGTGTGTGTGTGTGTGTATGTGTATGTGTGTGTGTTCCGCGTACAGCCCTACCGTCTAGGTCTCCTCCGAAATCATCAATCAAACATACACATACATCTTACAGTTCAAAACCAATCTACCCATGAGCTGTTCACCTCCTGCCTCCATAAACAGCAACACAGATTTGCGGTTACTCCCCTTTTCACCCCTCTCTCCTCTCCTGGAATAGTTCAGACAGATTAGCGCACTCCAGTAACTGCCAGCGCCAAGTCAAGGTCCTCCAATGATGAGTGTGTTCACAGGATCAAGTTCTCCCTCTTAAACACTTTTTATCACCTCGTATAATGCTGTTTACACACACATACGCATGTAGGAGCACCTCTGTGGCTGACATTCTTCCATACATGCCTCTTTTAATCCCCACATGGACAGAATTAAGCCCAGAAGGCTGCTAGTCTATCAATAGCTTTTACTCAGAAGCTTTGTTTCCAAGAACATTTGTATGGTCATCAGGCACGTATTTTACACACGAGGAAGACTGGTATAGGACACAGTGACGCCACTGAATGAGCCAAGCCAACAAGGCTGAGGAAAATGTAAAGGTGTGGGTGTATCTGTGTGTGTGACTGTGTTCAGACTTACGTGTGGTAGTGACCTAGTGGGTTCAACACTTGCCTGTAAACCTGATGACCGCAAAGTGGCAGGTTCAAACCTCCACCTTCTACTACTGTATCCTTGAGGAAGACACTTAACCCTCAGTTGCTCCAGACGGGCTGTCCCTGTAACTAATGACTGTAAGTCGCTCTGGATAAGGGCGTTCGCCAAATGCCAAAAATGTAAATGTACACGTTTGAGCACTGATGCACGGCTGTCATACACTGTTCAGTCTGCATACTGAGCTGCATCTCCAGTCTCTCGCAACCTCTCAGAGGTAAAGTGACAGCTGTCACTGCCTAAATCTCTCCCCCTCTCCATTTCTTCCAACTCTCTCTCTTTCCTGTCATTATCTCTCTCTTTTATTCACTTTCTCTTTTTCCCCACCTGCACTTCACTCCCTCTCTGTCAGTCTTTCTCTCCTGTTGCACCCTTTTGTCTCTTTCTTGCATCTCTCTAGTCACTGTATCTTGTTCTCTCTGTTACAAACACACACACACACACACACACACGCGAAAGAGAGACGGGGAGCTTTCATCAACATTGCAGTCAGTCTAACACGCACTAAAAATACTCTGCACCTCTCAACACTTCAATCTACTCCACTTTCTCTCTCTCTCCCTCTCTCACTCACTCGCTTTCTTTCTCGCTCGCTCTCTCATTTTCAGAGAAAAGTTATGGCATTGCCAAGAATAATACTGAAAGTGGAGTCAAAACTGCAAGATGCCACTGCTGCCCCCACCCCCAACACACACACACTCAAACCCACCCAAACACTACACACAGCCCTGTCCTCATAAGCCCCAACAAAACACACACACACACACACACACACACACACAGCCGGCAACAGTGCGCCATCTTGTGGCACACATGAAAATAGAAGAATACAGAGCGAGAGTGAACTGAGAGAATGAACAAGGCAAAAGACAAAGATCAGATGAAAAGTATAAATAACTAAGTCTGAAAAAGAAGAAAGCCTGATAAAGAACAGAAGGACAGTGTGAAACTGTGCAAAAAAAGTGACCATAGAAAAGTGACCATATGGTAGACGGTAAAGGGTACAACTTTAAACTAACACTAACATAATATAGGGTTTATAAGTGGTTTATTAATGGTCATTAATCAAGTCATAAAATCTTTAAAAAAAAAATCCCAAACAAATTAACACAAAAACAAAAAAGTGACAGTGGCCTACTGCTCGCCAAATAGAGTCCACATTCATCTATAAAGCTCAGATCTTGACGGTTACTGACCTTGTTTCGTCTCCTCCAGCAGTCAGCTTCATCACATTCATATTCATTTTCACAACAGCTCCCTTTTGTCCTTTGTGAATGTACGCGTTATAACTGTGTACTATCACCTTAAGCTGATTATGACCTAATTAACAACCACTAATAAACATATACGAAAAATAAACATTCACAAATTCATTCCAGCAACTCGCTTCTGTCATTCTATAGTCTTTTTTTGGTAAAGTTGCACTCAGAAGTGTTTAAAAAAAAAAAAAAAAAAAAAACCAGAGGGAGATGGAATGACAGCTAAGCCTTCTTTTTATGTGCAGACTGGCACCGCTCCACTGTAAACAGTTTCATAACTTTACCCCTCACTCCCCCCGGCTTGAGTTACACTCCAGTAGCCAAACCACAGCACACCAAGTCAATACTCTCGACCCGAGGAAAATCACCCTGAAATATGTGTCACTTTCCCTAACTTACAGATCAAACACTAAATTATACGACATAAAAGGACAGCATATCCAGTGGCCTTGACTGCAAACTTTATAACAAAAATATTAACGATCACTGTAACATGAAAAGAACACTTCAGGATATACATATAAAAGAGAGACTATGACTATGGGAATATGAAAGCTACACAACTTACACTATAAAAGAACAGCTGCCTTTGAAAAGGAAGAAGAAGAAAAAAAAAAAAAAAAGCACAGCGGTTTATGGTGGCTCTGAAGTGACACCTTGTGGTCTTTTCTGCTATCTGTCAATCCATCAGCTCTCACCTGTTGGATTTTGCTGGTCAGTACAGACGGCAGCTTGACCCTCAGTTGCTCTGTTTCTTTAAAAGAGGCAGGAAAACCACTCAGGTACGCCAGAGTATGAATCCGTACCAGGCTGGGAGCCTCTTTATCAGTCGTCTATGGGGTGATAACATGTTCACAGAGGAAAACAACAGGCAAAGTTTCAGGACGTTCACAGCAGAAGTGTTTACTCCCACTCTAAGCTCGGCATGTTCACACACATAAATCCATTCAGGCAAAAGACAAAGGTCAATTTAATTTAAATGTTTTCTCAGGCTCAAAAGAGAAAGAGGTTTTTTTATTATTATTATTTGCCGCAACAAGCTCTAGGTGAATAAAAAAGGCATAGTTTTCACTTTTCTGAACAGAAGAACTTCTCACCAGATATGCTCTGGTGACCGAGTGTTTCGGAAGGTCCTTCGGCGCGTCTGAATGTGCTTGATCCGCTGATGAAACACAAAAGATACAGAAAGGCACGGACGTCCCGGTTACATTCTTCCACGGACTTCCAGTTAAATTCTATCTAAATCTCTTTGCATGAGCTGAAAAAAGATCTCTTGCTTGGTGGTTGTCTTTTGGCGGCAGCTGGCTTCATATAGTCTAAGCTGATCTTTGATGGTCATTAACTAAATTCTGGCTCATCAAGGCGGCTGACCAAGAGGACACCCAGCTTAACCAGGACAAAACACACTGCGCCAGTCAACTGGCTATGCTGGTAAAAACGTAAGCAAACAGACATGGGAAGCTTTTTACACATAACAGGACAGCTATTTTTTGAGAGCTGGATTTAGCTGTAGAAGCCAATAAGATGTACACTCATCTCTCACTCCCCCTCTCACACTCTCATTTTCTCTTTCGCCTCAGTTCCAGTTTTATTTCAAGCCAGTCGCACTTGAGGGACAAAGACATCAGACTGCGTGTGCGTGTGTCAGTGTGCACCTCTGCAAGTGTATGTGTGACATCACGCTGATTTAATGGTGCCCGACATCTGAATCAACATCAATTAACTTTTTTAAATTCATCGTCTAAACATGTACTGCATCTATGGTATTTAGGGCATATTGACTAATGACAGATGTCAACATCTGATTAAGCAATAGCACTTGAGAGGCCGTGTGTTATCACGATTTGGTGATTTTGACTGTAGGCGTGAAGATTTTCCGCTAGATAAAGCCAAGCAGCCCTGAACATTGTCGTAATTCTGCAATAATAATGACGGCAAATCCTTTTACAAGAAAAAGTAGTAGCTTTCTTGCTACAGCTGGAAACACGAAACCGTCACAGGACAAGTCGAGCTTTTGCAGAATTTGCCTGATCCACTTGGATGTGGGTTTGATCCAGGCAGTTTGCAAAGCATTTCTTGTTTGTTAACAAGTTGTTAGTCAACAACAATTTGGGAATTTGATGCAGGCCTGTGGTCACACTCTCCTTCACAAACGCACCACAGCTCTTATAAAGCATACCTAATCTGTTCATTTTTTGCTTTTGTAACTTAAGTGCAAGAGTCACAAACTGTTCAGAGCGAGTCACAGCGTTGCAATTTGTCTCAGCAGAATGATAGTTATTTTGAAAAAACACTGTATCAGTATCTGGAGAACATTACGGAATAGCAGAAGTTTTACTCCTTTAGTAACGTAAACATTTTAGGTGATCTGATCTTATTTATGATTGGATGAAACCTTTTTGAACATTTTGAAACTTTAACAATAGTTACACACTTTAAGCCTTTTTAATTACAAAAAAAAAAGTGAAGCCACGAGGCCTTCAATACACTGAAAGGCGTTGCAATCTCAGTATGTAGCGGAATAATCACAATACTAATATTCTGCTTTGTTTTGTGCACCCCTACGTTGTATCTCACACATTTCATAACTCAACAACTGAAGGTTTGGCAATTAGCGGTTCTAGATCACGGTGGTTCTAGAATCAAAAAGACAGACTGTGTGTACTTTTTGTATTAGTTGTAAAGTGTACTTTTTTTTATCTTGTTTTGTTGTATAGCTTTTTATCTGATCTTGTTTTGTTGTATAGCTTTTTAACTATTGTTTTTCTGCTCTTAACTTTGTACCGTGTACTTTCTGGTGTAACAATGCAAATTTCCCACTTGTGGGACTAATAAAGGTTTAACTTTATTTTAACTACAGGTTTAATCTTATCTTGAATAAGTGAGCTCACCTTCACTCTGGGAGTGGAAGAGAAGAACAGAGACGCTGGTTGAGGGGTGCAGGGGTTTGGCCACCTGAAGGAGCTGCTTTGCAGAGGACAGCGCTGCTGAGAGAGAGGGCAGCTCCTTCAGTGTGATGTTAGTGGGCAGTGCTGGGTCCAACACCAGGGCAGGAGCCATGATGCAGTGGGACAGCAGACATTCAAGCCTAACAGAACACACACAGGCACAGACACACACACAGGCACACACAGACACCAAAAAGAGACTCAAGCCCAACGCACTTTAGGGGAAAAAAGAGGACTTTTTCATCTGATAACGACTGTACTGAGAAGAAGATAAAAAGGAAACTAATCCTAGATCAGCCAAGCTAATCTGACACAGACCTTGAGAGTGAAAGCCTAAAATAAACTAACAATGGCGAAACATGATCGTGACCTCATTAACTCACTTGCAAGGCTTGAACATGTGGGAAAACCTACAATGTGTGAAACTGACCTACACAAGTGAGGCAAGATGATCAAACTCTGAAGATTAAAAAAAAATCAATAACATACAACTGCGAAGGCATTTAATCTCAAGACAATCATGATTAATCAGACAGGGAACGGCTGAAATAAGGCTATCAGATACCACACAACACAAGCTCATTTTTTGTTGATCTATGATGGTAATAAACACGGTTTTATACAAGCATCTTCACACACACGGGCCCAAAAAAAAAAAAACAAGGACAAAGAGCAGCCACGGCACATCTCCTCTGTGCTGCTGCATTTCAAACCACACATTTAAGAACAACATGGTTGAGAAAGAGTTAAAACAGGAAGTGTTCACACTTAGCCCACAGGCCCACTGACTCAGGGACCACATTCTGCAAGAAACACGACTGATGAAATCATGGGTGTAGATAAAGTGCCTCTTTGCTCTCCCACCTTCCTTTAGGTGCCTCGGTTGCGTCACTTGCATTCTTCCCCAGCTTCTCCCTAAGTGAAACAAAATAAATTATTTAAACTCACACTTAAATGGACCTCATCTCCTACGTGTCTACCATATCCAGCAGTGGTCACTGTAATAGACGGTTTGGGAAACCTGGGTCAAGCTAGATGGTTTGTTGGTGTTCCACATGGATGGAACATTTAATATTTTGGTTTTTTTTCTGTTAAACTCAGCAGATACATAGAAATAGTGCTCTTAAAACTGCAGAAAAAAAATGCATATTTATCATCACCCCTAGAGAATGTGGAACCTGCTTATTATCACAAAGGAAACCAACAAAACAAGTGCATTTCCCAGGGTGTTCAAACTTCTGCACATGGCTGTATTTGCCTTAAGAGCAACTTTGTAGGCTGGCTGTAAACAGGCTGTTTCTGTTCCAGTGCCTTTAAGACAGACATGTAAATGATCTTTTTTCTGACTGACTGCCCTGTGTTGCAGCAACACAGAGACTAAAACTCGCCATAGATTTTCATTATGAATGAACCTGACTAAACTGCTGTAGGCCGAATATGGAAATATATGTGTCGGTTTTGTGACATCACAAAAACTATGATTTGATTATGGGCAGCTTTCGTTTCCATATATGAGCTGAATGAATGAATGTACATGTCTGAGATGAGTGAATGTACATTTTGAAACTTTCACAATATTCACACACTTCAAGCCTTTTAATTACAGAAAAGTGACAAAATGAGACCTTTAATATATTGAAAGGCATCGCGGTACGTAGCAGAATAATCACAATACTAATATTCGGTCCCATCGTACAAAAACCTTTATTACAATACCTGACAAAATATCATTACTACAAAATGGCAAATGACAAGGAACATGCAAGGTATTCGGTTTGAGTTCCATTTCAGAAATCCAGAACATGAAGGTGCTTATAACTCGAAGCTCAAAGTAAAGTGAAGTGAAGTACAGTGAAGTGAAGTAAAGTGAAGTGGCTCCTTATAGTCACGCGTGAACACAGCACAGCACACAGTGTGAACAATGTGAAATTCCTTTTCTCTCTTTAACCCATTCACCAAGTGAAGCAGTGGGCAGCCAGCGACAGGGAGTGCCCGGGCAGCAGTGTGTGGGGACAGTGTTGCTCAAGGGTGCCTCAGTGGTGCCACTAGCAGTCCTGGGATTCAATCCCACAACCTTCTGATTGCAGGGGCAACTTCCTAACCACTTGGGCACCAAAGGCTCTATTCCAAATCAGAATACTTTCTGTTCGTTTATGGTCTACCCTTAGCGTGAGTGCGGTACCTTAGTTTCCTCTGCTCCTCCTCGAGCTGGTGCCGCACTGCCCGGAGGTCCTTCAGTAAATGGGTATCTGTCCCGTTCACCCAGGTGTACACCACGTCAATAGGCATGGGCAAGCACAGCCTGTACGACAAGCCGAAACATAAATGAACACACTCATCATTCGATCTGTACCGTGTAAGGAATTTTACGAATCAGAAAACTTTATTGATCCTGTCATGACTGCACAGAGACACAGAGACAAGAACAATACAAATATAAAGTCTAAATAAATCCAATACAAAATCTGTCGAAAAATCTCCATTTGAAATACACTACGATATATACACAAATGCTGAGTATAAATACTATTGATGAGTAACATAGTTAAGAGAATTACTAATGACACAAACGGCGGTTAGAATAAGACAGAGCAGCTCCTCTTCTGCACTGGGACTACACGCAGAAGGATCAAATTGGTCGGCTACTTCCTACTATGGTCCTGGTGTGCAGAAAGTAAGGGGAGGACTGAAAAGCAGTTCCTTAAAGTGTTCAGCATTAACAGAGCTTTCCTCAAGATTTCCACAGTGCGTCGAACAGCCCACTTGCAGGCTGAATAAGAGGAAGAAACCGAGCGTTCAGATCAGACACTCACCGCGTCTGGAAGGACTTCCCAGCCACATTGTCTCTGTAGGAGTCAAAAAGAACATGATACTGATCCCGACTCCACTCTACCACCACCTGCCAGGAGAAAACACAATCATCCACTGAATCTCAAATGGCTCCTCACTTGACTTTTAGTGCACTAGTTATTATTTCATGACTCATACAGCACTAAACATTCATTCAGTTGCACAATTTATTGTGGAGCAAAGCTTTTCAAGGAGTAGTTCTATGCCCTTTACCTCAGATGTAGTCAATCAGCCAAGACATAGCATGAGCCTTGCTTTTAGAGTTAAAGGGATAATTTAGCTCCCAAAACCTTTTCAGTTGTATAGACTCTTAATTTAGTCACACCATGTTTAGAAGTGTGAAAGTAAATATGAGTACTCCGTGTACAGCACTAAATGGCTTTAAAAAGGAAATCAACTCTAACCAGGGCTGGGTTTAAAACACCACATACACATACACGATATGGACAAAAGTATTGGGACACCTGACAGTTCTCTCACAGTGTTCTCTAATCTAATTTTATTGTGTAAAAAAGAATAATAATAATAATAATAAATAAATAAATAATTAAAAAAATTATATACATACATATATATATATATATATGTATATATATATATATATATATATATATAATCTGGACTAAAGTATCGGGACACCTAACCAACAGGGACTTGAATTAAAATACAGAGACGTTAATATGGAGTTGGTCCCCCCTTTGCAGCTTTTACAGCTTCCACTCTTCTTGGAAGGCTTTCCATAAGATTTTGGAGTGTTTCTATGAGGGATGTCCCAATACTTTTGTCCATATGGTGTAGATGGCCATGTGGCCAACAGCACCTCTGAAATGCTGCAGAATTATCTCTCAGTCAGCTCTCCCGTCGGAGACACACACCAGGGAGAGTGTTCAGGGAGGATTTCTGAGGGGAAACTGACCTCTCCGAACTGGAAGGCGGACACGATCATGAGCACCAGTCCCCCGAAGCAGAGGTAGAGTCCGTATCTGTGGGACAGGCAGGTGTAGGTCTGCCTCTGCACCACTTTCAGCACTGAACTGATCATCACCATGACTCCCGATCATCATCTCCCACACCTCAGTCACGGCTCCCGGGCACGGTCAGCTTCTCCCGGAGAGAGAGGGCCGGGGCGGAGCGGGGCTCATAACGAGGAGGATCAGGACCCAAACACACAGACCCAATACACACAGACCCACACACACAGACCCAAACACTCCGAACTTCCTCACTGCTGTCTGCTGACGACACCGGCAGGTCACGAGCCTCCCCGCAAGGAGAGACGCGCTGCCTCCCCCCAGTGGCGGGTGTCTGACACTGCACACACTTTCGGTTTTCCATTCAGTCTTTACATAAGTTTATTAATTTTCAACTTATTTTATCTCTCTCTCTCTCTACACACACACACACACACACACACGAACCGTCACATATTTCAAATTAAAAACCTGAAAATACATTTTTAAAAAGCATTTTTTTAAAGCATGAAACGCACAACCTTGCAAAGTTTGTTCGATTTGATTGTGTGCATACTTTTAAAACTAAAAGCGAAAAAGTGAAATAAAAATAAAAATAGGAAAAGCAAAGAAGTTAAATAAATGTTAGATATGATTTAATCAACAAATAAAGAAAGAAAAAGAAAGGAAGAAAGAAAGACAAAAGAAAAATGGGAAGACGGAAAGAAAGAAAGAAAGGTGGTGCTGAGGGTGTGTTCCCGCTGGGGGGCGCTGTTGCTGTGTTCTTCTCTCAGGGTCTCAGAGTCCGGCTGAATGGAGTCTGGTCCTCGGGGCCAGTCTGTACTTTTGCTACCCACTTTTCTTTTATTTAGTCCGTGTGGAACTGGGTTTTCATCCTCGAGAGCCAGTCAACGTTGCGAAAAGTGTTCTACTGTGTTATAATGCTGTTGTATATTATGGCAATTGTACAAGATGTTTTTATATGAAGGAAGCTGCAGCTGTGGTCGTGCCGCTCTGTCAGGGGGTGAGAAGTGTTCACCACAGGAAATCCTTATCTCTCCCTTTTTCACACAAAGACAAGAACAATATAAAATTTACACATAAAGTCATAATAAAGCTCCAGAAAATACTCTGTACCATATTCACTATGCTATATGCACAAAACGCTGTGGTTAGTACAGGAGGCGGATATAAATGCTATAGATAAATAAATGCAATTACTACGGAAGTATTAGTTCAGACAAATAATGGTTTGGAGTTATCTATATCAAGTCCATTACAGCACATAATGAAATATTGTACATAATAATATATTGCAAGTAATGATAATGATTTTGAACGTAATAATAAATTGCACATCTTAGTAGCAGCAGCAGGGCCGTGCAGAGATGTTTGAAGGGGCGGGTGCTCGAAGTTAAAAAGGTGCACATAGAACCAAGCTGAATGACAACAACCCACATTATACACAGAATAGGATGTGTATAACCAGTATCGTTTGTTACTTGTTTGGACCAAAACATTCTTCACTGTTAAATTCATATGGGAACTTGCACATTGGCTTATAATATATGGCAACTTGGCAGGAAAGGAATGGGTTGAATGCTTTGGTCCAAACAAGTAACAAGTGATACTGGTTATACACATCCTAATTTGACCCGAACAAGTGAGTTTTCAGTGGACCAAAGCATTTAAGGCATTTTCCTGCTTGGAAATTGCTATTCATGTCTTTATGAGCCAGGTTCCTAGGATTTAAAGTTGCAGAATAATTTAAGATTTTGAAAGAGATCATTGCCATGTAAAGATTAAAAATGTTTTTATTTCTCGACATGCATTTCTGAAACAGTCCCTATAAAAAGGCAACATAATTCTTAGTGTAAACCTCAGTGAAGTTCCCCCTACAGATGAAATAGCGATATTGCAGCATGCAGCGCAGTATTTAAAGGGGAACGAAAATTTCGAATAAGGAGCTGCGAATAAGGAGTGACAGGAGGAGGAGTTATAGAGTCTGATGGGTGGCTGAGTGACAGGAGGAGGAGTTATAGAGTCTGATGGGTGGCTGAGTGACAGGAGGAGGAGTTATAGAGTCTGATGGGTGGCTGAGTGACAGGAGGAGGAGTTATAGAGTCTGATGGGTGGCTGAGTGACAGGAGGAGGAGTTATAGAGTCTGATGGGTG
>JBBIGA010000126.1:19266389-19283166 GCA_037576975.1 Alestes dentex
TGTGAATTTCAGACCCCTCCATGATTTCTAAGTGGAAGAACTTGCAAAATTACAGGGTGTTCAAATACTTATGTTCCTCACTGTATGTGATAAGCATGCACACAAAGGAGGATCAGCGTACAATGCAGCTCAAATGGTGGATCCCCAACTAGCTCATTATTATAGTTGGTCAGGGTGCTGTCACTGACAAGTCAGTTCCACCTTAATTAAGAACTGGTCTGAGAGTGGAGTTTAGAGGATAGATTTACAAGTGTTTGGATAAGTATTGATTTGTAGTTTGTTAGCAACATTAGCCTTAGAACTCAAGTTCTAAACTTAAGAAGCAAAGCTTGGACCAAACATAGCTAAAACTGAATACTTGGTTTTTGTCCAACCATTCCTTGAACATTGTTAAATATTACCTGCCAAACTGTAGCGGGAAATTCTTCTTAATGCGATAAAACAGCTTCTCTCCTGTGTCCAGTTCCACATAGAAGTAAGGAGTTCCTGGCGGAGCGATCTTGGACAGAGGCAGCAGAAAGAGAAGACTTAATATCCTTATGAGCAATAAGCAATTTCCACAAAACATTAAATGTTACCCACATTTGGAGTAGTTCTTACATAAATGTGATCGAAATGTCTGACACAGATATTGAGGCTCTTATTCTTTTTCGGGGTAAATTGTTGAGAAAGTGCTAATTACCCAGCGTTGTCTACAAGTAGAGGCTGTTAGTACCTGTTTGAGGTCCGTGTGCTCCGGTATCTCCATCAGCTCCATTTGCTGCTCTTGAGCCTGGACCATAAACGCCTCTTTAATGTCCTCTGTACTGCACTTCTCCATGGGTACAGGTACCACCTGCCAACAAAAGGATTACACAGGGCTTTCGTGGGTTACATTTCATAATTAAGACTAGCTCTTGTCTTAATTATGTGCTCAGAAACTGCTCCGATCAAACATGGTGTCGCAGGCTGAGTGATGTTGATGGTCATCACTGGGAACAGGTCCCTCAGACTGTTTTTTTCACTCAGGACAGACACTGTCTGCTCAGACTTAAACTGATGACTGAAAAATGTAAGTGAGCCTGCAAATGGTGAAGAAAAAGAACCTTTCACTTCTCCACCCTGGTGACTGTTCAGACAGGCTCAAAAATCGTAATGTATGTGGCGCTGTGGGGCTGACCTTGGGTCTCAACAGGTCCGTCCATTTGACCAGCAACCACAAATGAGCTCATGCCATTCCCACTCAGTATTCTGCATATGGACCCAAACAGGGTACATCTGAATACGCTTCACCCTACACAGGTTCCTTATAACGTCCTTTTCTAAGCATGCAGCAGCAGACAGAACCATTACATGTTAATTGCTAAACCATTACAAGTAGAGTCATGGTTTAGGACAAATGAAAGCGTTACAAGGACTTCTAGTCAACTAACGTATATGGATATAATTACGATGATTCCAGTTGGGCCAGGTTGTACACCACACTACACCAATAAAAGGCCTTGGGCCAAAATCCCAACGCTACATTCACCTACATTTGTAACATGATTCAACTATTAGCTGTTCTGGATGGGAGTGTCTGCCAAATTATGCTGAATATTTTAAAGGAGTAAGAGGAAAGGAGTTAAGTTCACAAGAGTGGAGCACCTGTAGCTGAAGATGCTGGCTGCGGTAGTTCCTCTCGAACAGAATGCAACGCCGGCCTTTGCTCTTGTACAACTTCCTGATGGCACTTTTGTATTTCTCCAGCTCCTCCACAACGTCAGACGGCAGATCCACCACAGACTGGTAGTGACCAATGGGCAACAGCAACACGTGGTCTGGGGTGAGGCAGCCCTTAGCCATGGCCATGTAACACTGTGGGAAAATGAATCATGCTCACTCTGGACCACAGATGCACCATCCAGCCCTGATTTAACTCCTCGGCAAATTAGCAAGACAGTAACCCCCCACTTATTCTGTTCAGCAGTCACGGCTTCAGTCATTCGCTGATTTGTTCTGAGAACCAAACTAATGATTGTTCATGGAAACCCCCGATATCCTCCGCATTTTTTGGGGGGCTGTTTTCAAGGCAATATGTAATTTTTTACGCATTTTAGTGCTAAATGAATAAGAAAAATGTACTTTACAAATTTTGTAGCAAATAATTCAAATATAAATTCAGCTAAATTTCCATATTAAATGTAACTCTATAAAATATAACATTTTTTAGTTCTGTCGAGAGAACAAAAGCAACTGTATATTGGCTGCCGCCCTCGTGTTCTCATGGTTTTCATTTTGTTCTTCTTAAAGCTCTAAGATGCCGCCCAAATGCCCTGCACCATCTAAGGCTTCTGGCAATGAACCGGCAGTAGAAGTTTAAGAGTGCGTGCATGGTGTGAGTGTGGCTGTGGTTGATGAGCGAGTGAGAGGTGAGCGGGTTTAGTGCTGGTTCAAGGTTTAGCGGTGTGAGTTGCGGCCTTACAGCAACTCAACTGTTAAAGAAAAAACTTCAATAAAAAGAGGCTGCGGTGCTCAGTCGCTGTCCAGTGTCTGCTTTAACCGGCAGGTCACTACAATACGACTCCTCCTGAAGTGCCTGAGGAAGAGGCGCTGCCCGATGAACTGTAAATTCAATCAATACAATTCATTGTTGGTGATTACCCATACATGTTACTGTATTTTTATCACTGTAAATTTTTATTACTGTATTTACCAGGTAAATTTGACCTGCTTATACAAAAGACAACAACAGCGCATACCAAAGAAAACGCACGTGCATGAATTACAGTACAGTCTATACAGGGGTAACATCGATATCTACATTCTAGCACTGCGGGAGTTCAGTGTAAACTGTACAGTAGAGATACAGGTTTACCTTTACACTTTTTTAAATGTAATGTATTAAGCTGAGTTTAAAATGAAAGTCAAGTGTTTTGGGACCTTTGGGGCATATTTAGGGTTTACACTATACAAATTGGTTTACACATTTTTAGGCACTTTTTTTAACCTAAAATGTTTGTTTTCCATTATTTGCAGGTTTACTGTACCATCATGGTTTGAATTCAAAACTCAAGACAAGGAAAATTCTTAATACATGCAAATCGTAGAACTATAAAGGAACTGACTAATTCAGATGTTTTAGTTCACATTCAAGACCCAGCATATTAGAATTAGGTGCCTGATTTCACAAAATGCATGTATTGTTGAAACTCACATGTGTCCCTATACTGATGACCAGGTGCTTCTCCACCTCAGGGCTGGCTAAACAGAACCAACAGGGTCCAGTAGGCTGAGCTGTGGGAAAGAGGAGAGTGTTATCTGCCAAGGCATGTAATTCAAACATTTAAAGCAATGTCAAATAAGTAATGGACCAAAACCCTAGATGTTTTTTTTTTCCCCCAGACCGGATCCTGGGGAAACCTCTGCTTTGCACATTTATGTTCTGCTCCAACACCTGACCACAGCTATTCAGCTACATGAGAGGCCCCGCCGCACTAAAAAGTTTACTGCAGGAATACTTCAGGACCAGGGTTGAAAATCATCGCCTCTAGATTGCTCACTGTCGGATTATGTGTCATGTTACTGGACAAAGTACAAAGAAGAACAAGGGCTGAATCCGACTCACGAGGTTTACGGGGCTGTTTAGGCTGGCTGGATCCATCACCCTCCGACTGGCGCTTTCGACCTGCACCCTGATTCTGCTGGTGTCGGTGATGCTGCTTCTTTTGGCCAAGATCGAAAAAGAACTGAGACACAGGCTCCTCCTGCTCAACAGAGAGGCTCAACATTAGTGCTTTTATACACATACAAAGGACAAAGTCTGCAGAACTAAAACAAAGCCACATTTTCATTCCCTGGGGAATGTGGACATGAAAAAAAAAACAAAACTTCAGGTTATTGGGATTTCTTTCACAAAGACAACAAAATCTGAGCAACAAACAAAGCATATGCACATACCTCAACAACTGCAGAGGACAGTGCTTTCTCCTTCCTTCCCTCTTTCAGAGGTTTCCTGTAAGGGTTCTCTGTGACATCTTGGGGTTGTTTAACCAGCTCAGCAGGGTCCATACTTTTCATCGGAACAATGTTAAATGCATATAAATACTAAGGGACAACAAAAAGGGGGGGGGGGAGAAAACCCACAGTCATTTCAGTCCTTACTGAAATCACATTTTCGCAAAGTGAGTTCCCCCACAACTCAAAAACTTTGCACATCCCTGGAGCTATTAAGTTGGCAACTATGAAAGAGATGGTTAAAGATGAACAGCTTACCTTCTTCTTCCCAGGGTTGTTAACGGTTGCCAGTGCAATAAATCTACTGACATGCTGTGCGTTCTCTTGAAGAACCTCGTGGTTTCTGTACAGACATGAAACATCTTATATGAGACAATCATAATACAGAACTGCTTTAACATCCAGCATGATAAATTAACTTAATCGATTGTTCAAAGAAGTTAGACCTGTATGGTAATCTTTCATAGTGAACTCCTTCCAGTCCAGCGAAGTGGTATCGAGGCTTCAGCTTGTCCGCAAGATTTGCAATAGAAGAAACGCCACAGAACTTTGTGTCGATTTCCTTTGTGTAAAAACAGGAAAAGAAAGAATAAAGACAACACTCACACACATGGATATTGAAAGGGCCAAAGACATTGTCTAAACTAAACTAAAATATCTGCAGCCACATTAGGTTTTAACTAGAAAGTTCTTACCGGATTGTTCCCATACTGCCACACTCCTCGAGGCCACTGTGAGGTCAGGAGGATGTCCACTCCTTTAAACTTCGAGCTGGACACCAGAGGGGTGAGCAGGGCTGAGAGATCTTTTGCAGTAAAGCAGTGTGCAGGCGCAGGCTCCTGCTGGGCCTCTCTACCACTGACATACGCAATTTGGAGCCCTGAAGCTCCTGTAAAAATACCCCTTCGCCCTGCAGTCAAATACTGCACATGAGTTGAAAGTTGGCTAAATATGTTTGATATCATTAGAAACAGAAATACAGAAACCTTCCTACCTAAACAGATTATATTTTCAGCCAATTCACATCCATCAGAGCTGGGGAAACACTTCACAGTCTCCTGGCTGGCAGCCCCCAAAACATATGTGTGGATTGGAGCTGAAATGTGAGTAACAGATTTAACAAATTTCTTTTTCTACCAGTGTGAAAAGCTATGGGTCCTTTGATATACAGGAAATCGGCGAGATACCCTTCTTAGCTCCAGACTTGTATGCCTCCCATTCAGCTTCAGCCTCAGGAGATGTACCAAAGAAATCACCAACGCATAATAACAACTGCAAATAAAGAGATGATCTGTGTATCTGCTCTTTGTTTCCTCAACTTTTACAGACATCAACAGAAAGAGACTTACATCAAACTGCCCGCTCTTTTTTTGGATTGTGTTCACTCGATTGAACAAAGCAGTGATTTTGCCTTCAACATCCCCACATGCAAGACTAAAGAAAAACAAGTCAGAAGTGTTATACAAAATAAACTATGTCCTAAAAAGAAATAAAAAAGCTTGTGTGTGTGTGTGTGTGTGTGTGTGTGTGTGTGTGTGTCTATTCTCTACCGTTAATCCATTCACCTGGTGCATGGGTTAAAGGCAGAGAAAGAATTTCACACTTCACACTGTGTTAATGCGTGATTATAAGAGCCACTTTAGTTTATAATGATTTTGCTAAAACTAGTTAAATTATAGCTAAGAATCCTCCTAGACAACCAAATTCAACTACAATCAGTTTCACGAGAATACATAAAGAAGAACAAAACCTGGACTAAAAGACACGTGTAGTCTGACTGGAGCAGACTGGGGTTCTCACACAGCCAAAGAGAGACAGAGGAGCTGAACACAGTGAACTCACACTCTCAGAGGCTTCTCCCCCATCCCGCCGCTCCGGATTTCAAGAAAAACTGCAGTTTCTTCTTCTGATGAACTGAGGCTCTTTTTTTCTCTGGCTTTTGAAAAGCTTCGGTGTCCGCTGACAAAATAAACCCCCACTAAACCAGAGCCCGAGCATCCTGACCGGACTCAGAAAATACAACACAACAGCCAGATCTTCCATGGAGGAGACCTTTTATCGTAGGTAAGTATTCTTTAAAATATAGACTTAAAAGCAGAGTAAAATAAGGCTTATAAAGTGTACAGCTCGGCAGGGAGCTGAGAGCTCCACCTCACTTTTACAGCAAAGAGTGTTTCTCTCCGAAAGACAAAAATGAGCACAACCATATCAAGCGACTCAATAATGCGCTCTATGTTTGCAAACTATCCCGACTTGCATGCTAAGTTGTTTTTAATTGAACTTTCAAAATATAGTGATACATGTTTTTGGAAAAAATATGAATTAATGTATTTTGTCAAGGTCTATAGAGTAACTGTACTATAGAAACACAATTCTGCGCAATAGACCGGAGAGCAGGAGCTTTAAGAGCGTGACGTGTAATTAGCGTCAGACCAAAACAGGAAATCATTAAAACAGTGAGGTTTCAGGACTCAAAAACAGTCTTATTTTAATTAACTACACTTCGGGTGAAGGGCTAAACGGCTGGGTCGCATATCCCGCAAAAATGAGTAGAAATAAAATACAAGAAGTCTGGCTGTGTTGTGTGAGCTGGCTGGTTTTGTGAAGCTATTTAAAAAAGAAGATGCTAATCAGAGTGAGCTGCCCTTTCTGCACTGCGAGCACTTTAATAAGAACAACATGGAGCAAAGCAACAGATTCTCTCTCTCCAATCGGGCTTATTTATTCCACTTACTACCAGCTAGCATGAGTCCAGCCTGCAGGCAGAGAGGCCCTGAAGCTGCAGGGCCAAAACATTTCCATATATAGACTGTGGAAGAGGCTGTGGAAATGTAAACCAGAGCTCAGCCATCAAACCAGCGCACTTTTCTCTCCCATGCCAGAAACAACGTGACCCAGGACGAGCATGTCGGCACCAGAGCAAATAATCGAGATCGTCATGGACGACAGGACGTATAACGTGAGTAAAAGCAAGCTGATCGAGAAGAGCGACTACTTCCGAGCCCTGTACAGCTCCGGCATGAGGGAGTCCGGGGAGGACTCTGTGCAGCTGCAGGGACTCAGCGTGCCGGGCCTGGAGCTCGTCCTGGAGTTCATCAACACCTCCAAAGTTCAGGTGGTTAACGAGACCCTGGAGGACCTGATCGAGACGGCATCTTTCCTCCAAGTGACGCCCATCCTGAAACTTCTCCTGTCCGAAATCCGCCCAGACAACTGCGTGGAGCTCTTCAAGCTCTCGGAGGTCTACGGCACCCACGACCTCCGCACAGCCTGCCTCAAGTTCATGAGCTGCCACTACCACCCCATGCAGCGCAGGCCAGAGTTCCAGGTGCTGCCGGCGTCTTTGAAAGAACAGGTAAAAGAAATGCGCATGAGGGGCACTGCCACATTGGTGGCCATTGGAGACTTCATGGGCACCTGCCTGGACCTGGCTGATCAGGATGAGCCATGGTCCATGCTGAGGTACGGAGAACTAGAGCAGCGCTGGAAGCCGCTCGCCAACAACCTGCCCTCTGACATGGTCAATGTGAGAGGGTACGGCTCTGCTGTCCTGGATAACTACCTTTTCATCGTCGGCGGGTACAGAATGACAAGTCAAGAGATCTCTGCAGCGCACTGCTACAATCCCTGCAAAAACGAGTGGAATCATATAGCACCCTTGAACCAAAAAAGGTCTGTGTCACATCTGCTCATATGCAAAAGATCAAGAACGGTATCCTCAAATAACGCTGTCTTTGTAACTGGTATGTGTTGTGTTTTCCTCAGGGCTAACTTTAAGCTGGTGGCAGTGAGTGGGAAGCTGTATGCAGTTGGAGGTCATTGTTTAGGTACAGTGGAGTGCTACAGCCCAGAGCAAGACTGGTGGACGTGTGTTTCCTCCATGCCTGACCCTCTGGCTGAGTTCTCTGCCTGCGAGTGCCAGGGCATGATCTACGTCATGGGAGGCTACACAACCAGAGGTGCGTGTCAAACCTGTATGGAGAGGGGGCACATGCATACACATAGGGGGTCACTTAGTCATCATTAGCATCACTTTTGGAAAATGTCATTATCAAATCATGTAATCTACTTAAAAACTGAGGCACTCAATTATGCTCTGTAAAATTTACATGGTTCATGCAGTATTGATGACAGGAACACTGAAAGCAATACTGCTTCTATTACTATAAAAGAAGCAATAGCTTGTAGCTCAGATGGAAGTTAAGGGGCACTCCAGCCAAAATGAATTTGAGAAAACCACCATTAAGTGATGTATCTTGAAGTTCAGTGTTATTGATTTACAAAAATAATAATTGGTTGCAGCGTTAACTTTCAGGATTCCAGTGCACTGAAATCCTCCTCTCACTTTCTCTGGCAGACAGGAACACTAATGTCCTGCGCTACTGCCCCGCTTCGGACACGTGGTCTGTGTTCCGCACTTGCTCAGCCCACGTGCGCAAGCAGCAGATGCTGTCAGTCGAGGAGACCATCTACCTGGTGGGCGGCTACACACACGAGCTGGAGTGTGTGGCTGGGGGCCAGCGGCGGGCCAGTCAGACAGAGGACATGCTGACGGTGCAGTCCTACAATGTGCGGACGGGTGAGTGGCTTCAGTTAAAGGAGAACACATCCAAGTCAGGCTTAAACCTCACCTGCACGCTCCACAACGATGGCATCTACATCATGAGCCGCGACGTCAGCCTGCCCACCAGCCTGGAGCACCGCGTCTTCCTCAAGTACAACATTTTCTCTGACGCCTGGGAGGCCTTCCGCCGCTTCCCTGCGCTGGGCCAAAACATGCTGCTGTGCTCCCTTTACCTGCCCAACGTCCTGTGAGCCAGATAGCACCATGCGCACGCCATCTGAAGTGCTCTCCTAAAGGGACTCGGGATGCGCCGTGGCCAAACACATGCTAGTAAAGTAGCAGCTCAAGTGGCTTAAATGAATGGGATAAGAAGCAGCCACGTTCGGGTTAGTAACAGGGTTACCTCTGAGATGCACACTACAGGAGATGGACAGATTAAAGGTTGCCTAAAATTGAGGTCATTGACAATTGTTTACACATTATGATCAATCCATGATACCTCAGTTATCATGACAACAGCATGTTGTTGAGGTACACTTACATTGAAGTCCAGGACATATGCTGCGTGTAAATATACATAAAACACTTTATAAGGGAGCAAATGCACTGCTGCAACAGATTTTTCCAACTTGCACAAAAACCATTAATGTCGATGCATGTACTTACTGTCTGTATTCCCAATACAGAATATATAAATGCACTACTGACGCACAAGTGACGAATGGACAGAAAAAAGGCGTTGGATCTACATGGCCCTGGTTGTGTTGGAACACTAAGAGTGTGAGGAGAAAGCATTACTAGTCTTAACTACTGCTTAAGCTTCATGAGTACCTTACTGTTTTAGGCCTTGAATTTTCAGGCCTCTGAAGTACAAAAACAAAAGCGCTTGACCAAAACAGCTGTGATGTTATTTTGAAATGATGACGTTGCGGAGGGCTTCAAGTGAAAAGACCATTTATAAAAGGTGCAAATGTAATGAAGAGATGTCTGTTAATAAGATGGCCCTCCTGAGTGCAGTATTTTGACTTATTCTATTTCTTTTTTTAACCTGTTTTTGTTTTGAGCAATTTTTTTTTTGCCAGCCTGACTGGGTGACAGTATTGAATATTGCCACAGATGCCTTGAAAACAGCAGTTGTTTTAAGTTCATTAAACTAGTCAGGGAAAACAAACGTGTTGCTTCATCATTTGACTCTTTCGATTTGAATTAGTCTGAATCACACAATCTACACCATTTTGAGAGGTGGTCCTTGAAGGACAGTCTTTATAAATGATATCAGCACAGCTCCATACAATGGAGGAAAACATTTTACAATCTTGTGATTACTGGGGATAAAATACTGTGTTCTGGTGAGCTCTGGTCTAACGGTCAGGAAGCAGGAATGAAGTTTTTGTAACATTTCGTTTAATGATTTCTGGTCTGTTTTGTGGCCACGTAAGGTGAACCCGATAAAGAGGGGTCAGTAAGCTGCCTTTTGGTCAATTCGAAATGAACACTGGTCAGTATTGCAGAAAGTTACAGACAAATGTACGTATATTTGGAATAAGAAGAAAACTGTGAATTGAATTTCTCGTGAACCATTCCTTTAAGGGTAAACAGATTTTGTTAAAGAGGATAGAATGGAAAAGTTCTGGTTAAAACATAAGCATGGTCGTAGTTTAGGTTCTGATTGGAATTGGCTAGACTTTACTCTTCATTGCTTTAGCTGGACCGCGTCTTAGTCTCTGGTCTCTCCGTCCTGACTGTTATCACAGCTGCGTTCAGTAACTGCCTGCATGTCATTATGTAGAAAGTCCAGTAGGACAGAAAAGACTGGCTGACCATAACCTGTGTAATCCGAGACACTGCAGGTGCCTAAAACATCCACTTCACTGTCTGTCCAGTATACAGGGCGGAAGGACCTGATAAAGTCATGGCCCCTGTAGGTAACAGTGGTCCACTCCTCTTCCTCCCGGCCAGGTGCAAAGGAGCCGTCACACCCGATCCAGCCTGCAGTGTAGCTGTAGCTGTCTGGTGGAGCCAGCAGGGGGTGATGTGGGGATTCATCAGTGGGTGAAGCTGTTAGTGCCTGATGGGCAGGATCAAACCAGGGCTGAGCGTGTGAGCTAGAGGACATATAACCGCAGTCCCAGCGGAGGCTCTCCACCCATAATAGGATTGGATGAAGAAGCCTGGGGACATGTGTGTACCCCAAGACTCGATGGTTCAGCTCAGGGATGCTCAGTGTCAGACTCTCCAGATTGCACGCTGAGAGCGGCCTGTCTCCAGTGTTCGTCACTTTCACCACTGCAGTGTGTGTGTCACAATAGAGATCTTATACCAAAACATGAAAAAGGAAAAAGAAAAAAGTTATGAATCTGTGCTTCTCCCATACAGCTTTTATGTGTTAAAGGAATAGGTTTCTGAAAAATAATATGCACTATTTTCATTTTACTCCAAGGGAAACCAGCCAAGATATATTACATGACATTTACTTTTTTTTTTTTGCTCCGGATCTACATGGCTAATATAGCTAATATGTAAAGGACACTACCCTCATTGATTCCAGAGCAAAGTTAAAGAAGCAACCCTCTAACACCATGTGTCTTGGCTGATTACTAGTCAAGGAAGGAAATGTGTACATTTATTTCTTGTTAAACTATTGCTTCGAACTAAAAGACAATGGCTTGGTGCATATTACAACACATCAGTCAATATTATAGCCTAATTGCTGTAAGATGCACACTATAAAGTCTTCAAAGTTCATAAATCATGAGTGATTTCCATTAGCTGGCATGCGTAGCATGCAGAGACTGACCTGATGCCGTAGGAGCATAATCAGACACAGTGTAGTAGGTTACGTTCAGTAAATATCTCTCTGTGAAAGGTGGAAAGTCAGCCATGTTTTGCTGCAGTTTGAATACAGCGAGTTTTAAACACATACAATCTGACCTAGGTCTGTTTTGTGTTGTATCCATGGAAACAAGATTTGTAGAAATTCCGAAAGTGACTATGACATCAGCAGGGTCGTCCAGTCTCTGTTCTGGTGGAGCAGATGGAGCAGGAACGTCGGACTCGAGACCTTTCTCGGCTCAGACACACCTTCAGTTCACCTGTTAACTGCCAGGATTAGTGAGTGGGTTTAGGGAGAGGAACTCTCTCACCGTGCTGGACACCGGCCCTCCAGGACCAGGGCTGGGCACCCCTGTTGTGGAGTGAAGAATGAATGAATGAAAGAATGAATGAAAGGATAGATAGATAGATAGATTGATAGATTGATAGATAGACAGACAGATAGAGAAAGAGAGAGAGTGAGAGAGAGAGATGATAGGTAGATATGGATGGATGTATGTATGTATGGATGTATGTATGGATGTCAGTCAATACATTCTGAAACTGACCACTGTAGAAGGGCTAAAGGAAACTGTTACTGGCCAAAGGGCGACTACAGTCTCTAACAGCACACCAGCAAAGCAGGTGTTTTGAATATAATGTACGGTGAACATACATACATATCAAATTCTAAAGTTTTATTTTTTTACGTCATGAAAACATGACTTGCTTTTACCTTGTGTGAACATGAAGAACAGACCAACAGAAATGATCAACCATTTCAAAACAGTGAGGACACATTAAAGGCACCTTTGGGAATGGCCTTATAAATATTTATTAATTCTGAGCTCATCATCTGAAAGCAGTGTCTTTTATCCTACTATATCTCACCTACATCGCTTTATTAGCATTTTCATTTTCATTTATTTGCGCATATTTTGCTTGAGCAGTTCTGATTTGGAGAACAGTGTCTTTTGGGAGCCTTAGTTTAACTACCCCATCAGCATTAATAAATCTCCTTTCCAAAAAAAGAAGAAACTATTTTCAACGGTGGGAATATTTTATTCAAGAACATAGTCCAAAACTAACTGACCTGCTGGGACCCTGAGGGTTTATCTGTTTCATTTCTGTTTGTGGGCTGCCTCAGTGAATGGACCAGTCTAGACTAAAAAACCGAATGCTGAGGGCCTGTCCTGGCCAGTACAGAGGTGTAGACATTCTCACTTTTCCTCTCAGAATGTAATGTGGCCACTTAGTGGCGCTGTGACTTCATTATAAAGGTCAAAATGTGAAAACGACAGTTAGCATTTCTTATTGCTATGTGAAAGCAAACAATCCTCCGATCAATAAATGTCATAAGTTAGTAGACACTCTAAAAGCAAGAGTAATAATAGGCCATCTTGCGATCTTTTTGCCACCGTGACTGCAGTACAAGCCTATGCTCTTCTGTGACGGCTTTACACTACATGTTGGAACATTGCTGCAAGGATTTGATTGCATTCAGCCACAAGCGCTAGTGAGGTAAGGTGACAATAGATTTTGTACTAAAGGCATTGTATCGAGCACTATCGCTCCAGAGAGCCCAGCTCCACTGTTCCAGGGTCCAATTCTGGGGGCATGATCCCATTCTGAACATCTTTCAGCAATGGACACGCTATAAAGCAGCTGAACCCAGTGTCTGAATAGTGGTGGATACACAGTGTATATGAATCACCCAATACAGAAATATATGTCCTTTAAACAACAGTTCGTTCTTTGACCTCAAAATCGTTGTTTCATTTCAAATCTAATGGACAAGGAACTAAACAAAAGCAACATCACTGTCCAAATACCAACAGATTGCTCTTTAAGTGAATAGATGGATCTGTGTTTAACGTGGCACTGATAGCCACTCTTCAGCTGGCTCTACAGGGTGCTCAGGTGGGAGGGGTGGTAGATGCTCATCTCTCTGTACCAGTTTTGGGTTTCTGATCACATAAATATATTATTAGTACATATAGGTATTTACGTATTTTCTATGTGAGTAAAATAAATTATATAAATAAATTATATATGTATACAGGGCATCTAGGTAGTAGCCTATATGTAATACTGATGGAATATATGATGTATCTGTAACTTAATCTTCTGACACCTTCTGTATAAAAACAAATGTTTATATGTGTGTGTGTGTGTGTGTGTGTGTGTGTGTGTGTGTGTTAAGTGCACAGAGGACATCAGTGGAAGGGCATGCATTTTTCATGAACGTTTAGCATTCAGTGCAAATGAATGACACCTATAGAGCGGCATGACTTTGAGAGATAAAGGGGAAGTAGTGGGTCAGAGTGAAAGCGAGTGAGGACGTGAGCGTGTGAGAGAGTAGGGGGAGAGGGGAGAAACAGAATGAGAGGTGGAGAGAGAGAGAGAGAGAAAGAGAGAGAGTGTGTGAGTGAGGGAAACAGGGAGGGAGCAGAACACACAGCTTGCCTCTCTGCAGCACTACAAGGACAGTGAGCATTCGTGAGAGCGAGGGGAGCAGAGAGTTGAAGCTCAACCTCAGATGAGTCTGCTTGAATAGCCTCCAGTATGACCTCCAGACTGACCACAGCACATGCCTGACCACACTTTCCAGCACCACGGAGAGTGGATCAACTTCATCAGGAGCACCTGGGACCACAGGCGTTTCATGAATGGTTATTGTATGGTTAATTCAGGAATATAGTGTTCATTTTTACAGCCTCTTTGAGGAGAAAAGCTTGTGTTCGACACTGTCCTGCTTGTGCTTGGGGAGACACATCTGTATGACACTGTGCGCAAGGCTTGCTGAGCTCCAGGGTCTCACCGTAGCTGCTTCTTGCCACTCTGCTCACTGCTGAAGGAGGCTCTCCAGCTATAGTCTTGCTTTGATCGACAGGGGACAATGAGTGAGTCCAAGAAGAGCGAGGTGGATCTGAGGGACAAAGCCATCTTACACCAGCAGAGGCGGCTGAAACAGGCCACGCAGTTCACACACAAGGACTCAGCTGACCTGCTGCCCCTTGATGGCCTCAAGAGGCTGGGCACTTCAAAAGACTTGGTAGGTACCTTTGGAGTCCATTATTCTAAGGCTTGTAGCAAGAATGGATGGACAGACAGATGGATGGATGGACAGATGGATGGCTGGATGGATGGATGGATGAAAGGATGAATGGATGGATGGATGAAAGAATGGATGGATGGATGGATGGATAAAAGGATGGATGGATGGATGGATGGAAGAAGGTGAATTGGAAAAGTTTACAGAAGGGTGGGTGAATTTTGAGTAACTGGGTGTGGTGAAATGATATGGTTAGTAGTAAAAAGCATAGTAGTAAACCTTCATTGCGTCATCCTAGGGCAGTTTAGTTGCAGCATAGTTAAAAAGACATCAAAATTTATAGCAGTTGTTGATGTCAAAAGATGATGAAAACTGTTTGGGTGACAGTATTATCTACATAAATTAATTTTAATTATTATGTTATTATATACATGATTAGGACAGTGGATTCACCAATCGCATATTGATTTACAATGGCCGAGACCAATTTTGTTATAAAACTATCACTGCAGGCCTTCTGCTAGTCTTTGACTGTGAACATCAGCTGTGGCTCTAGCTGTATTTGAGTCAGATGTTAGAAGTAGAACAGGCAGTTTCAGTTCCACACCAGAGCCAGAAACTGAAGGAGTCACTGTAAAACTGCTACCTAGAAGTTTAAATATACAGCAATGTCTGTTATCAGCTCCAAATGTCTGTGCTTAATGTAGAACAGGCAAAAAAAGATGTTTGTGCCCATCAATATTTGCTTAGTCCTTACAAATGTCACAGGGGTTAACATAAATTACCACTGAGGCGTTTTGTCTTGCTTTTTGCACGAATTATATCAATTGTCATGCTTCGCGCTGCATTTAGTAGTTTTAGGATTGTTAGCCATGAGATGGGTAAAGGAGTTCATAGTCATGGCTGTCCCAGATTCACTACTTTGCTACTGTACATCATTACGGTCACACACTCGCGCACGCACACACACACACACACACACACACACACACACACACACACACACACACACACCATAACTTAGTGGTAAGCTGAAGAGCACGGGGGAACATTTCTTGTTGAAATATTGTTTCATGTTCGTACAGCTCTCTCTCTCTCTCTCTCTCTCTCTCTCGCTCTCTCTCTCTCTCACTCTCTCTCTTTCTCTCTCTCTCTCTCATTACTAAGCCTTATTATCATAGGTGTTATGGCTAATGTCCAGAAATGCTTTCCAAGAAGCCTCTAGAATCGGTGTGTATGTGGTGTGTGTGGTGTGTGTGTGTCAGCAGCATGAGCTGTCAGGGCATGGGGTGTGTGTGAGATTACAGTGTGTATTTATATCAGCCCCTCTACTCAGCAGGGAAGGACTGAAGCTAGTCTGTATCGCTTACGACGCACTCTGAATAAACGCACATTCATGGCACACACACTTTCCCTCTCCTGTGTTTTCAAAGGGATGCTCACTGCTGCACATTGCTGTTGTGGTTTGTCCTTGGTAACCCCCCACCCTTACAAAAAGATCTCACACATTTTACATATGAAGGGTCTGAAATAACACATTCATGAGTAAACGCGAGAATAATATGTGACATGAAATGGCAAAAAATGTGCCATTTTTTCATATGTCTGTGCAGACTGTGCGGAAAATCACATGTTACTGATTGGCATGTGTTTTTTTCTGTAATAGCTGAGTAATCCCTTTCATAACGTATGACATTACCCAGCATTTGTTATTCAAATAACAAATGCTGGGTAATAAGTCATGCAGTGGGAATCCCTGTGGTGTCAACCAATCCCAACTGCTAGTCTAGGCTACTTCAAGCAAGCATTATTGCAAGCTATCTTACCTTAGCTGTCAAACAAACTTGTAAAGAAAGTACAAAAGGAATAGCAGAGATAAGTTTTTAACTATTTCAGACCAGGGTATCCAGGTCAGTTAGGGTATCCAGGTCAGTTAGGGTATCCAGGCTGCCACATAACCATCTTGGGAGCGGCTGTGTGGCAGAAGAGGTTATTTAGGCCATGCTTATTTAGCAACAGGAGAACAGCCTTGAAGACAAGGTGCCAGCCATTGTTATCCACCACCATCTCCTACTGTCCCTCTCTCTCTCACTGTCATAACCAATTACACCTAGACTCAAACATCACACACACACGCAGCAGGCACAGCAGCAGCATGCGCACACACGTACACACTAACACAAGTCAAGGAGTGAGGCACAGACAGCACGTTAAGAACTGTGAATTCTCATCAGTATCTGTCATTCTGATCTCTGACAAAAGACTTTCTATGTGTGCTGAAGAGTGAGGGCTGCTGTGTTGTGTGTGTGTGTGTGTGTGTGTGTGTGTGTGTGTGTGTGTGTGTGTGTGTGTGTGTGTGTGTGTGTGTGTGT
>JBBIGA010000126.1:19294753-19313762 GCA_037576975.1 Alestes dentex
TGCAAAGAACTTCATGAACATGTTTTGTAGCCCATAGACCTGTTATAACTTGTTTAAAAAGAGGTATAATATGTCCCTTTTAAGGTCCTAAGTGAAGAGCTAGCTCTAACAGTTTATCACTGAATAAAATGCTTTCTACATAGCAGAGACTGAGAACACAGTCCAGTGTTCTCCAGTGTGACTTACGCATTTGTCTACACCACCAGTACAAACTGCAGTATTAAAACAAACACAGGGCGTTTCATCTTAGAGAACACTGTGTAATCCTTTGTTAGCGTACCCAGTTTCTTCCACGGCTACAAAAAGTCCCCATGGCTTGGTATGAGAAAAGCTTGTCAGAGTGGTAAGCTGAAAGTCTGTTACGCCGGGAAAATGAGCTAAAGCTTTAGCCCTGATTTCAGCTCACCGGTGAACATTTCATCAGCCACAACACCTCTGTGTGAGGAATGTAGGGACTTTCCTAAAGTGCCAATAGAAATTGAGCACAGTGCAGAATTCCCCTGAGAGGCCCTATCACAGCCAAGTGAAAGTAAAAGGAAAGAAGTGTGTTCATGTGGAGAGTTCGGAGAAATCCAAGCCTAGTATCTCTCTTTGTTCTCTACCTCTGTCATTCTCTATCTGTCTTTCTCAGTCTCTAACTTTCATTCTCTCTCCCAAAAATCCCACCTACATAGACACCCCCCACATAAACACACAAGCACAAATCTAATCTTCACTGTACAGTGGAGGCGTAGGCTGTCTTCAGCTGTTTTTTTTTTTTTCAGGGTTAAACAGTCATTTTTTTAAGCCGTTGTGTTGATCAAGTCCAGTCCTGGTATGGTGAACGTCTGCTCTGTTATCATGAAAGAAATGTATTCCAAACAGCAGTTTAACAACCCGCATGAATAAATGTGCCACACACATCCTGTCCTCACCCCTCTGCAGCCGTGCTGCTTCTGTCCCAATGCAGAACATTCTTCCAACATCCTGGAGTTTCTCAGAAAAAAAAGACAAAACATAAAATGCCACATAACTTTGGGCACCCTTTCAGTTTAACACTAAATAAAAAAGTAAGAATGTAGCACAGTATATTAAAACAATGGAATGGCAAAGGCTATTTTAAAATCGTTCTTTCTTGAAGTAGTTAAAAGTTGATTTTTGTTATGAACGTTCTGTATCGTTGTCTTCTTGTAATTTCCATCCTCTTTTCTTCCTCAGTTTCCCCACTGACAGTGTTACATTAGCTTCCAGGATTTGTTGATATCTACAAACATTTCTTCACTGGATCCCCACATCAGGTTCCACTGACTGGCACACAACCCCAAAACATTATAGACCCACCCTTATAATAGATCCACCCTCAGCTGGCAAGTTTTGTATTGAAATGTTGCTTCATTTTTCCCAAAACATACCTTGGGGATTGTGGCCAAAGCATTCATTTTTTATTTAATCAGACCACAGCACTTAATACAAATACTGGTTAATTTGGTTAGTAGTTGGTTCGGCCGGTCTTATTATTATTCCATTGTTTTATTTGAAAATACCATCAAGTAACTACCATCAAAATGTGTCTACGTTGTAAATTATGCAATGTGTGTTATGTAGTTGTGAGCGTTAGGCTGACATATAGGCTTTAGGAGGCTAACATCTGAACCTAAACATGCACACACACACACACACACACACACACACACACACACACACACAAGCTGGGCCACAGCCTATAAGTGTCTGTTTGAATAAGAAGCTGCATTCCAGGTCAGGCTGTATAAGGCAGAGTGGAGAACTGCAGGCTAACTGATAGGAGACAGTGTTGAGGAAACTATTTCTGTGGCCCAGATTGTGAAGACAGCTCCTGAAAGAGTGAGTGAGAAAGAGAGAGAGAGAGAGAGAGAGAGAGAGAGAGAGAGAGAGAGAGAGAGAGAGACTCTCCCCTTCTCTGGATGGCTTCATGCCCATCGAGGTTAGCGGCACTCACACAGACACACAGACACACACACTCTAGCCGTCCATCGTGTCTGCGATGATGACACACTGGTGCCACATCACTTACCCGCAGGTGAGGCAAGGCGGCCCAGATGTTGGGGTAATGCCGGCTGCCTGGTGTCACTGGGCATGGCCTTCTTTTACTGTGATGCATTTGTTTGGCTGTACCGACACAGGTGACCTGCAGGGTCCATCTATTGAGTGCCAGAAGTTCAAGATAGGTGGGTGGGGTTTATGTTGCAGTGGTTTTAAGTCTTTGGTATAGTCCCTATAGTGCCTCTTTTTGTCCGTCAGCAGTCTGTTTTGCATCGCTGAGTTGCCTATAGAGGTCTTTGCAAGGTATGCAGTGGTCAGGCATGCGGATAATAAGCCCTATCCAGCGGACGTGTTTTTAGCCACTGTTGCTCCTACGCAGAGTTGGTCATGGAAAGGACCTCAGTATGAGGGATACTATCTTCTCAGGAAAAAGTTGAGGATATATTCGAAGCTGTTGGACGTAGAAGGCCTACAAGTTAGTGACACGCCGTGTGTATGGGGTCCTGTTTCCGTCCCATACAGCACATAACACAGTGTATATGACAAACTTTGCACTGACCTTCACATTTTTGTTTTTTGAAAACTCTTCTGCAGAGCCAACCAAAGGCTGGCAAGGTTTTGTTGGTGTGGCTGTTTATTTCAGTGTCACGGGAGCAGTCAGAGGAATGTGTGGAGCTAAAATAGGTGAACTGGCCCACTTCTTTGAGTTGAGCACCAAGGACTCTGAAGCTGGGAGGTGAAAGAAGTTGTTTTTTGAATGCTGACTTGGAGACCAAAGGACTGTTATAGGCCAGAGATTGTGTTTAGGACAGCCCTCTAAGAATGATGCCAAGACAGCACATTCATCTGCATACTGAAGCTCACAGAGCCAGCAGGACTTTCTCTTTGTGTGGGGTTAGAGCCTTTATATGATGAATAGATCCAGGTGAACTCAATCTCTGTGTCCCATCTTTTAGGTGTTTCAGTCATGTCCTGAAGCGTGGAAACTCTCCATGAAGTGATATACGAGTAAATATTTCTTTTTTGTTTTTAGCTACAGAAAGAGATGCTATGGTTGTACCTTACTGTCCGGAGTTGGAGAAGCAGACAGTTTTTGGAACACCTTTTCCAGGTCCTTCCCTGCCAGGGGTGAGAAAAGTGAAGCTGCTCAGACGCAATGGAAACTGCCGAGGAGACACGCCAAAGTGCAATCTCAATCATCATGACTTCACTGCCTCCTGTGTGCATGATCTGGCAAAGTACAACCAGACACATCACTGGGCTGTATCAGCGCCATTACATGTCACAACAGAGCGCACACACACACACACACACATCCCACACATATTTTGAGACCTTTACACCTTTTGATGGCTCATGCCGAAAGTGTCTCTATGTTTCTCTCTATTTCTCTCATTTCTATCTCTCTTTTTCTCTTTTGTTTCTTTTTCACTCTGTTCCTCTCTCTATCTCTGTTTCTCCCTCATTCCAGTAAGCAGACTTGCTGTTTATGAGAACAAGTCAACACATCTTATCTTCTATCTTCTGCAATACCTGATAAACCACACACACACACACACACACACACACGCACACACACACACACCACAAAAACAGTCCCACCTTGCCTCAGGACAACTGATTATTGCTTGTCTAAATGAGGCTGAGGCCGTTCGCTACAGTGTCAGTTCTATGATCGAGTTTCTTTCTTCCTTGGCTCTTTCTTTCACACACCCTGAAACATGACAGCTTTGGGAGCTTTTAATTAAATGTTTCTCATTTTTTATTTATTGTGGCCTCAAGGGCAAACAAATAATGTTGCAGGCTACAGTTTATAGCTTAGTAGAAAGACATTTCACAAAAAACAAGGGTCTGTTTAACACAAACTGAAAATCACACATTCATCCTTATCTCTCTCCTGTCTTTATCTTTCCAGAGTACAGTACATTCTGACAGTCAATGTCTCTATCTCTCTCTCTCTCTTTCTCTCTCTCTCTCTCTCTCACACACACACACACACAAACACACATACTCACACATTTTCAGAGACCTTAGCACCTTTTACGCAGTCCATGCTGCTTAAGTTAAAAAAAAGTTTCATTTCTTTCACTCCAGTAAGTCTGGATGTGTGTTCATTCATGCATTTGTGCGGGTGCATGCCTGTGTGCATGTGCCACAGGTTAAGGAGGAGCGTTCTTGATTTTTTTAAATTGTAAATAATATGTATGAGTGTGAAGACATTTAAAGAGCCTCTATAAAACATGACGGTTCTATACCAATGATTTTTTCCCTACATCTGTACTTTCAAACCAATAAACATTAGAGGAAACTTCAATTTTACGGTGTCCTTGTGTAGTAATACAGAAAACAATGGAAGCACGCTGCAATATGCATGTCAAACTGAGTTCAGTCTGGGAAACAGCTCTGCGGAGCTCAGCATTTTCCTTTTTTCCAACTCAGGAAAACCTTATTAATGATTAGTTAAATCAGGTCTGCAGTGCTGTGGCGAGGACTGCAGTCTGACATATGTGGCCTTCAAAGACTAGAAAACAACACTTGCGTATGTATGTGTGTTATCTATTGTGCAGGAGCAAGGGAAGTTGGACCAATGTGTTAATTCCAGTGGACACACCTCCTCAGCACACACACACACATAGCAAAACAACAGAGGCTCCGCAGGCCTGACAGTTAAACACTTGAAGTTGGAAACTACTTCAAGAAGCACAAACACATGCACACACACACACACGTGCACAAACATGACACTCTATTTGTAGCTGAGAAGTAGTAAATGCTGCATTACTTTCCACAGTTACAGATCAAGATGTCAAAGAAAAGAATCTTGGATGAAAGAGAGATGCAAGAAAGAGAAATGAAAGAATGAGGAGCCTTCATTCCACCAGCTGCAAGTTGCTGAACGAAAAGCGAAGGAATTTCTACACTCACACCCCTCTACCACCTGCCTCTGCCCTCGCGCTCTCCACTCTTCTCAGAAGCCCTTGTGTTTATGATGATGTGAGACAGGCGAGTAGAGAAAAGTAGAGGAAAGTAGAGAAAAGGGGGATTGTTTACATGTTGGGTTGCACCCCAACACACCATACACATACACACATGCACACACAGACACACACACACACACACACACACACACATACACATACATAAATAATGTGTGTGCCATCTGGCAAGCCTTACCAATCCCCCCCGCCTGAAACTTTCTAAAGGAACTGCCCTCCCCCTTTTTGGCAAAGCATCACTCAGCACACTCTCCAAGCAACTAGTGGCATTGTTCACATGCACGTATGCACACACATTTCTGCCTTTGTATTTTCAGGGAGTTCTGTATCACTGCTGTGCTACACCTAATCCAGCCTTAACCTCAGAAGCACAGTGCAAACTCATCATATTAAAAAGTCACCTTATTTTATTTTATTTTTACACCCTTTGAAAACACCAGCTTTCCTCTACATTTTGCAAACCCCGTAAGACGAATGGTCCAACAAAACTGATCCAAAGTTACATTACCTTACATTTAAGCAATGTGTTGGAGATAGAAGTTAATATAAGGGAAGACATTTTTTACTCATATTGTTCCACATGTGTCTGATTTAATATCTCCAATCCTTCAAAATGTTTACGTTTGCCATCATTGTGGGTCTTCACAAAGAGCTAAATGCATTGGAAGTTCACACATTACATTTCAGCAGCGCTAACACAGCAGTGAAGGACTAGAGGAGATCATTCGAATAGTTCTTTAAAGGGAAAAACGTTTCTCGCCCTCGCCTGCTGTGACCTGAGCTGATGCGGCTGTTGCTTCAGTCTGGGTGAATGAGCAGAAGAGTAAGTTTGAAAGAAAGATGGAAAAGTACTGTACGGATTGTGCAACAGGGAGCCGAAACCAGTTTGTTTTATTTGCGTCTCACTAATGGGAGCTGTTCCAGACCTGAAGAAAAATCCTGCTGCTATGGCAACAATGCCCTCTAATTCTGAATCCCGGCTGATGAACTCTGTCACAGCGGCTCTTGCACAAGCCTGCTTCCTGCTTCAGAACAGCGCAAGGGTGAACAGAGTGAGCCACTCCAATACACACACACTCACATGCACATACACAACTCATCGTAGCTGAACCACAGCACGTATACCCCTAACCCAGCCAAAGGTGCGGCTGAGCTCCTCTCTCTCTGTCCAGTGGTCAGAAAATATAACGTGGTCAGCTATTTTGGAGAATCAGCTCTTTGCTGCCCTATTGTCTTTACGCACACAAACCAAAGTGTGTGTGTACGTGTGTGCGCTCAGTACGCGATGGCTCTGTGAGCAGTAGGAGAGTAGTCATATTTGGGCTGGCAGGTAAAAGTAGGCCAGCAGGGTCCAGATATGAGTGGTATGCTGAACATGTGTGTCAGTGTACGCAGAAGCACAGACACTGTACTCCACAACATGGTTCTCTGACTCACATCCTGAAAACGTGCAGACTGTGATCATTGTTGATTCAGTGCTGCAGATCTTGTTGTAGGCTAGGCAAAGGCTAGGATCCCAAATAACATTTACTAACACAGATTCTAGCCAATGGCTTAAGGTGCCTACAGACCATGAGATTTCAACATTTTCTTGCAACACCGCGTGACGTGGATCTAAGAAACCTGGGTATGACATCATGTATGATGTATGTAGACTGTAGGATGATAAAACCTACTGAATCATAGACTTTGATGAAAGTCAACATCCAAAATTAAAAAGTCATCAGCATGTGTCATCCATCCGCACCGTTACTGTGGTAAACAATTAATCTAAGCAAGAATCGAGTCCTTGCAATAGTGGGATTTATGGAAAAATAAAACAAAAAAGAAAGAAGAGGAAGAGAATGTGGACCTGGTTGTGTCTAAGCCAAAAAGGCCATCTTGGGATGCCAATTTTGTAAACAGAGCTGGAGATGAGTATTTTTCTTTAGCATACATAAAAGTACATTCTTACACTGTGGCATCAACTAAAGCACTGATCAGTGTATCATTTCATGTTACATTCCATTCCGGTTTTGTTAGTAGGCACAGATTGTAGCAGCAATCATTTGTGAAATAGTCACCGTAAACTTCTGTCAGAATTTTGTCCAAGGCATCTGTGGTCACAGGACTACAGCCATCTCTGAACGTCTCCCACACTGTGACATGCTACTTCCATTTTCGAACCACAACCAATCACCATTTCTTAGTAAACTCTTTATTTCATTTTTTTTTTTTATTTTATGTCTTACACTGTTTGTAAATGTTACCTGCTTTTTGCCTTAGTAAAATCGTTCATGTTTTTAACGCTATCAGATCTTGACAATGATACATTCTGAGACTTGTGCATTGTCCTTCTAATTGTTTAAATGTGCTGCTAACGCAGTTACGATACATGCGTGTACATGCTTGACGTGGAGATTTCTGCGTGCTTCCAACAGATTTGGACATTTGGATGCTAGATCAAGTTCTTTCACTGGCAAACCATTGATAACTGCTGGGCTTTCTGTTTAGACCATACATTTCAAAATGAGGGGAAAAAACATCTCTACTGCAATACTACTTTCTACGAGTTCCCCTGTTGTATTATAACAGTACATTGTGCCAAGCCTATAACAACACTCATTGACAGTTTTGTTAAAGACATTTGTTTTATTTGCTTTATTTCACCTTTTAATGTACATTAGAATACATCTGAATTGGTCTGTAGCAGTGTTGCAGTGACACTTTCAGTAAAGAGCCCTGGTATAGATCTGCAGGCACTGTTTTGCATTTCTAACATCTGATTGAAACTTGGTTAGATTGCAGCTAATATTCAAATTGAGTGACTTATCCAGAACATCCTTTCTGGATTTTCATATTTCTTAACATTAAAAAATTAAAATGTGATTGGTTGATTTTTCAGTCTCTTCGCAATTATGCTGATGGTGCATCTGGGCACAGCAGGCCTTCAGTTCAGCTCTTGGGAGCTGAGCCACTGAGAGACTTAACACAGAGACAAAATCCCTAGAGGACAATTTTTCATTCAGCAGTTCAGGAACCCTTTCCACTATAACCCTACTGTTCTGCCTTCTGTTTCTCTATAGCACATAAAAGGTAAAAAGGTAATGAACGCTGCTCAGACTGGCCCGATCACAGTTTCTCAGCTTAACCCTTTAGAGAACGTCCTTGTCACAGACAGACTTCACAGCCACACGTTCCTCCCATCAGGATCATATGTTTTCATAACCACCTAGGGCTTTGCTAATACTCCTCTTCTTATTCGGCTCTAGCTAACAGATCCATTGGAGGCTGTGGTAACCATGACAACTCCGACCACAGGCTCCAGGGCCTGCTGAGACATAGCGACCCCCGAGAGCTGGAATATCAAATAATACGTCAACAGCTGTGCGCACTTGTGTGAAAATCCTTTCTTGAGCCTTACGTCATGCATACATCTCTTCAGAAATGCTTTTCGCCAACACCTGCAGTTGCTATTTTTCACCCCCGTCTGGAGCCGAGGTTGAATGAGGACTTGGTTTCGGTCGACAAGGCGAGTTCTTCCATGCTCAGATGACTCAGACAGGCGACAGTTTCTGGTCAGACAGAGCTTATCAGTTCTTTCAGCGCTTTACTATTACACTTCTATGGCTATGTGTTTTTTTTCATATGTGCATTCCATCTAAGTAAGTGTATTGTTTATTTATTGAGTTGCCTAGATTAATAGACATTTTTATGTTTCTCCTAAACTCAGCATGTACGTCCACTGAGACAATGCACCACAGCATCTTTTCAAACTGTTGCTATTGCAAAGGGGTTGTACAGCTCAATACACTAAGGGCCTCTTCTGTCACATCAGATACCAGATGACTGCATTGGCCAACATCACGATGAAAGATGGGGGAGAGGGAGGGCCATCGATCCAACATACAGACATACAAATAATGACAATTAAAAGTACAAACCCAGAGAATGTCACTGGTTGGGAGGCAAACATTGCAAATATTGAAGAAGTTTTACAGAGTGGTGTCAAACTACCAAATAACAGAGACAAATATCCATGGAACCGAACTGAAAAGATTTTATTGTCGTCTGGCTGCAGACAAAAAGTCTCTGGTCGAGTTTTCCCACAGAGTTTTTTGCATTTTTTGAAGCGTGCCATGGATATTCATCTTTGGTATCAGAATTTTTTTTTCAGTTATTCAAAGAAAATGGCAAAGAAAAAAAAGATCTGAGGAAACACACACCTTATTACTAAATTAAACTTAGGCTGCACTTCTGCATTCCTCTTTGGATGAATGAATAACTGCCTGGACCCATAAATGAAAGCTGTATTTGTTCAGCGCTGATAAGCGTGATCTGCGTGTCGATAAGGGTGATCAGGGCTTGTCTGCTCACAAATATTTGTGACACTGAAGGCAGTGACATTCAGCAGAGCCTGGCAGCGTCCAGCCGGATTGTACAATAACCAGAGTTTATTGCGATGGCTCGAAAAACAGCCAGGGACCTTACAAACGGCCTGCATATTCAAAGCCTCTATTTCTGTGCATTGTTTACACTGACAATGTGCATAAACTGTAAGTAAACTCTGATCTCTGTTTCCCCCAAACTAGGCACGGGTGTATGGCACAAGTCACCAGGCTCTTCCTTCAGAACTCGTCTTGCGGCTCAAATGACACGCACTTACAGACGCTAATGCTGATGGATATAACACAGTCAAAAAGAAAAACACCAGCTGGGAGTGTATGTGGTCCTGTGACTCACACAAGCACACACATTGGGCTTTGTGTTTGTGTACATAGGCTTGTGTAGGAGTGTGTGGGGGCATTTCTTAATAGAAGCGATAAGGAGGGTGTGATGGCAAGTGCTGTGTGTTGCGCATGAGTGTGTTTAGGTGATATGTACTGCGTTAGAGACAATGTCTAAACTAGGCCATAACCGGTAGTTTGAAGACCTCAAGAAGAACACAGGAAGGCTGTGGCTCAGCCTGAATTTACATAATCTTTCTCTCTTTCTCTCTCTCTCTCACTGCAGGTTGCGGTGTTCTCTTCAGCAGAAAACAGGAAACAGCTGAAGCGCTGACTTTCTCTCACTTCTCAGAAACACACTGAGTTGCATTCACATGTGCGGTTGTTTTTGTTTATGAGCAGAGGGCTTTAAATTTGCCACGTGTCGAGCTTGGAGGAGTTCTCAGCCTTGTAAAGCGTTTATCTGTCTTGTAAACCGTTTATTACCATTTAGTAATGGTTACCGATAAAGGCTCACCTCCAAAGGCCCAGGATGGGTGCCCCCATTTCAGCTCTACACTAAACAACATACACACTTTTGTCCCTGAATAAATCTCACAAGTTAATTGAATAGTGAGGCTGACAGCGAACTGAACACCTACTGAAAGGCTGCAGTTTAAGGGGTTTAAACCTTATAAGTTAGTTATCACTGGTGAAAAATTTCTTATGGCGTATTGAATCCAGCCTGCAAATCAAGTGGGAATTTAATTTATTATGTAACTTGTTATAACCAAACTACAATGAGGGCATGCAGTTAACACTGTGAGTGATGTTAGACTGACCTAACGTTCTACAAACAGCACTGAATCTCACCAGGTTTCATCATTAACAATAGTCAGTTAAATATTCTCATCCGTTTCAGTTCTGCTCATTAGTGTTTAACAGTTGCTTTGAAAAGCTACTGTATATACATTACCTTGCCCTGTCAGTGTTAAATACATCCGCTAGCTGTGTAAATGAAAAAAATGATCAGTTCCTGATAATCAGCTCCTGATACGAGGCAGGGACTCACTCAGTTTTGAATTATTATTTAGTATTTTATCAAAAACCAGTAACAAAAAATGTCAAACTCTTCAGAAGTACAGACACACATTTACCCAGATTAACCCATTATTTGTTAAATAATTCCCATGAATAATCAGTGAAAACACATTTTTGTGATACAAATGTATGTACACATTTCAGTAGCATAGCTAGTTTAAACTAATACCACTGAGCTTCATACATATACAATATGTCTTACAGGAGTAAACTAACCCTAACCCTAACCCTAACTTCATTGTGAGATCAAAATGACCTGTGTTATAAAGACCTAAATGTGAACCCGTTTACTCAGAGTTTGGCACTATTTAAGTCAGGCCATTTCCTACATATTTCTAATTCTATATCTATATCTATAAATATATCTATATCCATATCTATCTGTATATATATATATATATATATATATATATATATATACATATATCCAAAGCAGTGGCACAAACAGAGAAGGAGGATGTTTGAGGTGGGTTTTTGGTTTTTACTGTTGAGTGTTTTTTTTTGTTTTTTTTTTCACTCTGGGATTTTTTTTGAGTCAGCATTTGTACTCTAGATACCACAGGCCTCTGACCTTCATAGCTGGAAAGAGAGAGAAAAACTCCAGGGCGCTGTTCTCCCCCTAAGCGTTCCACAAGTTCCTTAAAAGACGTGGTGAGGAAAGAACCGCAATGTGGATGTTTCTGGCATGCTGCATAGTTTCTGCTGCCTATATAAAAGGAAAGCCCAGTCCCAAGCCAAACAGCTGTTCTAAAAATGGAAGACTGTTAGACTAGCTAGGTCAGACACGCGTCCTTGGTAGAGTCCACATTCCATACACGCAACCGGTGGTGTCCTAATAACCCAGCTATCATTTCCACAGGCCACAGCAGTCCACACACTCCTCCTCCAGACGGCTTTCCTGATAAAGTTTTGATAGGAAAACCACATAACTGTGTGTTAGGTGTTAAGCTCTCGCACGTCTTTACGATTAATATGAAACCCAGAAAACACAAAGTCCCTTAAGCCAGAATTAAGCTTTTAATGCTTATTACAAAAGGTTGCTCACTTTCCCACTACTTCTATGAAGCAATGTGGTTTAGGGAACTGGGGAAGGCTTTGTTCCTCTCTTCACAATGACAAACACTCAGGTTCCCTAATTACTGGAAGCTTTGTAACCAGGTTTCTGGCTTGCTACAAACATTTACTTTTGCATCATACCAAAAAGGAAGGACTGTTTCTGAGGCTCTTGTTTTAGATGCGTACTTTTAGTAGGCTCTGACTTCGGCCTTTTATTCTTCGGGACCTTGTTTTTTCGATTAAACATGTTCATGTGACAATCTGTAGAGATTGAAGATATCAAAAAAATCTTATTTTGTGTAAATAGTAAACAGTTTACCAAGTGCAAATTCACCACTTATGCTGTGAGCGGTCACCCCATCAAAACAGTAAGTAACACTGAGCCAAACCGCCAGCTTTTGACATATTGTTTGTAGTTTTGGGAAATATCACATATGAGAAAACGGTTGGTTTTCCTTATATATGAAACCACTGATTGCATTTTGCATATTTTCACAAGAGTAAGAGATATTAGACGATAAAATACATCAAGCTAGCTAACAATAGTGTTAAAAGTAAGTTTTCCCTTCCTGAACTAAACACAAAATAACGGGAATTAAATGAATTTTTAAAAAATTAAGCTAAATAAATTTAATTACGACGTCACAACTGAGAAAATGAGAGAACTGTGACTCGCACACAAAGGCAGCCTGTAGCCCCGAAGCAGTAACAGGGGCAGCAGATCTCCATTTGGGACAGCATGGTCTGAAACACACAAACCGCTTTCCAACAGAGCAGATGTGGATTCTCACATCTGCATTCGCTCCACCTTTTGTAGGCTTACGTAGGAGGGAGAAACACACATACAGGAAACCCACTGGGTCATACACACATGAAAGAGGAACCCACTCTGCAGTTGTGTCACATATGTGCATGAAAACAGACGCGCACAGACTGGAACCTGCACCAAACCGCACATATGCACATGTACACACGCGTTGTATCTGCTGATACCTTCATAAAAAAACAGTGAGCATGCAGAAGCCTTCATTGCAACAACACTGCCAAATGAACACATAAAAAAAAATCACACACACCTCTAACACACGCACACACATACACCCACACAAACACACACCTGCACGATCCTGTCAGTAAACATGCAGACCACGCAGTGAAAGGTGTCTCTCATCAGCGGGAGAATGAGTCTCATTAGAGGTGGAGAGCAGCTGCAGCAGAGCCCTTGTCCGTGCTCTCAATTACAAAAGACGTCGAGATCCAGTGTAGGATCACAGTGAAAAGGGTCCAGAAAAAAAACAGACAAAAGATAATGGATCAAATTCAGGCCTCAAAACGGTTGCTAGTAATTTGACACTCTATACATAACAATATGTCATAGAGTGTCATAAAGAAATCAAGCCTATTTACAAGTATATTGTCTATTGACAATTTGACAAGATTTGAGAAAAGCATTGTTATGATTTAGGTAGGCCTGTAGCTTAAATGACAATTATTGTACTATGTACTATGATATAGAAATCATATTGGAACCAACATAATTGCTTGAAATGGGCATTGGGCCCATGTTTAGATCTGACCAGTATTTGATCATGCATTTACTGCACTCTGGAAGAGTAAAATGTATAGTTGACAATGGAATAGTGTGCTGAAATATTTTCATTTGACCTCATTTGTAAACTTATACAAATACATTTTCTATAAAGATATTTCTATACATATTATACCAATTTAGGCAGATGTAGTCCCATCTGGGTTTAGGTAAAAACAACAACAACAAAAAATAAACAAAATAAAAAATGAATAAAAATCCAACTTCTCACAGGTGCTGTAATAGTTTGAAAGGGCAGTGGTGGGTAATGTTTGTTTATTTGAGCCTGAGCTGTATCATTCTTCATTTGGGAGCTACTAATTATCAACGGGCAGGAAGCAGGATCATTAATCAGCCAGTCAGGTTTCTTTGGGCTTGTACTTAAATAACTACCATAAAATGACAAAAAAAAATCATCAGTCACAATTATTTATATGCCAATTAATTGTCAGCTATAATTTCATCATCATTATGACATAATAGATTTGCACAATGCTAAATGGTAGATTAGAGATTTGCATTATTTGTCTGCTATACTGGCCTCATAGTTCCAGTTTGAAATTAGTGAAGCATACTTTGGAGACCAAGCATTTTAGGCTGCTCTACAGTCAGACGAAGGATTGATTTGTATGAAGTAAACTACTGGTTTAAAAAGAGTACAGTTAAGGCAGCTGTTTTTCTCATTTGTTTGTTTGCAGCACTTGATTACAGTCTTGAGTTTTGTAAGGATGTCTGCTTTCAGTGCAGTATCATGGCGCAACTGGGCCAAAAACAGTGAGTGGTGAAGCCACGTGTTTCAGATATAGATATAAACCTTTTTGATATGCAAAAAATTGCAACAAGACTATAGAATGGCACTGAAGCTTGCCACAGCATTTATCGTGATAGAAATCACCAAAATCACCAACCAGGCAGTCTGTATCAGCACCGCTGTTAAGCATGAAGCACAGTCAGCTCTTGCTTTAAGTTAAAAAAAATTAGACAAATATTCACTTGTGTAATAGTATCTAATGCCTTCCACTCATTAGCAACCTCAGTGGTAAAACTCCTACTAGCTTTTACAGTAAGAACCGAGACATCTTCCAAGAAACATCCTACACTTTTCGCCTAATAAAATACAAAAAATCAGCTCCAGCACAGGGTTAACAACAGTCAACATCAGTTTGGCAATGCCAAACATGTCTCTGCAGATCTAAAAACAGAAATGTAAAGAAGGCCTGAAAATTCAAGGGCATGCACAAACAAAACAAACATGTGATGCAGTGTCAATCATGGTTAGGACTGCAGAGCCACAGAAGCATTCGCTGATCACTCAGTAGCAGATTATCACCAATACATGTGAATACATTTTTTATATATGAATGTCTATTAGGTTTATTACATCCTAAGGCTCATTATTCAGTAGCTACATGAACTATATATGCAAACTACCAAAAAGACTCCATCTAGTATCAGAAGTATGAGATACACAGTATATGCAAAACCAGACACAGCAGATTATCCATTAGCACTGGTTCAATGTGTAGCTGTTTTCTATATGACAGAACCCTTGAAGAACCCATTTTTAAGAGTGTGGTTGAATTATTGGTAAGTGAATAGCAGGTCCTGTCCATTTGTGAGAAATGTAAAATAATGCAGTGAAAAGCACTCCATAAGAAATCCATTCACTGCACTGCTGAGCAGCCTTCCCTGTTTAATATGTAATCTGGTAACCACAACGTTCTAAAAGGCGGTTTTCTAACTTTCATAACGTTGGCAACATATGGCAAAATGAGCAGTTCCCACATGGGCTTATTATTATGTTTAAAGTCTGAGGCTGATTGCTCTCTAAATCTCTAAATGGCTCTCAGTGCTCCTCCAGCATTTTCTGTTTGTTTGTTTTTGCACATTTGCCATGTTTAGCACTCAGTGGAAAACAGATGAGAAAGACGATCCTGACTCAACCCCCCATAAAAGCTGTTTAAAATCAAAAGTTGGGCAGAATGTCTGAAACGGCTGCTGAATGTCAGCCGTAGCCATGAGTGCAGCGATCTGAGGCCTTCAGAGAAACTCCTGTATCTGTAGTCAGCAGGGGACGGCAGCTGCAGTTTTTACCTCAGTTTTGTGTACTTCTAGTTTCAGATAGCTATCTGTTGCTCAACCACATCTGTGAGGAAAGGAACACGCTCCAGGCAGCACCATTTTAGTCTTTCACATTGACCTACTACGTCTTTTGTGGTTACGGTTAATTTCACTCTGTTCTGTTAGTCCAACATCTGGACTGTTTGGTTTTGGTCACATCTCTCTCTTTCAAGGTTTTTTTTTAATTTTAGAACAAGAAAAGGTACTAGAATGGTGTCTAATTTCGTTCAGTTGATGTGCTGAAAGTTCTTTGTATATGAGTTTTTGTTTGCCAGTTTGTTTGCTGCTACTCTTCTACACCTACTCATGCTGGGTTTTAGTAGATGCTAAATTATTTAATCAAAGTAACAATAGTTTAAAAATGATTTTTAAGCTACTTTACCCACCTCTAGCAATAAAAACCGAAACAAAACCCTGTTTGGACTAAACTCTGTTTGGCCTCTGTCCTCCAGTCGTGTTGGAAGGGTTGGGACAGCCAGCGCTGCTCTCAGCTGGAACACAACCACGGACACAGTCTCCTTTCTTTCTGTATGGAATAAAATGGTACTTGTCATGTGCTACTCTGTACCCCCCACTTTCCTTTCTTTTCCTCTCCCCCTCTCTCTGTGAGTGAAGTCTTTTCTTCCTCAGCTTCAGGAATCAGAGGCTGTTTAATCCGCCCACTTTTTTCACACGACTCAGCGCTTTGCACTGCGCATGCGCCGCGCAGGCTCTCGCTCCCCTGTGTTTTGATGTGCTGCTGCCGCAGAGACGAGACTATTCTGAGACGAGAGCTGAGGAGAAGGAAAAAGTTTTCTTTGAAACAAAAAAGACCCACATTATGCGGTTGCTTTTGTGACAGCTGTCGTTACCGAGCGTTGTATTAAACAAGTGCAGATTGTTTTTGAAGTTTTGCCGTTTCTAGCGACTATTCTCGTTTCAATAGCGTAAAAGCTCACTATGTTGTTGGGGCTGTACATCACAGGCCAGAGAGACTACCTTTTTTCTATGTTTACCCCCCCCCCCCGCCCCAACACACACAAACACACATTTTATGGACGAGACGAAGCAGCTGCAGAGCTGCCCAGGTCACGCTAAACTTCCCTTCAGGCTTTTCACATCCACCGTCTGCTGCCTGCCTTGCCTTTTCCTGAGCGCGGCCTGAAAAGAATGGAGCGGTTTCCTCCGTTTTAAAAACAATGTCCTGAACCTCACTTTTTTCTGAGAAAGGAACAACAAAATAGGGAGGACAAAAGACCAGGTCTACGGGGATTCATTGCCAAGATAGGAAATCTTTTATTACAGAGAAAAAAACCTTTTCTTCCAAAATATAGAAATCTGTACAACTTCCGCACAATCAATTTACATGAACTGTACAAATTTACAGCAGTTCATTACAACATACCCAAGGAAGAAAAAAAAAAAAAAAAAAAAACACAAAAGATGTACTGACAGAAGATCACAATATAGAGACAGCTTTTCCTCTTGGGTAGCTCAAGATTTTTTTCTAGGTTTTTGTTTGTTTTACTTAAAAAAAGAAAAAAAAAACAACAAAGGATAAGTCTACCAGCACAGAGCATGGAAACTAAGTTTTTGTTTTTTTTTTTTACCAAAACAACTTTGGTCCTCGCCAACACTCCTGACACAAATGGCTTCACTTATCAAAGAGCAATCTGTGTTAAAATATGAAATACAAAAAGGAACACACCAAGACACCTCAAAATATAAATTATTGGCACTTTCCATGTGTAATGTTATGTATGTATTCTACCATATGTTGGACAAGTACGATACATTCTACAAATACGCAAAAAACACCCCAAATGTGAAAGTGACAATAATTGTAGCGGCTGCTTGAAAAGGACTGACGAGAAACAAACTAAATAATTCCCTTCCATTTTTCACATCTTAACATGCACTTCTCCGTTAAGGGATTTGTTGAATGTCTGAGGCCTGAGTTTGGCAATACATTCCTGTAGAGACTGTTCACATCTCACATGTCACATAACTTCAAAGTTAACATATTAGTGCATTTTATGTGCTCTTTCCTCCGACTGCCCAAAAACACTTCTCTTGATATCAATGAAACCTATTTGCGCCGAGCCAAACTGAAGTTAAACGCGGCTCAGAATCAAAGGGTAAGCTGTTATCCTCACGGAGACGGGGGAGGAAGGGAGGGAGGGGGAGGTTAGTAGTTCTAAAAATCGTAGGTCTAAAAACATTCGAACTGTCTGTCTGAATTTGGTTAAGATCACCAGAGTGTGATAAAAATGCTATGAATATTAAAAACCCTCTGGAGAATCGGGGGAGTGCTGCCTGTCTGAGTTTTGAAAATGCCTTGTGAAAAGTAGGACAGTGGGCTATGTCCAAAAGCGCAGACCGCCTTGCCTCACGTAGGCCTAAATTTAGTATCAGAAGCAAAAGTGTGGCTTCATTAATTTGCTATGAGCAATTGCATCAGCCTGTGTTGAAAGTTAAGAATGAATAGATGTATGCTGCTGTCCAACAGAGTAGAACGGGGTCTGTTTTTGTTTTTTTCTTTACTTAAACGGGAGAGCACCAGCAGAGAGTGAGAGAGACAGAGATAGAAGGGAGGGCAGTGCATCAACAACCTGGCTTCATTACCCATGATCCTCTAGGGTCAAAGGCATTAGCACAAATACAGGACTGATCACAAGCACCCTGCCTCAGCAGCTTAGGAGCTAAGGCCAGAACCCCCTAACACACACATACACTCATATACACACACACACACACACACAGACATACCGTCTGCCTCCCTGCAGACTGGCGCAACCTTCCCCCACTCGAGTGCACTCACACCAGTTCATATCTGATCTCATGTAAACAGATTCTAAACGAATCCACCAGCAGCACCATGACCAGAAGCTAGGAGGTACCATTAAACTTGATCCTTTCTTTCTCTCTGTGTCTCTTTATCTCTCCCACCCTCAGTAAGGCTCAGTGGCATCTGGAGCGCACTAAAGTGTGTGTGTGCTGGCTGTCCTCTCATCCTAGGCTGTTGTATCGAGTGTATAGATGATGGTGATTGGGGGGTCACTGGGAGGGATTTAGCTGCCCTGGTCTGGTGTGTGTGACCCCCCCTTGTCCACCTAGCCTGGGGAGAGAGAGGGATGATATGTGTCACTGTGCGCTCCACAGGCGGGTTTGTTGGAGGGGAAGGGGGTGGTGCTGGCGCTTTTATCTCTGAGCTGCTGGCCTTGTGAGTCCTGTGCTTTAGAGTGCTGTGCGAGGAAACACTGAAAAAGAAAAAAAAATGTCCTTCTCAGAGACATAGGAATGGACTCTAGCCCAGCCCTGTGGGTCCTGAGGTTTGGGAAGGTGTAGGAGTAAAACTCAACACAAGATGGTTCTCTTTTCCTCAGAATAGACACACTCAAATATGCGCGCGCGCGCGCACACACACACACACACACACACACACACACACACACACACACACACACACACACACACACACA
>JBBIGA010000126.1:19354382-19365792 GCA_037576975.1 Alestes dentex
CACGCACGCACGCACGCACACACACTACAGTGTTTTTTGTGTTGGTGTCACTGGAATGTAATTTCCTTTAAACTACCACAGGTTCAGCTTGACCGATCCAGCTCTCGGACGACCACTTTAAAGTATTTTAAGTTGTCCATGAACAGCCGTGTGAGTGCGATTTAGCTTCAGCTCCCCATTGTAGGAAGGAATACAGACACACAACAAGCCTGTCAAAGCTAAAGGTATGACACAAATAACAATAACAGCTATTCTCTAATACTTTTCAGCAAAATTCCTCTGTTGCGGGTTATTCTGAACCCGATATGAAGCAATCTAAAGGTGTCTGGAGGTCTGAGGGATGAACACAGGAGGAGAGAAGTCTCTGCTGTTAAGCACCCCACTAAAGCCTAGGAGCGAATTCCGAAGCAAATCCACTGGTCCTTTTGCAAATCCACAGATCTTTTTTTTTTGTTTTTTTTACAAAAACACAGGTCCTTTTGCATTAAATGGATACAAATGAACACGGCTTCTGCTAGGAATCCAAACAGCATAAGAACCTTTAACACTGCTACGAAACGCCTTTCTCCGTGTGAAGCGCAGTCCTGCAGGGTTTGGGAAATGGCTGAGTAAAAGCTTCCTTTAGTCTTGAGCGCTTTAGTCTTAGGTTTGAGAATAGCTCCAGGAGCCTCTCCAGCCCCGAGAGCTCCAGCAGTGCCAGAAGAGGAGGGGGATGCTGAGATGGGGTGGGGAGCGGAGGCTGAAACAGGTTTTGGAAGGACTACAGGTCCACACCCTTAGTGAGGGAGGTTTCCAGAGTGATGGGGAAGTCATGGAGCGAATGTAGGACACTGATGAGAGAGCTGACAGCGGTGCGGTCACGCAACAACGCCGTCTCTTCGTACATCCGCGTGATGATCGGACACTCCACCAGCAGGGGGAGCCAGCTGGACAGCAACCGATCCCTGGTGAGACGGGGAGAGAGTAGGGTTCTGAGTTAAAGGGTCCTCTTTATAAAGACTATTTTTCCCTTCATAGCATTTATCAAACACTTGTTATTCATTTTTTGTGACATCCCATCTTTAACTCTAAACGAAACATGCTGTATTTTTTTTCTGTGCCTTTAGGACCGATATGTAAATGACCTTTGGTCTGGTTCAAAAAGCATTTTGGACTGAAAGGCAGATCAAACCCTTTAGGTTCTATTTTAAATGCTTAGAAACGCAGGAGAAAGAAAACTTCAAACTCTCTCATAAATGCTTGTATTGTCTTGAATGCTCCATTTGATTTCCCTGAGCTTCCATGAATGGGTTAAGAGGTACATTTTGAAATGTAACATTTACATACTGAAAGAAACTATGTCAAAACTGCCAAAACAGCGAAAGAATTTTGCACTACAGATAAAGATACAAACTGAAAATGCACATTTGTGTAAATACAGTCCTGTAGAGGCTCTTACCTTGCCCCAAGGCAAATCAGAAGCTGGAACTTGCCGTCCTTGCCGATGTTACGTGATGTGTTGTTGATGGCACGGGCGTAACGGCAGAGAGAGTCACAGGTCAGGCCGAGGGGCTCGGCTGTTTCCTGCAGGTCCCCCATCTGATCAGCACTCTCCATGTATACCACTGCTCTCTCTGCTCGAAACACATACATCCAGGCAGGGGGTCAGCCTAACAATTCACACCATTCTACAGTTGTTCATTTTACATCGGCATTATGCATTCTAATTGTATTTTAGGTCCACTTGTTTGTGTGGTTTTATGTACCAAATCCAGTTCCTTTTACATGATTATTTTCCAACCTCTTTTTTTTTCCCCTAAGAAATAAACAAGCTGGTTTTGCTAATGTACCTTTAGTAATGACGAATGTGAATGACCTCTGTTCAGACTGGCACCTCAGTACTTACTGACTGATCTACAATTATTAATGAAATCGATAAGTAGAGTTTATTCATTTGTATGCAGGAGTGTTCAGTGATCTTATCCGCTATACTAAACTCCAGTCTCTGTACCGCTTTATTTACACATGCAGCACTGAGTTGACAGTGGGAGAGACTCACAGCGGAGTGCTGTACGTCATCACAGACAGGACGTCCTGCTTTAATGGTCATTTTGAGGTCTTTCCACATCCAGTTTATGTTCTGGATTTTTTTTTTTTTCACTGAAACCTCTACATATAGACTTTTTGAATACTTAAGAGTGTGGGAAGAGAAAACGCAGTGGAAGGAGAAATGCAGTGGGCATAGGCGATGGGAAAGGACTGTGCAACTCAAAAATGTGGTGCTTTGTGATATGGGCCCTTTGTCCACCATTTCTCTTCTGAAAAAAAAAAATAGCAAAAAAAGAATGCTTTGTCCATTTAGGTGACTGAGGTGAAAACATTATGCAATATGCCACTGCTTCCACTAGAGGCATCTGAGACAAAAAAAACACTGCTGAAAAGTGGAAAGATAATCAATTTCTCATGGAAGCCCTTTGTGCAACCCTGCATCATTAGGCAACATAATTTACTGTGTAAGCACCAGGCCCAGTGTTTAGGGCTAGAGGAAAATTACATTAACACTAAACATCTGGCTGTGACACAGACATGTGAAGGCGGTACAAAGTAAGAGGCCAAACTTAATTATGTGCTTAAAGAACACTCAAACACATTTTACGCTTCCCAGGGAAAAAACACAAACCCCAGCCTCAAAACAAGCACACACAGCCTGTGTTCTGTTTAAATCATTTTTAAGGTTCAGTTTACTTGCTGCTGTAGTCTCTGTACGCCCATTGCCCTCGTCACTGAGGCTTCCTATGAATGGCAAGTGCTTTACGTTACATTTTCAAGTTCTACTATGAGCTTACCAATAAAGTCCCACATAAAGATATTTTTCTGGAAAAGACGTGCAGTGCGAAAGCCATGGTAGAAGAACTGCTCCAGTGCTCCCACCAGCCCTCCTTCTCCACACAGCAAAACGGTCAGACTCCCTCTCTGCCAGGAAACAGGAGGCAGATCAGTGAGAGTACACACATAAAGTAGTTACACTTCTGAAATCCCACACTCATGCACACACTCACCTCTTTCTCTGGTTTGTGAAAATGTTTGAGGATGTTGTTTACTGCCTCACTAATGGCCTCCTGTATCTGATCTACAGTTGGTTCTAGGGAGACACCAAAAACCAAGTTATAAAACCCCATCGTTCTGATACAGCTATCAAGGCATTCTTTAAGGTTCCAGAGAACACAATGACAGTAAAGCTTGTGCAAGCTTTACCCAACATTAGGACTGTTCAGTTTACATGAAAAGGGCAGAAAAATCTGCTGAAATACATCCATGATTATATCTGTAGCATTGCATTCTAAGGCTTTGTTGTTAATTATCAATAACTGCCATGCAATGAATAAGTGGAATTTATGGTATATTCTTCTGTTTCATAAGTATAAGAGCTCCTAGCCACATCTGTGCTCTGAAACTCCAGTCTTTGGTTTTTCATAAAAACTTGCTATAATAAGTACTTTTGTGAGGGACTAGTCACATGGCTACACATGGTCAACACCAGTGGAAACGGTATCTTTCATTCTTAACGGTAGGCTTATGTTTGGTCATAATGAGGTCCTTACACACAAATGCACTTCATTATGAAACACTCACAAAGGGAGAGAAAAAAAATGGAGCACTGAATAGTTAGAAAAGCTATCTTGCTCACACAGGCACACTGTGAGTGAAGGAGTGTGAGGCTCTGCTTCAGCTCAGTGTTACAAACTGAACTGAACAAAACATGAGCTCTGGTGTAAAAAGACAGCATTCGCATTAATGTGTATGCTTTTAAAACGCTTTGTTTTTAACATGTTTATTTTGCCTTTTAAACTCCGACTCAGAGCTGGCGTAGACGGCTCTAGTCCGAAGCTAAGCGCCCGGTGTTTCTGGCGACAGCTCTGACGTCAGATCTCATCACTCTCCAAACTTACTGTTGCCTCGCCCTGTGATAGAGGATATGCTGATTCGTCGAAGTTGTGAGGGTGAGCGCTGAGGAGGCGGGGTCTTGCTCCCCCGTACCACCTCCTCATCGCTGCACGGAACCACTAATTCACCGATCAGAATTCGCTCCAGACTGCCATCATCCACACCTTTACCGAGCCACCGGCCGCAGGGGAACCTGAGGAACGCAGCAGGTCAAAAATAAGTTCAGATAAATATTACATACATATTATTTTTCATTGAAAGAAGTAAGAAATCAAGAGCACGGCTCACTTGTATGTGTGTCCTGTTATCTCGTTACGGACCATCACACAGTCCACCAGCCACTTGGCCAGGAGCCCAGCGTTATCATGACCCAACTGCACAGTGGTCAGCTTTCCCAGGTTCTGGCACTGTATGACACACACACAGACACACACACAGACACACAGAGCATGAGAGTCTATAATGTCAGCAATGCTAAGAAGGTGTCTCAAAGTGGCTGAATAAGCATTTGAGAGAGGGTGTTAGTAAGTGAAGGGGAAAGACAAGGCAAACACCACCTTTAAAGGAGTACTCTACCAGTTTTTCAGCCTAAATGCCTACCCTTCTCATTTGTAGCACACAGTGTTATTAACATCGATTATAATGGCTGAACCAACTGCCCTTTGACTTCTATTATAAGATTGATTGGAGTCAGAGGGTTTTCTGTTCTTTTACCAAGTATAAGGAAACAGTTCTAAATTATGGTCTGCGGTAACTGATTTTAAGATCCAGATGTAACCGAGAACAGGCTGAAAAATGCTGGAGTACTCCTTTAAACCCAAGTGGGAACATTTGCTTTATTGATGTTCAAGCCGAGGCCACCTGCAAGTGGGTCCTACAACACTAATCTACACTTTCTACGTATGTACAGCACTTAGCTATGAATCTGCTTTGCAAACACAGAATGTCTAATAGAGCTACACTAAGATTTTAAAAACACTAATAGTCTTGTATGCCATTTTCATGGAAACGACAAACAGCCAAACAGCTTACTGCAAAAGAGCCCCAGTCTGTTTTTATAGATTGCTTTACACAGTTTTACTCTCTTAGAGCCTGCTGCATGAAAATGACAAACAAGTAAACAAGTAACGTCTTAAAAAATTCGAAGACCACAAGAGTATCGAGAAAGTGCCAGTAAAAAAAGAACAGATGAGGAAATGAGAGAAGTGATCGGAGAGATACTGGTGTGGATGGATGGATGGATGGAAGGAAGGAGAGAGAGAGAGAGAGAGATAAGGGGAAATCATGGAGACATGGTTCTCCTAACCTTGAAGAGGGCGGAGATGTGCGTGTGAGGCCTAAAGGCAGACTAGGAAAGGAGACATGATGGGTTAGGACATGATGGATGATTGACAGCACGAGAAATGGCAGTGATTGGCTCTCCTCGCTTCAGCATCTCACTGAGACAAGACGGCGTCACCACACACTCATCTCTGATTCTAAAGTAAGGCTTTCTCTAGAACATACTCTTAACACGCGTACACACGCGCGCGCGTGTTTTCATCACCGTGGAAACTAGCATACACCGGTCTCATTCAATGTCATGTCAAAAAAAAAAAAAAAAAAAGAGAAACTGTTTATGCTCCCATTCACTACCTTATTAATAGCTTTTTATATTGTTAAAATATTTACAAGAAAACGTGCCTCTCAGTGTCATGTACCTGTGATATCCCAACACACCCTGCCTGAAATGTTCCAGCATCATTTATCACACTGAATAAATCACCACCTCAAAACTTCACCATCTCCCAAAATAAACAACCTAGCAGCACAACCACAAGTGCCATAAAATGTTTTTATACACAAGTGACTAAAACGAGTGAATGTGTTTGTATAATTACATTTAGTTTCTACACTTTAATTAATTCAACCACATTAATAACATCCCAATAAACTGAGAATTTATGGCCTCAGTAATAATCCAGTAATAATTCAGTAGTTTAAGTAACATTTCAGTAATTTGGCTGTGTCCTCATTTTCACTGTTTTGGATAACATACACCAATGATGAGACACTGAAAATGCTCAAGGCTATAAAAAAAAAAACAAACAAAAAAAAAACAACAGGCTGAAAGAGAAGAAAGAGGAGATGCAGCTAGTTCTCGCGACTGAAGCGCAGATCCACACGGCAGCTGCTCCCCAGTCACTAGCTGTTACCATGAAAACAGCACAAGGACAGTGTGATGTCAGAGCACTCACATCAAACGTCATCTCCAGAACGTTCTTCGGGATCTGCATGATGCCGGAGTCGCCGAGTTCCCCCGACACGCACACCCACGGGTTCGACGTCGTCATGGCGTTGCTCAGTTTCTTAATGGGGATGATGACAGCCCGATAAGGAATCACTGCAGGAATAAAACAAGAACCACAGCTTTACAGAGTGGCACATGAATGAGATATATTGTGATTTGCACACTGAAAAATGAAAGCAATGAAATACAGAGAGGAAAAGGTGAATGGGCAAAAAAAATCTAATCGACACCATTGTCCACTTACCCCAGACGTGGCTGATCAGTTCTGTTTGCTTTTTTGTTTGGTCACTCAAATCATTTCCATAAATGCACCCTCAAAACACCCCCCACAGAAGTCCAGCCCTTTTGTTACCCCCCAAAAACAACAGGCTCTGTTTTCACAAACTAGAATCGGCTTCTAGGACAATGATCACTTTAAATACAGACAGATCTAACCCAAGACCAGGCCTCCTTATGACTGCTTTATGAATGCCAGCTCCGGTGTTACCTGTAGTGGCTGTCGGTAGATGTCTTGTTCATCTTTATATGTGTGTTTTATAAGAGAGTCTAAAAGCTCTGTTCCACCTTGAAGAAGACGGACTCTGCACTTCAGATGCACTTTGAGAGAGGTTTTGATTGTTTTTACAGAAATGATTTGGGTTCTAATGTCTTGTAGCTCCAAGGCTTAACTAAAGAAGCAACATTTGGACTCTATTCACTCTTAATTGTCCAATTTGTGCAAGTAGGCAATCTGATTTTTTTTATTTGTCAAACCATTCCTTTTATTTCCACACTTCCGCACACAGAACTGAAAAGACTTCTATCAAGGACTCTCGCTTCTAAAGAAAAAAAAAAATCCTACTCAACCGAGGAAGCCCGCACACTGCATATTTTGAGAGGTGCCAACACAATGTGGACGGCTTGGCCATGAGCTTTTATACAAACTCAAGCACATATCAGAGGAACACAAGCATTTTTAACATCTGCCCCCCAACAGACAGCAGCTTTATTTTAGATTTTATTAGGACATTTACGCACAGGGCCATCCCATTCCATATAAAGTGATTTTGTTTTGTTAATAGAAGGCTTGAGGACAGCCGGGGTGAAGGGAGGAGACACAGCCAGTGAGAGAAAGGAAAAGGTGAACAACAGGACACAGAACAGATTAAAGGATGAGTTAAAGCTGAAAACGGCTGTTTCAATTGCTTTTTGGAAAAAAAACAAAACAAAACAAAACCCTTTACACAAAGCCAAGATTTCATTGGAAAAGCACCAGTAAAATTAAAAACCTGGTGCGTGTGTGTGCGTGTGTGTGTGTGTGTGTGTACTCACTGATGGTAGTGAAGACACTGGTGAAGCAGAAATAATCCACAGCATTCAGACTCAGCAGATGAAAGAGAAACTGCTCCTTTTCCTCCTCACATCGTAGGAAGGCATAACGCTTATACAATTTCCTGCAGAGGTGTTAAACATTTATTACACTCAGCCCACACACATTATCACCTACGAAAGTTCATTTGAGAATATTCACAATTTTAGACCATTTTTATTGGTCCATTCATCAAGAAATGTTCACACACACAATGTAAAAGACATATGGTGTATACAAAAGGTGTTAACCCACAAATGTTGAAAGGTTTAGATATGAAAGCAGATATATATCAGTAAGTACATTTACATGCAAACTAACAGCTTGAAATCAGTCTGATAGACTAATGACCTAAAATTCTATCATTCTCACTTTGAACTTTTACTTTGGCATTCAGTAGGTTATTACGATTATTGGGTCAATGGTTATGGTGTTAAATTAGGAAACATTTTGGTCACAACACAAATAAACAGGACTTTGAATTGATCAGTTGTTTATATAGCCCTTGTAAACCCTTGGGGTTTGGCTTCTTGGACTAAATAAGAATGTATGGAGGATAACTGTGTGCAGAAGAAGCCAGTTAATGTGTGGACCTACTTGGTTAAGACCTGGTTGGACAGGAGCTGTTTGAGGTGCTGGGAGAGAAGCTTCTTCTCTAAAGAGAGCCGGATCCAGGCTCGTGCGCGGCCCACATCCGTCTTTATCTCCCCCATGTTCTGGATGTGCCTATAGGAGAGGGAAAGTGGGAGGAGGGAATGAAAGAGAAAACAAACGGAAATATCTTTCACCACCCACCGCCTAGCCTTGGCTCATAGAAATACAGTTAGGGGTTTTTGAAAACCTTTTAAAACATCCATACAGAGCTCCTAAAGGGTTTCTGGCATCGTCTGATGTGGGTCAGTGAGTTTAAAAAGAGCTTTAGAAACCTCTCTGGGTCGTGGCTTTCTGTGCCTGAAGCTTTGACTGGAAGCATACAAATGCATCCTCTCTGGTATTTGAAAATATTAACTTAATATTGTGGTGCTCATTCACCATCGATGTAGAAAGTAGCTGATAAATGTCCTTCCAGGTTGGAGCAGAAAAGAAAAGAGTCCCACGCCTTCCTAATAGCATATAAATACTTATGTGTTGTAACGGCACATTAAAATTGCCCCTAAAATCTCAAAATCATTCAGGACAGCAATACCAAAAACACATTAAAAGATGCAGGAAAATGGACATCAGTTTATTTCTATTTGAGTGTTCTACATTAACGACTAGGCTAATACTGAACACACAGAAGCAATGAATCACCCACCTCATGTCCTGCACTACAGAAACACGCAGTGCTGGAAGACCGATAGAAGACTCAGACTTCCGTCTCTCCTGTCCGTTAGACACTGCAGCGGTGGAAACAGAGCGCATTCATGATGGACTGGCAGTGTGTAGGAGCAGTGTGAGTTATAGCTATAAGCATATAAAATGATACTGGCAGTTCCAGGCCAATTTTGTGCACCCAAAAGGACATTTATACTTATTCAGTTAAAATATTTTTAGGTTCTATCCAAGAAATAGAGGATTAAACCAGCGAAGACTAATATCATATTAGTACTGCGGAGCATGAGAACAGCATATTAAGGCAAAATAACCTAAACCAATAGGTTATCGGATCAAATCTTATTTCTATATTACTTTTCATTTTACTTATTCATGATCTAATGTCCTCTATTATCTCTAGCCTGTCGGGATTTATTTAGCAAATTGGGTGATGATGGGCCAGCTTGGGTCAGTTTTGCATAGAATTTCTCAGCTTGGGGCCATTTTGGACTTAAAACTTGTGGTTCTGGTCCAGGTCCGGTTGGGTTCAGACTCAAAACATACTCAAAACAAGCGTATTAAATTGGGACGAGCTGTTGGGTTGTATTTGGGCCAACATTTCAGGCCTGATTAAAGTCTTGGTGCATGTTTGTATGTGTGTGACACATGTATAAGAAGATGCCAGTACCTGGAGACTCAGCTTGTTGCTCTGCTTTCTCCTCTCTTGCTTGGTAATGCATTAAGTGGGACCACAATGCAGATTTTCCCTACACACACACACACACACACACACACACACACACACACACACACACACACACCAGTACATCTCAACAATCAAGCAGGCAAATTGTATTTTATGTATATTTCATATAACACAAACATTGAAGCTTATAAAATGCATGTGCTTTGACCTGCACTGAGTATTCTTTTAAACGACAGTTTCTCATTCAGAATAGTAAAGATGTTTAAACATGGGAGCATGTTTTTGTCTTTTTGATTTGGGATTGCACCAGTATCTACCTGTTTGACCTGCAGGCCGTGGCTCCATATTCTCTCCAGCAGGTCACACAGACTGGCTATCAGAGTGTTCTCTTCCAGCCCAGTGATGTTAGCCTCTCCATGGCCCAGCTCCACAGCCTCCCGACCCATTTTCTCCACCAACATCCGCTTAGTCTGAGCACGCGCACACACACACACACACACACATTAACACAAGCTACACTGCATTGCAGTGGACATCTTCACCTTCAGTTAATGGAACTGACTACAAATGACTAAGTGAAAACGATTCAAGCAGACACAGATGTTGTGTGTGTGGTTGGGAGGGACTGACCTTCATTCTGCACTCCTTTAATAAGCCCTCCACAAATTTCCAGTTGGTCTGAGCAATGACAGCTGGAGAGAGGTCCGACAGCTTGGGCTGTCTCAGATTCTTCCCTAGACTCCGTGCCTCCTGCATGTACTTCTACAAAAAGACACGTGCATGTAAAATGTCTGCGCACATACATACTTATGCACACACAGACACACAGACAAATTTTACTGTTAAAAATGTAAGACCAGTGCTCAAAACACATATTTCTAAAACAACAATTTCTGACAAAGATACATGTATTATTGATTTTTTTTTAAATCAAAATATGAAGAAATGAGTGGTGGCTCAAGACATTTGCACAGTACTGTATATCTTTGAACTACTGAACAAAATATCTGTCCTTTGGTGGCAAGTGTATAATCTCTCTCTTGTGCTCTGGCACATAAAATGATTATTAAAAATTACATTAGTGACATTATATCCAGAGCTTTGTTCCAAAATGATTACAGAACATTTGAAAGAACTTTTAAGCTCTCTCTCTCATGATAAATGTTGTAAAAAAGTTTTTTCCCCCAATTAGCACCACCTTTATTAGAAAAAAACAAAAACATGTTTTATATTTAAAAGCCAGCTGTTATTCTTTTAAAATACACGTTTTATCTACAAGTGATCAAAGATCTCCCCGTTTACCATTTGCTGTCAGATTGTTGCAAAGTATCTTTCACCATCACCCCCAGCATTTTACACAGTATTCAGTTTCGGTGGCAATGCTGTAAGAGTGCATTATGTTTAACCTAGGCCTGTCACAATTCCAAAAATGTCTGATCACAATTATTTGAGCTGAACACGGTCATGTTTCACAGTTGTTGGCCTTCCATAAGTTCACTACACAAACGGAACGTGAATGTGGTGATTTCAACAGCTGGGTTGAAGCAAATGCATATAAAAAGGAAGGAAAGACATCTTTAAGACACACTGTGGGTTTAAAATGAAATCTGTAAATGGTGCTGCAGCAGTTTGTAACATGTGTTTATTTATTAGAACATTTGTTTATTTATTATGTTCATTAACACATTTACAGGCAGCAGTGATTATATTTGTTTATTTATATCATTGAGTTATTTATATCATCAGTTAAGAGCTACTGAGACAGCTGAGATGTAAGATGGCTAATCAGCAAATCTGGCCACTTCAAACTTTAACACAAAAAAGACAAACTGTTAATCACAGTGTT
>JBBIGA010000126.1:19390874-19406697 GCA_037576975.1 Alestes dentex
GTGTGTGTGTGTGTGTGTGTGTGTGTGTGTGTGTGTGTGTGTGTGTGTGTGTGTGTGTGTGTGTGTGTGTTTGGAGTAAATGTATCTGTCATGGCGATGTGGACGAGAAAGAGACTGCCTCTCCAGTGCCAAACTGTCAGGGATATGAGAGGTGGATGTGCGATGTGGAGCGTCAGATCCGGTGGCATTAATCCTCTGAAACAATTTAAGGTACACAATGGGTTTGAGTTTCGAAGGCCTCAGAAGTTCAATTGCAGTTTTCCAATCTGTAAATTTTCATCCAGGGTTTCACACCATAGAAGAATCATACTATCACATGCAGGTTCTCCATGCTTGTGCGGTGTGCTCAGAAAGAAACCACCTTCTTAAACCACACCACTGCACAGCGTTAGTCATCGTCTCGACTCTGTATAACCAGGCCGACTTCGGCTAACGACCTCGGTAGTATTTCTTTCATTAAATTTGTACGATAATAACACTGCATTTAGACTTTGTATACGAACTGGAGACAGTCAGGCGGTCTAGGTTGCTGCAAAAGTGGTCTTGCTGGATCTTCTGGTTTACGTTTGAGTAAGTAACTCTGTTTCTGATGTGAATGTTATTAGGATGTACTGAAGCCCAGGCTATGTCTGAGCAGTCACTCCTCTGTTTATTAATGCTGACTGGTTAACAGTTTCTTTGTTTTATGCTACTATGTACTGTTAATGAGAGATATTTTAATCTGTCTACAGATTGTATTGTATTCCAAAAGATCTTTCATTAAAAAGGGAAGAACTTGAATGAGTGGACAGAAGCCTCGGGCTGCATTTGTTCTGTGTCCTGTGGCAATAAAAGGTTGTCTAATGTGGCGTGACGGCTATGAAAAACCGACGCTCAGCAGGCGCCATGATTCATCTAAGCATCCCCTAGTCCTTCATCAATGGGCATTTTGTGATGGTCCGCATCAGCTCTGCTACTAGGCCCTGATACACGTCTGTCCAAAAAGAGCAGCATCTGCTAACTCAGGAATAGTTTGGTGAAAAATCAGAGAGTGAACAGTTTTGGAATGCACTGTACTGTGCAGAAGTCTTAGGCACCTCTGCAAATTGTTCAAAGACATTTTTCTCAGCAAAGGTAACAGAACTAATGCAAACAGACAAGACAGCAGTAAAAAGTATCACGTTTTGTTTTGTGTGTAAAAAAAAAAAGTAGTTAATTCTTTCGTGAGCTGGTGAGGAGAGCCCAGGTCCGGCTCCAGATTTCTCCTCGATGCCTCCAGCCGTTGTTTGGCTTTGAGAAATTCCATCGGCTCCTGATTTAATGTAATGAAGGACTGACTGATTCAAACCAGCTTTCTGCTGGAAACTACAGTAATACTGGGCTGCAATAAGGAACACATTGATGGGGTGGCAGTGGCCTAGTAGCTTAAACACCAGCCTGTGAACCAGATGACCACAAAGTTGCAGGTTCAAACCTCCACTTTCTACTATTGTGTTGTTAAGCAAGACATGTAACCCTCAGTTGCTCCTGAGGGACTGTCCCTGTAAGCTGCTCTGGATAAGGGCATCTGCCAAATGCCCCTTTACATAGACATACTGTACATACAATCACAATTTACTGAATACATTTTAACTGTATTTATTCCTTTTAGTTGCGTTTAATATTTTTAGTAATAATGTGGGGGGAAAAAAACACTGCTCAGTTTTGAAACATTATTTATGCAGATGCCTAAAACTTTTGCACAGCACTGTATTTACAGAATACAACCGATTGATTTGATTGATTTCTTGTATTAGTTAGCAACACCACCCTCATGACTCCAGTGCTAAACTAAAGATCCAGTATTTGGACTCTAAGCATGTCTCGACTGATTGACTGTGACTGGAATGGGTGGAAATCAGAAAAAATTCAGCCAAATTGTAATGAGATAATTAAACTGTGAGACAAGATACGGTGCACAGATAGATGGGAGAATGGATTCCACTATATCACAAAATACTGCAAACGCATTTGACACAGTCACATGAAGAAGCTGAGAAGAGGCTGGCTTCTAAAACCGAACAAAGATCCAAAACCTACCTCAAAGTCTACCATGCATTACTTCAGGAACGCAAGCTAACAATTTACATTTACATGATTTAGCAGACACTTTTTATCCATAGCAATTTCCATTCCCTAACTACAGAGGGCTGTCTCCCTGGAGCAACCTGGGGTTAAGGGAACCCAGTGGTGGTATACTGAAGGTAGGATTCAAACCCATGACCTCTTGGGTGAATGAGTATCTAGTCATTATGCTGCCCACAGCTGGAACCAGCAAAAAGTGAAGGAGGTCTTGTTTTCTGCTGCTTTTATCTCTGTAACACTTGCACAAAAATCATGCACTTGTAGCTGTATACATATTTTTTCATTTAAACTTTATTTTGAAGCTTTATTTTACACTTTATTTTCCCATTTAAAGTAAAAATTCTTCTATATTGATTTAATTGCCTATTTTATTGCTTTAGACTTTTATGATTTTATGTCTCTGTAAAGCACACTGATTGACCTGTGTATGATAACGTCTTGCCTAGTGACTTTTTCATTCTTCTAGTGTTCATCACAAGTTCTGCAGACTCTCGCTAAAAGCCAGAAGGAACCAGGTTCCAGAGCTGAAAAGGACTGATTTTAGATACATGAACAGGCTGCTCCTATCAGAGGATGGTTTTGTTCAGCCTGGTGGTTACAGGCTGGCTCTTCTTTCCACCAGACTGAGAAATGTGACCCTACAACCCCAGGCTCCACAGTTTAGCTTTGAAGAAAATGTGCTTCTTTGTCCAAAAGCTTCTGAAGCCTTCAGAAGATTAAAAACAAAACTTCTGAAGTGGTCAGAAACTGAAGAGGAGCCTCCCTGCTCCTCCTGTCCTCTGTGGCTCTGGACTTCTGGGTTAAAGGGTCACCATTGTAAACACGTGCTGTAGGCTTTGTGTCAAAGCTCGTCATAGGAGACTTAATAAACGCTCAGAAAGATCCATTGTTGAAGGAAAGTCGCAATTTTTGATGCATAGTTTTGCTGATCTTGTCCTGGGGTTAAACAATCACAATGACTTTTTCATGAGTGCGGAACAAGGCATGCAAATTGTTCAAATGGTCCATATCATCAAATTTTCCTCATTTCAATGAAATGAAATGAAAGAACCGGATACGCAAAGTAAGGATGTTTTTTATGTGCAAGAAGTGACGAGAACACTTTTGTGGAAACACTACCAGATACTGTAACTGCCCTGGTTATCATCTTTAATTAACCCCTTCAGACCCGTTTTTTTCTGCTTACTGAAAAATGTTTACCCATAAAAATAAATAAAAACAAATTAGAGTCATAATTTGTTTTTACTGCCAACTCATTTTTTATATGTCCATCACAATGGACATCACGACTAAATGAACGTAAAATACCATTAAAGTTTCAGAGTCAATTGCCATGTTTTAATATAGTAATCACTTAACAAATATATAAAATATGAACTGAGCATTTGAACAGCATGTGCACGTCTGTCTGCATGTGAACATCTGAACTGAATGTCTGTATGTTTGAATGTGTGAGTGTGTGTGTGGAGGTCTGTACGCATCTTGAATAGTTTGGTTTTTTGTTGATGAGATGAGACCACTTTTGTGAAAACACTAACAGATACGGTGACCGCCTTGGTTATCATCTTTATTTAAGCTATACCACTGTGAACCTAAAACAAGTATAAAGCCCTTAAAAACTAGAAATGAACAAAAACAAACCAAAATACATCACTTGATTGGTGCATGTACACAATCTCAAATCACTGCATGGCATCCCCTGACTGAAAACAGAATAAAAATGAACAACAGAAGTCTGTCACACTGCACTTGATTCCCTGATATTTTATATTTTTTTAAAAAACAAGTCGGATTCATGTTTTAGCAGCAGTCTTAAATGAAATCTTCATTTCAGTTAACAAATTAGCAAAACAGCTACAAGAACGTTTACACAGAGGGACCCACTGGAGGGGAGACACATTGCAGGAGCAGAGTGTGGGGATAGTACCTTGCTCTACGGTACCTCAGTGGTGCCACTAGCAGTCCTGGGATTCAAACCCACAACCCTCCAATCACAGCAGCAACTCTCTAACCACCAGACCACCAGATAAATTGCAGTCTGCCTGTTATCTAAAACTAGTCATTAATTATAAATTAAACCATTAATTATTCATTTCATTTAAGAATCTTTCTATTGGGCAGAGGCAGAACCACTAGGGCAGAGTTGCCTCTGCGATCAGAAGGTCATGGTTTCAAATCCCAGGGCTGCTAGTGGCACTACTGAGGTACCCTTGGACAAAGTACCATCCTCACACTCTGCTTCCTGGGCGCTGTGTTGCTGGCTGCCCACTGCTTCACTTTGTGAATGGGTTAAATACAGAGAACGAATTTCACGCGGTTCACGTTGTGGTGTGCTCACATACGACAAAAGGACACATTAGACTTCTTAAGAAGTACTGTAAAGTACTTGTTTGCCCCTCGTGTCCAGCGCACCCTGCTGGTCACACCGTGCACTACACAAGGCCGGTTGCAGAATGGCACGTTAACTAAACAAAACCAAGCATTCGGCTCACTTAATCACGCCCAACTAAATCTGTGTTGAAATAGCAGTCGTGTATGTGATCACGTCTGTGTCCAGCATTGAGACTAGTCCCTGTAAAAAGCCTGCCACCTCTTCTTTCCACAGTGGAACCAAAAACATGAGCTGTGCTGCACTCCGGACTGTGAGAGTACCGTGCTGCGTGTGTGTGTGTGTGTGATTGTGTGTGAGGCCCATGTGGAGGCAGAGCGGCTCGGACGTGCAGAGACAGAGTGGATGAGAGGACAGGAGCCGGCAGCATGCTGAAGGAGGCTGTGGAGAGCCGCGACACGGCCGTGTTTAACCCCACCTCAGGTGAGAGAAACCAGAGAAACCAGAGAGGCGTCCTGACTCTCTTTAGTCTCTTTACTCTTTCTCACACTTTAGCCTCTCAGCTAAAGCTAACACACACTACACTCTCAGAGCAGCCTCAGCTCCTCTGACCAGACTGTACAAACAGCCTCTGGGGAGAAAAATAACTCTGACCTGCTGTTTTCCTGAATAAGTCAGTCAAGAGAGAGTCCAGCGTTAGGAAGGTCACTACAAGAAATCATCCTCCCTATCAAAATGTAACACTGACCCTCTGAAACCCTGGCCTAGGACCCTCAGCTTTCTGGAGGGGATTCTGATGAGTTCAGGCTTTACGGAGACTTCTAATGTATTAAATTGTTAAGACAGAGCCGTTCGTACGGATTAGGCATGAAATGGAGAGAGATATACCTTGTTAGAATTGGAGAATTAGTGTCAGTGGTGGTGGTGATAGGAACCAGGCGTCCCAGTTTCTTACTGCCTCTTAAAGAAAGCCAGTGCAGTAAATGCAATGTATTGCCTGAAGCCTGAACACAGTTCTATGATAGTTTCAAGAGGAATTTAGATAAAACTTTTTTTTTCCCAATTAAAAAAAGGGTGTGGTAAGTGGTACCAAGCAGGGTTTTAAAGATTTGCCAGTGTTTTATTATTGTCAGCATTTTACATAAGACCTCAGATCACCTGCATTCCTGTCACCAGCACTGTAGAGAAATTTAGACTATTATGTTCTCTACACTGTGCCATTATCAGTCAAATCACTGAAGGATTTGCATCCGAATTGCGCAACGATGTGTACATTTAGTAAAATCAGTGTTCCCCTTTGAGAGTGGCCTTACGCCTTTAGCTAAGTTTTTTATTTATTCTTTTATCCACTTTAGGATTAAACCACAAAAGGAAATTTGATGATGTAAGTCAAGCTTGATAGGGATCATGTTCATTTTTTGCTTAGGTTTTGTCTCTCTTCTCCCTGTCAGCTTCCATACAAGTGCAGGTGGAGCCGGTGGGCCGCTGGTTCGAGGCATTTTTGAAGCGAAGGAATCGAAATGTGTCCGCCTCGTTCCAGGAGCTGGAGGAGGAAGAGGAGTTGTCGGAGGAAGAGGAAGATGAGGAGCTGCAACTTGAGGAATATCCCATGCTGAAAACACTGGACCCCAAAGACTGGAAGGTGTGACCAGGACTGGCCGTCAGATCTGTAGCGTCTTTAGTAAACAGTCATGTTTTGAAGAAAATGAGTGAATCATCACTGAAACTGAGCCCAGGTGGAGAAACAGAGAGCACAACAGCCTCAAGTTGTTGTAATATTGGCTGGTGCTAAATCAGAACTGCAGCTACATCTTGACCTGTCATAGTAAAGGCTGTGTGTTTGTGGGTGTCTTGATGAATCACTTTATTTATGGAATCCAGCAAATGGCAGTTATTTGGTAGGATGTCCATCATGCAGCCCTTCCAGCATTAAGCTCAGTTGACCGGTGACTTACATAGACACATGTGAAGTTGAGAACTCTTCAGTGCTCCACACTATTTAGAATTTGAACATTTGAATTCTAGAGGACTCTGAATAATCTGAGGGTTAAGAAATGCAAATACTTGCCTGTGGTTAGTTGTGAGAATTCAGAAGACTCTGAATAATGAATGTCTCTCACACCGTCTCTGTCTCTCTCTCTCTCTCTCTCTCTCTCTCTCTCTGTGTGTGTGTGTATATGTATATATTACCCATACAGAATCAAGATCACTATGCTGTGCTGGGTTTAGCTCATATGAGGTACAAGGCAACCCAGAAACAGATCAAAGCTGCTCGTAAGTGTCCTAAAAATGTTTACATGGTAAATGTTTATCATTAACTATGTTTACATGCACATAATAGTCCGACTTAGTTTTTATGAATCATGCCCAACCTAGACAGCCCGACTTTGACAGCGTTCCGGACTAACTTTCTGCTAACAAACACAGCAGATCTGCTGCAGTTACCTCTTTTTATAACACCACTTCACAGCCTTAATCTAGGCGTAGCAGAATTTAATCCTCAAGTAGGTGACATTTCAGTAATTCGCATATTATTTTTCAAAGAAGAAAGAGATGATATTATGTAGATATGTCTTAGGCATTTCTAATGGTTAAAAAAAACCTTGTATAATATTTGTTCTTTGTTTGTGGTAGCTATGTTTCCTCTGCTAAAAAAGTGATTTTTTTCCCTGTGTGATCAATGCCCCTGATGTTGAAAAGAAAAAAAGGAAAGAAAGGGTTCACCTCCTTCAGAAGACTGGACCTGATTGGTCAAATAACTGTGTTTGATGCACACTTAACTTACGATAATTGACCTGTCCTGACTCTTAATATGAGTCAGACTAATATCGAACCACTGATGTGCATGTAAACATAGTTAACATTCGTCTAATTATTTTTGTAATCGATCAAGTAACTAATTACAAGATTAATGCAAGTGGATTCACGTTTGATCAGCAGAACTGATCAGTCCCTCATATGCGTTGCTTCTCTGCAGATAAAGCAATGGTGCTGAAACATCATCCAGATAAAAGAAAAGCAGCAGGCGAGCAGATTGTGAAAGGAGACAACGATTATTTCACCTGCATAACAAAAGGTAAGAATTACGCCTGCTCAACCAAAAGAGAGATTACTGTTTACTATTATGTTTACATCACATGCTGTACAGACCCAGAACTTGTTTGTGAAAGTCTCCTTTGTTAAATTTCAGCAATAGAGATTCTGTCAGACCCTGTGAAGAGGAGAGCGTTCGACAGTGTGGACCCCACCTTCGACAACGCAGTGCCATCTAAGGCAGAAGGCAAAGAAAACTTCTTTGAAGTGTTTGCTCCTGTATTCGAGAGGAATGCCAGGTAGGAGCCGGGGCTGATTACTTCACAGAAAGAGCTCAGACTGCAGAACTAACTGTGCTGTGTGTCTAACAGGTGGTCCACTAAAAAACATTCTCCCAGCCTTGGATCCATGGTGTCATCATTTGAGGAAGTGGATAATTTCTATTCTTTTTGGTGAGTTCTGAGCTCCCACTGTCCGCTCCTAAATACCTCCTGTTATTACTGCACCCTAAAAAGCGCAATAGAAATGTTACAAGTTTATAGAACTGTTCTGTATAAAACTGTGAACACTCAAAGACACATTTAAAGGCATATTTGTTTTTCCAGGTAAAATGTTTCCTCTCTGTGTTGGAACACTTGTTCCTTTTTATAATGGTTCTTTATAGCACCACATTGTTCCTTTTTTGCTAAGTAAAAGAATGCTTTTTGGTGCTATGAAGAATTACGGGGTGCTAGTAACCGAGTAAGAAAAACATCCGATGACCACAAAGTTGCAGGTTCAAACCCCCACTTTCTACCATTGTGTGCTTGGGCAAATACCCCTCAGTTGCTCCAGGCGGACTGTCCCTGTAACTAATGATTGTAAGTCGCTCGGGATAAGGGTGTCGGCCAAATGTTGTAAATGGAAACTATATTTGTATGTAGTTCAGAAGCAATATGTAGTTAGTTCAGTATGTAGTTCATTCTCATCAGCAGATTATGCCTGGACTGAATTACGTCATTTTGACATTAGTTGATGAGAGCATTGAACTGTATCCCAGATTTGAGAATCAAATTGAATCTTGGGAATTGTTACCTGGGAATCGGGCGGTTTTTATTGTTAAGATTATTAGGTCACTAAATTATAGATTCTGTGGGTGCATGATCAGGGCATGAAGTGATAGGAGGATGAAGTTCTTGTATTCTAATGTAATTTTACGTACTATAGCAGCACGCTGAGACTGTTCATATGTTCTTTCGTTCGCAAGGTACAATTTTGACTCATGGAGAGAATTTTCATACCTGGATGAAGAGGAGAAAGAAAAAGCAGAATGGTAAGTAATGTTACTCATTTCATCTTAAACTTCTTATCTCTTGCATTTCCAAGAGGTTAACTTTTTTTCTCCACTGCTGCTTGTTCTTTCTTAACCAGTCGAGATGAGAGAAGATGGATCGAGAAGCAGAACCGAGCATCTCGAGCTCAGAGGAAGAAGGAAGAAATGAATAGGATACGAACGCTCGTGGGTACGGCCAGCACAGCAGTCTTTCCTAAAGGGCTCCGTGCTGAAAACCATGTTGGTTTTTTTTCACTGCAGTCTAACTATCTACCGATGTGTTGCAGATACGGCGTACAGCTGCGACCCGAGGATAAAGAAATTCAAGGAGGAGGAGAAAGCCAGGAAGGAATCGGAGAAGAAGGCCAAAGCCGAAGCCAAGAAGAAAGAGCAAGAGGAAAAGGAGCGGGTCAGTCGCACGTCGATGAGCCGTGGTGACGGGGCTGAAAGGGCTTTTAAAAGTGTAAAAAGAGATTTGAGAGGTTGTGATTTGGCCCGGTATATTTGTTATGAGCAAACTGTCAGAAGCTTTACATCAGGAATATTCTTATACTTACCGTCTGCATATTTTCAGGAAATTATAGTTTATATTGGTTGTCATGCTCATATTTTTGTCTGCCACAAATTCTGGCGACAGTACTCTGTAGTCTTAGAACTGGAAACAAAAATGTTCAAAGTAGTTTTGATTGAATCTGTATTTAGAAAGCCTGCTGTGAGATGGTTGATGCATCGTGTTTTGCGGTCATGCAGGCTCGACAGGCGGAGCTGGAGGCAGCTCGTCTGGCTCGAGAGAAGGAGGAAGAGGAGGCTAAACAGGCGGCCCAGCTGGCCAAGAAAGAAAAGGAGGCACAGAAGAAAGCTATCAAGAAGGAGAGACAGAGACTCAGGACAACATGCAAAGTAGGAGCCTTTCCTATTAGCATCTAAAGCCTTAAAGCCGGATCATTTCTGGTTCCTCATAACTGTGTTAACCATTCTTGTCTTGGTTTGTGTTTCTCTTGGTCAGAACTGTAATTACTTTGTGGACACGGAGGCGGAGAATGTAAAAATGATGGAGGACATTGAAAAGTTGTGTGATCGGTTAGAACTCGTCAGGTACTAAGGCTCACATTTATAGGTTTCTTCCTTTATCATTTCTCCTTGTTTATTACAGTGAGTACACTGATCTGAGCAGAAGCAGATTATTTGCATTTAGATTGTATGCTTAAAACGAATGCTCAAATGTATGTGATTTATTTCTTTTTCTTTTCTAGCTTACAGAATTTAAATGAGGCTTTAGCATCGAGCAGTAAGGAGGAGTGTAAAGCTGCTATAGAAAAACAGGTGAGCACAAAGGGTGACCCTGTGCTGTGTATTGTATATATTGCATAAATTGCCATGTTGCTATTAATATTCTGTCTTGAATGGAGAATGGGAATTTCGCAGTAAAACTCAATAGTAAATGATAGAGGTGCATCAATTTAGGATCAAATGTGTAGAAAAAAGGAAGCATGGAAGATAACACGGAAATGAATTAGGCTCTAAGGCATACTAACCGGGAAAGGACAACGTCTGTGTCGTCACATTGCTTATACAGTGAATGTGATTCGGCAAAGCTTTCAGCGACCACCCTCTTGGTGTAGAGACCGCTTGTACCTTTAAGTGCTGGGGATTTTTCACAAAACAGGATTTCTTGGAAAAATGAACTTGGGCCTAATGAGGACTAGGGAATGTTTCTGCCTTTTCCTGTTATTAGGAAGGCTTTCTGAGTGTCTAAAATGCTGCTCTGTAAAGGTGTGACCCTTTTCAGTGCAGCCTGAAATCTCATTCCCAACGCTCACCATTTCAATTTGAAAATATATTTTATACAGTGTAACCGAGTTCAGTTTTCAAATGCATGCCGTATGTTTACCACTGTTATGTTGTGAAATACTGCCCAGGTCCTGGCGTTTGACTGTACATCCGTGTCTGTGTTTTGTGCAGGTGCAAGAAGTGAATGCGCAGCTCCAGCGTGAGCGAGAGGCTGAGGTGAAGGCCCAGCAGGCGGCTCGCAGCTTGGACCAGACCAGCTCTGGCACTGGAGGCAGTAAAGGCTGGAACGAAGAGGAGCTGCAGCTACTTATCAAAGCGGTCAACTTATTTCCTGCCGGAACTAATGCCAGGTCAGCCAAATACACAACCTCCACAAACACCCACATAGCCCTGCTGTCATTTCGCTTCGGTCTCTTACCGTGGGCTGTGCTCTGTGCTGCAGATGGGAAGTGATCGCCAACTACATGAACTTGCACTCAGGCAGTGGCATTAAGAGAACCGCCAAAGACGTTATTAATAAAGCTAAGACTCTACAGAAACTAGGTGAGCTCTTTAATTCCAGTTGGGTTCAGTGCTTTGCTGTTGTAAGAACAGGCAAATCCCATCTAACTCCTTCTTCTCCTCCTCCTGCTTCTAGACCCTCACCAAAAGGATGAAGTCAACAAAAAGGCCTTTGAGAAGTTTAAGAAAGAGCATGCAGCCGTTCCTTCATCTGTAGACAATGCTGTGCCTTCAGAGCGGTTTGATGGTGAGTTTTACGTACCATCTTAAGTACATGTGATATCACAGCTCAAACGTTTTAGCCCTTGCGATGCCAGCAAGCCTTTCAGCTGTTTAAACCAAGAGTACTGGTGGGACCTTACCGCTCACATCAGGTTCTCTTAAGTTTGGATATCATTTTCTGTATAGGAGTAAGGCTTAAGTTCAAATTTCATATTTGGGTGGTCACAGCCCACCTTATATTTTTAACAGTTTTTAGCTGCTAATTTAGCATGATGGCGCACGCCCCAGCAGATAAATTCAAAAGACAGATGAATGCAGTCAGAAGTACATTTATTATCTCTTGACTTGTTATATGTTAGACACGGTGTTTACCAACATTTTTCTACTGGCAGTCAGCACCACAGAACTGCAGCACATTTGTGGAGTAGCGCCATCTGCGATCCCGTTTTATAATACCGTTTAATAATATCAACGCAAAAATCCAGCACAAAATCTGCTTTACTTGCCAAAATCTTGTGCCTGAAAGGTTCTAACTTAATCTGATGTACTGCAACATGACCACAATCAGTGGAAGCACGCCAGATTTCCTCCATGGTGCGCTGCAACTGACAATTCAATATCTCGAGACCTGCTTAAACTAAAATTCTGAAATGGCTGCATTTGGTTTTCATTTCGTTACTTTTTGTTCCCTCTCATTAGCCTCATCTGCTGATGCTACACCGTGGACAACAGAAGAGCAAAAGCTCCTAGAACAGGCTCTGAAGACCTACCCTGTTAGCACCCCTGAGAGATGGGATAAGATAGCAGCGGCCGTGCCTGGACGTACCAAGAAAGACTGTATGAAAAGATACAAAGTAAGCACATCATTTCATTTGGCCTGGGGTGTTTAAGAAGTTGTATAAATAGCCTCTTACACTCAAATCTTTGATATTAACGGTGTAGTACAATTATTGTATTACAAATGCTCACATGTATTTGTCTCTGTCCAACACAGGAGCTTGTGGAGATGATTAAAGCTAAAAAAGCTGCCCAGGAACAGGTTGCCACGAGGAGTAAAAAATGACAGAAAAAAAAAATGGAGCGAACCACATGCACACACGGCACCATGTTCTTTTAAAGTTATTGTGTTGGTCTTTATTTTATAATAAAATTAAAGGAAAATGCACAGACTACATAAATATTTGGATTTGAATCTACAGACAGCATGAAGTCTCTCTTGTTTCTCTCAAGTTCTTAACCAGTACATCCCACTTTTGATCCGGTTGTAGTCTGGGAGCTGCTCAATAGGACCTGAAACACATTTGATGTGACCGGTTACTACAAAACGCTCACAGTATCAAAATAACTGACATTTGGCTGCTACAGTAAAAAGAAATATATTACAGAGAAATATATTCATTGTTAGACAACTGCTACTGATTTTGCATTCAAGAAAATAAACCTAGTAACAATCATCCAGCTTAAACTGTACTGTCACATAATACAACTTTTTTTTTTTGGTTGCTAGTGTCAACTTAAGTTGTTCTAAGTTTAACATTCTTCGATACATTGGATAAGTGTTATGACTTGTTTACAACAGTATGTATAAACATATTTGTATACTGTACATGCTATGAAATACACCGGAAAGGGCTGGATAACCAAGACTTGTTTTCAAGCTGCTATTTTACTTTGTTGCAAAAGGGAGGTAGGTGGTACATACCAACAGCTGCTATTGCTGGAGCTTTGTTGTAGATATATTTTGTACAAACTTCCTTGATGGTATCTGCATTTATGGCCTAGGGGTGGGTTGACAAGTACAAAAGAGTTTATGCATTTTCAGACAATTGCTTTTCTTTGAAAAAAAATTGATGAGGGATACATTTGAGAGCAGCTGCCTCACTCACATCTATCCTGGCCTCCAGCTCATGCAGCGGAATTCTCCGACTGTAGCACAGCATCTGCCTCCCAATGTCCTCACAGATGGGTGTGGAGCCTAACGAGAGCGCACACACATACATCACACGTTGGTTTTAATGGTGTTTAATTTACTCTCGCTGAAAAAAACAAATCATAAACCTTTCTGATCTACACACCAGGGTTTCGCCATATTAAGTGCTGATGCACACTTACCGTCTAGGTGTAGCAGCATATTGGTCTTCAGGAGATTCTTTGCTCTTGCGACCTCACTCTCTGTCACACTGGTGCACAGAGACATCCTACCAACACAGCACAGCTTTTATTGTAAAACAATTCTTCCTTTTTTACCTGATGTTTCAGTTTACTTTCCTTAAGGGAGATCTGCACAATAATCCATGAATCTGATTATAGGGAAACACGAAAATGTAGCAAGGTGTTTGAAAACAAAAGTGATCTTTTTGTGTGTGGTTTTGGATCCAGATTACCATTAAGTAAATGTTAGGGGTGATATGGCCTCTTTCATTGAACCACAAAAACTTTTCTGATTGGTGGTGGTGGTAGTGCTGTGACACTTTGCACAATGTAAGAAAACAGCTTGATAATGGTTTGGTTAAGGAAAATAATAAATTAGTTACTACATACTCAAGGGCTAGGTGGGGGCACCTTTGATAATTTAGCTTTAGGAACTTAGTAATGCTACTACGGGCCTCACTCACCACTCAAGCTGTGTGAAATGCATCATCTCGCTGATGGTGCTTGGCTCACAGACGGCGTAGAGCCCCCACAGCCCTGTGTCAGTGTAGCAGGTGTTAAAGGACTGGAAGCTGTGGCACAGGTTTCCCTGGCATGCCATCTGAGCCAGCTTACTGGACAGATTCTGAGGGACACAAACACCACAAAGGAAATGTTGACACCAAGGCCATCAGCTTACTTAGGTCAGAACAAACCACGTGAGCACGACCTACCACACCACCACCAAAGGAGCGATCCCAGTTTCCAATGAGTGTGTTGGCTACCATGAGCGGGATTGTGTCAGGGTGAGACCAGCCCACTGCCTCCATGGCAATCGCTATGTGAGCCAATGGCATCTTGTCATCCTTCACTCGGATCTGTCAGGAATCACATCCGGGAACAAATGGGGTGAGGTTTATTTTGTTTAATTCCAGTACAAAGATCCTAAGATGACAAAATGAGTTTCCCTTTGAAAATGGACATTAACACTATAATGTGTTTTAGAAACCAGATCAAAAGTCGGTTATTGTGAATTGACCCACAGAGGTGTATGTATGCATGTATGTTTTTATTTATTTTTACCTCACTTCCAGTGAACTGGCAGGAAGGCAGTGCAGGTGCTTCTCCTTTGTATCTTGCCGGCAGCTTTCCAAAGTGGTATTTAGCCAAATCAATCAATTCACTGTGGGACACACCTGAACGAAATACCAGCATTCAGTTCCATACACAAAAAGACATTTGAATATGTAAATGCATATAACAGATTCAAGATTTTCGCAGTTTCAAAAAGACTATCTATAAAAAAAAAATAATGGGAGTTGTACTATCAAAGAGAGTGGAAGGAAGTTTACCTCCAGCTGCAGCAAGCACTATCCTCGGGCCCTTATAGTGAGTTGTAATGTACTCCACAAGGTCCGCTCTGTTTATAGTTCTAGAAAACAAGCCATTCATGTGTTTAATACACACACACAACAATAATGACAGGAATATGCCACCAAAAATTAAGTAAACAGTAAAGGAAAGTCAACATCGACCCAAAGACCATGTTGAAAAATACAAGTATCAAAGTAGATGTACTTTCATTAGTTCTACAGCCTTTTACAGATTACGTTCTTTGACAAGCATACATACTTGATGTTCTCTGCAGGTCCAAGGATGGTTCTTCCTAGAGCAGTGTTCTGGTAGGCTGTGGCATGCAGGTAATCAAAAACAACTTCTTGCAGGTTAGTCTCCACTTCCTGCATCTCTCGCAGAATGACCCCACGCTCACGCTCAATCTCGGCCTCCCCCAGCGTGCTGTTCTGTATTATATCAGCAAGAATCTCCACAGCTGAGAACAGAGGGAGACCACAGGAGAGTTATTACACAAATCTAGCTTTCACAACTGAGTCAAAAAACTGACTACTGTGACTGTGAGTTCTCCTACCCCTGGGGAGGTCTTTAGAAAAGGCTTTGGCGTAATATACTGTCTGCTCTCTGGAAGTGTAGGCATTCAGGTGGGCTCCCATGTTCTCTATCTCAAGCTCCAGGTCCAGCTGAGAACGCTTCTTGGTACCCTGTAAAACACACAGAGGCAGGCGCGTGTCAGACACTTTAACCTCGGGTTTCATTTTTCCTGACCACTCCTGATGTTACAATACTTATTGTTTAAGCTTACTTTGATAAGTTGGGACAGAACGAATGCCGTCACATAAAAATAAAAAAAAAAATCAAAAACTATGAATATATTTTTATTCACAAACTGCTCTGCAGTTAAAACTGCACTCCAGTTAAATATTTTCTCATTGTAAGGAACCGTCTGAAGTTTGCCAATGACCATCTGGATGATCCAGAGGAGGCGTGGGAGAAAGTCATGTGGTCAGATGAGACCAAAATAGAACTTTTTGGTCTAAACTTCACTC
>JBBIGA010000126.1:19406797-19425096 GCA_037576975.1 Alestes dentex
GGAGCAGTAGAGACCCAAATGGAAATACAAAAGGATGCAAAAAGTGAGTTTTGCATAATATGTCCCCTTTAATGTTTGTCAAATGAAAGAACATACACATAATTCAGTAAAAGTGATTGTTGTTGCACTGAGCACATACAACTACATGCAGTACTTACGGTAGTGTGCTGTTCTTTGAGCTGTGTGACAATAGCAGGGTCGTCTCTTTTGCTGGCCATGAGGAGGCGGAACACTTGCTCTCTGTATTTACTCATGATCAGCTCTAGAGCTGACTGGTGCTCTTCTAGAGACGTACGCAACTCTGCCACCACACAGAAAGAAACAACACGATTTAGACCACCAGGGCTGTCATGAGTACTTGACTAAAATTGATTTCAACAAGAGAAGGGTTTAATGTTTACATTCTCAGTATCTGCAGATCATTATAAAGCTATATTTAGCATTTTCTCCACAAGAGGGTACAACTAGCAGGACATTTGTACCAGCAAGACTTCACAAATGCATGTATTACATATACAGTAACCCCCCACTTACACGCGGATCAACAGTCACGATTTCTCTCACACGCGGATTTTTTTCTGAGAACCAAACTAATAATTTTTCGCGGAACCCCCCGCACATGTGCAGAAAAGGCAGATATCCTCTGCATTTTTTTTTGCTTTTGTGAGTCCGGGCCTCGTCCGCCACGCCCCCTCGTGCTGGGTTGCTAAGCACCGCGCCCAAACATAAACCCGCACGAGCGTGGCGGACGAGGCCCAGACGTCACAGCTTTTTTAATCACTGTACTCAGAGGCCGGAGGTTTGAAAGTATCCAATCCGAGCACGTTATTCATTTTTCCTTTGTGCTGACTGGCTGCTACCCAGAATTTCTCCCTTGGAGCGTCTCGAGTGTTCTCGTGTTTTTCGTTTTGTTCTGCTTATGCCAATGAAAAGGACAGCACATACCAAAGAAAATGCACAAGCATGAATTACAGTACAGTCTGTACAGCGGTAATATTGGTATTTACATTCTGGCACCTCTGGAGTTCAATGTAAACTGTACAGTACGGATAGGGGTTTATCTTTACATTTTCTTTAAGACTAATGCGTTTAAAATGAAATTTAAGTGTTTTGGGAACTATTTGGCACATATTTAGGGTTTACACTATGAAAATATGCATTTTTAGGCTTTTTTTTTTTCCACAACACAACAACGTGGTTTTTCACTATACGCGGGTGCTCTTGGAACCTAACCCCTGCGAAAAGCAGGGGGTTACTTCATTAAGTGAAGGTGTATATGAATATGGTTTTATTTACATAGATCTACGCTGAACAGCTCAGCAGACAGCTAACAGGCTTAGACACAAAGTAGGGCTACAATTATCAAATATTTTTCATGAATTTTATCAATAATTTAATTTTATCCACATCATTGTATCGGTTCTTCTATTATAAATTTTAAATATATTTTATAAGAATAAGAAAAGCTCAAGATAAACATTAACATTTCTTTATTCTTCTTATAATTAGGTGCAATATCAGAACTGGCTTGAAGAGCAGATTTTTATCTAAACACCCTTGGCAATCAGCCAGTTTATCATTTTGATTTTAGATGCCTGGTGTTTTCATTTATTGAGGTGAATAAAGTGACAGGTAAGTTTCCACTCTGGCTTAAAATTAGCCACAAATTCCACTATTATAAGTCAAGCTTTAGCAGTTTTACTGCTTTAAATACTGCCCTATAATAATATGTAAATAATTACCCTAAAATGTCATTAAAATTGACTGAAATTATTAAACTGATTTTACGTAAAAATGCAGAGACTATTTTATATATAAATATGTCTCTCATTAAGAGCTAGAAAACAGAGACTTCCTTTTTGTCTTTCACTGTAAAGTTTTTTTTTAATATTTCAAAGGTTTTTCACTTTTAAGCCTTATATAAAATACACCACTTTCACTGATATCTAAATATGAAATGAAAGAAGGTTTCTATGAATGATTTATTATTCTGCAGAATAATGCGCGCACACACCTTTGTTTTCCTGCTGCAGCTCCCGTATTTGCCGATTCTCTTGCTGAATGCTCATGACCAGAGTTGATCGTGGTCGATGCCTTGCCACTTGGTTCAGTGCCTCAATTTCCTCCTGATACTGGACAGAGCAAAGTAAAATCTCTCCCTCAGATTATGGCAGAGCTTCACCTGCAGTCTGCCTACAGTGCACAGTTTCTTACTTTCTTTATTTTACCACATCTGATGTAAACGTGGCAATTCCACACCTTTTCAAAGTTTCTCCATGATTGATATGTCGATGTAGACAAAGTCATGGAGATGGATTTAGTGTGAAATGCTCAGTTCTAGAGAAACTAACAGAGTCAGAACTGTTCACTACAGAAGTTAAAAGAACCACACATTCAAAGCAGTCAGTTACTTTAAAAGCTACCTCACTGAGAGATATTACTAATGGTTACAATAGATTTGAGAGGTTGTGGCCAAAAATGTATTAAAGATATATTTAAGGCACCGAGGTACATGCAGGGTGCTATAAGGCAAATGAAAAGGTAAAGTGTATTTTCCTAATTTAATTTATTACCCATTGATGTTACTATTGTTCATTTAAGATGGTAAATAGAATGGTTATTTGCGTTTAAGACACACTGGCTTCTGATTCCTATCACCACTACTGTTAGGGAATCAGAGTTGGTACGTTTTACTACAATAAAGCATTTCATAACAAAACACTGAATGACTATCACATTAGTTCATGACTAAATTATAGAATTTTGGACAAATCGGAGGAACTACCCCTTTAACTCTAGAAGGACCTTATCATTAATTAATAATGTGACTTTTCTTTTTAACACCCACTTGTAACACAGGTTCTGTTGGTTTGGCTACATTCGTTTAAAGAGCTGCTCTGGAGAAACACCATATGGACAAAAGTATTGGGACACATCTGTTCTTCGGGGTTTGGGCTAAACCCCTTGCTCCAAGTTTCCTCACTCCAAAATTTTGTGGAAAGCCTTCCAAGAAGAGTGGAAGCTGTTATAGCAGTAAAGGGAGGACCAACTTCATATTAAAGTCTTTGTATTTGAACGCAATGTCATTCAAGTCCCTGCTGGTGTAATGGTAAGGCGTCCCAATACTTTTGTCCATATAGTGTACTTCATGGTAGAAGTGTACTAAGATACACCAGCACTTAGTACCCTTGTCACTCATGTCTGACACACACACGTTGATTTTGACCGTAGCCGGTTCTGCACACCTGTTTCATAGCTTCGACCCGTTTGTTAAGTAGGGTAGTCTGCTCGATGAGGATCTCTGCTGCGTTATCGTGGTCCCGAAGTCGGTCCACCAGAGAACGGGCGTCTGCCAGCACCTTCTCCAGAGAGCAAGCCATTCCTGCACAGAGCCACCACTCAGCTTTAACAACCACACACTGGACAAGAACATCAGTTTTTTTTGTGCATTCTTACTGCAGAAACAGTAGCAGTGGTTTTGGAGCCAGTTTCCTCACTAGAAAACACCAGTTTCACAGCATTATTTTGGTGAGAAGCTGAGAAGGTGACAGAGCTAACTAGTTAGCCAGCCAGAGTTAGCTCCGGATAAACTGTGATACTGTGTTCCTGAACAAGGCTCTGGACCTTAGACACACGGTATCTGTATTCTAACATTTATACGAAGCACTCTGAATATTTTTGAGGCTAAACTACATACCGTAAATCCAGAAATACAGCCAAAACGTTAGTTTGTTCGAATTAGTTTACACTTCCTCTGACTGCATCGCTAACCTCAGTGTGTGGAGCATTCTGGGATTTGTAGGCTGTTTGGGGCTGTGATGCTGCAGGAGTCCACAGGGGGGAGGCAGAGTGTGAGGAGGGGCTGCTCTGTGTCAAGTCAAGAAAGTTTATTTATATAATATATTATCATACACAAAAGGTCATTCAGTATTCTCATACAGCATAGAATACAAAATAAAATAAAATAGAATAGTGGGGCAGCTGGTGTTCTGGGAGTTGCCCCTGCAATCATAAGGTTGTGGGTTCTAATCAGTGGACTGGCAGTGGCACTACTGAGGTACCTGTGAACAAGGGACCATCCCCACACACTGCTCCCTGGACCCATAAAGATAAGGGAATAAACAGAAGAAATACATGAATACATAGAAAATAGATAAAAGAAAATTGAAAGTGCTATTGAAGTGCAGATATTTAAAAGAAAGCAGATGAGGATAGTGTGGTTTTAGCAGCTTTTTGGTGTCGAAAATAAATCACTTCCCATATGTAAGATTCTGTGTGGTGGAAGCTGTGGATGTAGTCCTCTGTATGACCCTGATCAGGATAATCAGATTTTAGACGTGCGTAAACAAATCCTCACCTAATTATGACACACTTACAAATCCTCACCTAATTATGATACACCTAGAAATCCTCACCTAATTATGACACACCTGACACAGTTAGGTCTCTGCTTTGCAGCGCTACGTCTAATCCTCCATTAACAAGTTCCTTTCCCTTGAGAAACTGGAACACCTAAGTGATAAAGTTCCTTGCTGGTCTGACACTGCTTGTTAAAAAATAGCCCGATTTAAAGTCGCAGAACATGGTGTGGTGTTATGGCTTAAATGGGCCTGTTGTTCCAGAGATTTGTTTGGCTTAGAGTACTTAGAAAAGACTAAGAGTGAAGAAATGTGTAAAGCTGCTTTTAAAACACCATGTGGAAGAGAAAGTGAAAATCAGTTCCAGACACAATTCACAATTTCAGCCCATCCAGGCGCTAGTTGACAAAACATTATGAAATATCGCTACAGATCACTATAACTACTTGTGTCAGTATTACTTATATACCACATATCTCTATTGTGTGCAATGAGGTAGTCCTAACCATTTTCAAGTTTCAAGTTTTATTGTCATATCCAGATAACATTGTAGCATCATTACCCGTAATTAAATTCTTAGACTCGTGTTCCCCCCCAACTTTACATAAACATATAGAAAAGTACACAGATAGATTAAAAAAAGTGCTACAAGAAATAGAAAAAGTAGAAAGTAAGTACAATAATAAAAAAAAGAACATTACTATTTACAAATATTAATAGAATGTCTGGTGCAAAATAGTGCAATGTACTTACACCCCAGCATTTATGGATATATCATACTGTATTTCATACTGAATGTTTTCTGTAGAGTTTTTACTGGATATGTTAGACTTTATATTTAATATTGCTCTTGTGTCTGTGCGTCTGTGCAGTCGTAACATAAGCAATTTCCTCTGGGATCAATAAAACTTTCTGATACTGAAATTGTATATATGTATATTCAAAAGCTGGAAGAATTTGGTTTAGAGGTGCCTGCTGTATGGGTTATGGATTACACTGAGTATTGACATGACACTAATCAAACCCACATAAAACAGTAGCGTATCTGCCTTATTGCAAAAGCAAAATAGAACATAAGCTGGGCAAGATGTCCAGTTTTGTGTAGCTTCTGTCTCATGTGCATTTCAGAAGTTACATGAAGTTCTAGCCAATTGGCAAGTGATAAACGTATATTAGGACAAAACCAAGTAGCATCATGATGTCTCAAATAAGTTTTGAGGTGGAGTATAGGAACAGAGGTGATTGGAGCACAACTGTTTGACTTATTTTCTGTGCAAATGTTGTTCTGGCTGCTTTCAAGTCAGCTACCAAAGACTAAGCTAATATTTCTTCCCTATATTAATTGAGCACTCAAGGTCAGGATTTCAACTTCTCAACTTTGCTGAATGCTAATGCCAACAACATTATTTATATGGCACCTGTCAAGGGTTGGGGTGTATTGGGCAACAAGTGAGCAGTCAGTTCTTGAAGTCGATGGGTTGGTATAAGAATCAGGATGACTTTGACCAGGGCCAAATTGTGATGGCCAAAAGAGTAGGTTTTGTGGGGTGTTCGTGGTAAGAAGTGTACCTACCAAAAGTGGCCCAAGGAAGAACAACCACTGAACCAGCGAAGGTCATCGGTGCCCAAGGCTCGCTGATGCATGTGGGGAGTGAAGGCAAGCGTCTTGTCAGATCCCACTGAAGAGCTACTGTAGTACAAACTGCATATGAGCTGCGTAGCCGCAGAGCGGCCAGAGTGCCCATGCAGACTCTTGTTTACTGTCAAAAGCACCTACAATAGACATGAGCATCAGGATTGGACCGTGGAGCAACGCAAGAAGGTGGTCGCGATGTAGACAAACCTTGAGTCCTGGTTTTCATATGGACGTGACACTGTTGCAAAAAAGTACACCTTTTCAAGGCAGTGGTATTCCCTAATGGCAACAGCCTCTTTCAGAAGGATGCCTCCCACCAAACTGCAAAAACTGTTCAGGAATGGTTTGAGGAACATGACAGGTTGTTGACTTTTCCTCTAAATTCCACAGATATCAATCTAAATGAGTATCTGTGGGATGTCTTGTGAAATACCACAGCACACCTTCAGAGGTCTTGAGGAGTCCATCAACAGATCAGAGCTGTTTTAAGTATAAGTGTAAAGTTTATCACACGTGAATACACCACAGCACAGCACACAGTGTGAACAGTGAACCAGTGGGCAGCCAGACACACCGCCCGGGGAGCAGTCTCTTTCTCTAGGGTACCTCAGTGGTGCCACTAGCAGTCCTGGGATTCAAACCCATGAGCTTCCGATCACAAAGGCAACTCCCTAACCACCAGGCCACCAGCTGGACGAACGCGTGCCGACACAATGTTAGGGAGTTGGTTTTAATATTACGGCTAATCAGTGTTACGAACTTTTTTTTGGAACAACGGTTAATGGAGTAAATAATCGTAAGAGAAAGATTAGCCTGCGGGAAAAGAAGATCTGTTATTCGAAAGAACAGAGCGGTAGTTATGTTTTTAAATGTGTGTTTTCTCCTTGATTGTGTTTCCATAGTTTCCCGTGTTTACGGTGGAGGTTGTTACTCACTCTCTCCCTCTGGACAACCTCCGCCCCCTCTCTTTTCCCGCCTCGGGTCCGTTGAGAACTCGATGCCTCGCTCTGATTGGCTGGTTCGAACAACATTCCCTTCTCAACTGAACGTTCCACGCCGCGTTATTTTTTACCCACCCGTTTTACGACCAGCCCCGCCCTCCTAGGCTACGATTGGATTACAGGGCCACGCCGTTACTGTGAGCTGCCCGTGAGTAGAGGCGGGACTATACACTACTGACCAATCACAGCGCACGAAGGCAGGCGCTGTCTGAATGCGGGTGTAAAACAGCAGCGTATGCACGCACGCTGCACGGCAGGAGAAAGTTTCGGGGAGACGCAGAGCTGATGTGTCCACGCCGAGCTTCAGCCCCGCAGCCAGGCGCTCGGAGTGGATGTTGCTGAGTGTATGGCAGGCTCGGAATATTTAGGAACAGTCTGCGTTCCCCAACACCGACGTTTTACTGGTAAGTTTTCCAGTAGCTGTGTGTGTTTTGTTTCGGTCCAAGCTGAGCCACGTTACACTCAGGTACCTGAGCTCATTCCTGCTGAGATTTAAAACAGCAGACTAACCAAGTCTCAGGTTATCATCCTAGGGGAGAAACTACGAAAATGTTTTTGCTCATTTGGAAATGTGCACATGTGGAGACTATTCTTGCAGCATGTGGCAAGTTTTTCAAAAGTTTGGGTTAGTAGCTCTCTGGTGTGTTGGTAATCAGACAGATTAATGAGCTGTGGCGCTGTGTTTCGGCCTTTGACCATTTGACCAGGAATTTGCCTTTCAAATAGGTTTTAGATTAGTTAAAAATTTTCAGCTGTTTAACACACTCCGATCAGTCTTGATTACCACAGCTCTCCCTATATAACTGTCCTTCCTAGAACCTTCTTTGATTTGAAACATTTTTATGTAGTCATTGCGTGTTGTTTTAAGCCCATCATTGCCGTGTGTGTGTGTGTGTGTGTGTGTGTGTGCATCTCGTAAGTAAAGGTCGAGAGTCCTCGATTCCTGCTTCCTTCCCCACAGGAGCAGAGAGCTGCAGGTGTTTCCCTGTACACTGTACCTACCCAGACCTTGTAGGAGTTGGAAGGATTTGTGTATTGTTGAGGGATTTGCTCTGAACGGAAGGCCTATTGAATTTTCATTTACAATCAGTCAGCAAACCTGATTAACCTACTGCATTGGTCTGTACACTTTGATTTCAGATGATCTGAATAAGGGGTGTGCAGTAATATTTTAATCAATATCACAATCAAATGTTTCACTAAGTACTCATCATATAATGAATTCTTACTTTGTCAGTACTTAAAGAACACTGACTGCCATTACAAAAAGAGAACAAGCAGTCCTGCTTAGTAGCACAGTTTAAAAAGTTAAATAAAAATGATAGTTTAATGCCGTACACCTGTACGTTGTATGTACCAACTTATCAACACTCAAGCAATGTGTCATGAAACTGGTTTTTAAGTATTACAGCATACTTTTTTTTTTTTTTTTGCTGTATTACACACCCTGATCTAAATGTTTAAGCTGTTGAACTAGGTCTGTTGCTATTTTTGATGTTTTGTAATGTAAATGAAGGAACATGAGTCAGTCTGAGATTTCATAATACATCAAAAATCCAACTGCCAGCTTAAAGTCCATCTGTCAAACAGCATCAGACTGTGCACTGGAGAACATGAAGCAAATGGGGAAAACCCCGGTGTGAATGAATGGTGGTCATTACGAATCTTGGATTACTGCTTGTTTATTAATGAGACCAGCTGACAATTGAGCAGGGGGAGCTAACAATAGAGACGGAGGCCGTAGTAGTTTGTTAGTGATTGCTTTGGTGTAGGACATTTCCTTTTTTTTATTATGTGACTTGAAGCAGCTCAGCATTACCAAGGCAACGGCTTCTGTTTACTTTCTGAGAGCGAGTGGTTTTCACTCCCAGGTGACGGTGGCCTCCTTCATCTTTTCTTCTCCCCACTCTCCCTCTCTGTGGAATTACTTTTGTTACAGCGAAGGCGGGATGAACTTCTAAACCCTGATGGCCTCAGCCGCTGTGTGTCTGCTTTACCCTCCATACTCTCCATGCTCCACACTTCACTTTGGTTACAGTTCACACCTGCTAACGTTTGGCCTTCATGCAGCTTCAATTATACTGAATCTTCTTCAACTGTACAGTTGCCCTGTAGTGTTACGTGCTCTGAGCATTAGTGTAATAATATGCGAATGCAATGAAAATTGCTTAGTGGACATGATTTAGAATGGTTATTAGCAGCTCAGAGAGCCATAATTTGTGAAGTAAATCTTTACTTGTTAGCATTTCAAGGTCTTTAACATGTCTCTGGTTAATTGTGTTGTCCTGCTCAGCGTGTCGTGTGTTGTCCTTCCCAGGCTGATTCACTTTTTGTGTTATTATTTTAATATTTAGCTTTTTGGGCGGCCAGGAGCAGCACTTAATTTTTCCTCACAAATTTAGTTGTGATTGATTTCACTCATAAGCTCCCCAAACACACAGTGCCACCAACACTGGTAGCATATTTTTCCTCTGAGTCAACGAAGCACCACTGCTTCTTTTCTTACTGCCACTGACATGGATAGCTCAACACGTTTGGAGAGCATTAGCTGCTAATTCTGGTATGTCAGCTAACAGACATTTATGGATGAAGAGAAAGAGGCCATTCAGTTGTGCTGTCTTGAGCTTCAGGGCATGCATGACTGTGGCACCACCGAGGATCGAACTCACGATCTTACAATGATTAAGCCAACATATAGACAGTGACGTTTTTTTTTTTTTTTTTTTTCTGTCTGCTAATTTGGTCCTTTACTGTTATTTATTGTTATTAAAAGTGAAGCATGTTTAAACATGAAGGTTTGTATAAAAAACACCTTTGTGCATGGTAAAAGATTGTTCTGGACCAAGTAGCTCAGCTGCTGAATTTGGATTATCATTAATAAAGCTGAGCTCTCTGGGTGGCAGCTGGGTCCCCATCATACTAGTCTTTAAGAGGGGCTTTCCTTCAGAAAACAAAGGGTGGGGGACTCCTGAAGCGCAGCATTGAACGCTGAGCGTCAAGCACCCGCTAAGTGTGTGTGTGGGTGTGTGTGGATGTGGGGGGGTGGGGTGGAACACTATTAAAAATAACTGACAGTTTAATTAAGCGCGCTCACAAAAATGAATCTATCAACAAAGAAGACCACAATGAGAAAGGAGGAGATTTCCTGGCTGATGGAGGCGGGGGAGTTTTAGGACCCATGTGTGAGCCACTGGTGCACACCCTCAGACATTAACGCACACACGCGTGTGCCACGTGCCGGCTGCCGTCTGCGGGTGACGCGAAGGAGCCCTTCGGGACATGTGTAGAGCGGTGATCCTCTTAGGCGATTACGGAGCCTGCGCTGGATGACCTGCGTGAGGAGCATGTGGATGCTGCCCTCCTCTCATCCCCCTCTGCCTTTACTCTCCAGGCCACTCAGGCCGGCGTCTTCACGTTTAATTAAAACCCCAAATCTGTGCTGTAACTCACGCAGACAGTCATTATTGCAGGATTACAGCATTAGTGGACATTGTAGTCAAACTGGCAGACAAATAGTCTCTCCAGTCCAGTGAAAGTCAACGTAGCCTTGCTTTACTGTCCCATTTCAAGGAAAGAGAAGAATGGCTTGGCGTGTTCAGTTGCGGTTCTGCTGTTGGTGCAAGAGATGTTTTTGAGAGTGGGATTTAAAGCTTTTAGTAAGCCATGCAGTGCTAAATGGGGTCTCAAAAGATAATGTCCTTTAACAGGGACGTAACTGAATCTCTTTTGAGGAACTTGCATTGGCTGTGTTGTGAAAACTGCTGTTTGTGATCAACTCCAGACAATCTAGGTGCATCTTACAGCGGAGAACTGGGTGTGGGTGGGGAGTTGGTAAGGTGTCTTATGACTGCAGCTTTTTTGGGTTTGTTTTGTTTTTGTGTGTAATGCTGATTTTTGACCTAAACCAGTCTGTGTAGTGTCTATTATTAGGATTTAGATTCTAGACATTTTAAAAATAAACGATACAGCTGAACACAGAGCACAGAACAGAAAACCTCTGTATCAAACCTGGTGATGTCTACCCTCCACAGTACCATTTGCGCTCTCTCAGTGGGAGTTGCCCTGCGAGGCAGAAGCTGGTGGCAGTTAATGATGGAGACTTTCCACTTGCCTTGACCGTTGGCTCCAGAAGGGGTGGTTGGCTTTTTTCTGTGCTCAGGTCCTGCCCCGCTGGTGAGAGAGGGGAATGTCCCTGTTGTGTGTGCGGCAGAGCCCTCTGGAGAATGTGGCAGCACCCTGCCAAAGGCACCGGGTCATGGCATGGCCTTTACACTGCCCACTTGACCAGCTGCGACATGAAATGGATTTTTGTTTGTCCTCCACTCTCCTCCCCTCCTTTCCTCCGCTGTGTGACATTTAGTGGGCTCGAAGCTCAGCACCATCCCAACAGACTGAAAAATGGTCTTTGAAGCTTCATTGTGTTCACCCCCATGCTGTTCTCATAAATCTTTCTCTGTCCCTCTCGCTCGCTCGCTCATGCTTTCCTTTTTTCATTTTTTGCCTTTTTATCTTTCTCTTTTCTCCTCCTTCCTGCCTTTCATTTTTTTTTTTTTACATGTTTTTTCCCCCTCTTATTCTGTCCACTCAAAATTTCAGCACTCTTTTGTATTTTGTTGAAGGAAACACTTTGTCACTGAGGGCTCAAGCCCCTGCCTCATGTGAACCTGTGTGTGTGTGTGTGTGTGTGTGTGTGTGTGTGAGAGAGAGAGAGAGAGAGAGTGTGTGTGTGAGAGTGTGTGTGTGTGTGTGTGAGAGAGAGAGAGAGAGAGAGAGAGAGTGTATGTGTAACAATAGAAGCATTGTAAAAGCCTGGCCCGGACCGGCAGGGTTAGGTCTGTGCTCGGCTGAGCCTCTTCATTAGTCCCCCATCGCTCACCCCTCCTTCTCTACTTTCCTCCTTCCTTCTCCCCGCGTCCACTCACTCGCTGCTCTGCTCCCTCACTCCCCGAGTCGCTCTGAGGAGCATGACGGGCAGCTGACCTGACGTTTGGGCTGTTGGCTGCTCTGCTCTCTTTGGACTACAGCATCAGTAGTGATTTACCTACAGACCCCCAAACCAGCAGATGAGTCTGTACTCACTCGCTAGATGTGGAAAGGGATCTTTTGTCTGTTTCAGCTATTCAGGTGAGCTTCTGTTCCTAGTCACTGCCACTATTTTCTCCGGACTATAAGGTGATGTAGTGTAAGCTCACTTGGAAAAATATTAAATGCATGCATGATTTGATCCTCTTTTTGTTTTTCGTGTTTTAATCGTGTGCTCTTTTTCTTGTGATGATCTAGCATAAGTTATACATTTTTTTTTATGTTAATATATATTAAAAGAATTAAATACCTTGTTCCCCAGTTCTCTCTTGCTGGTTTGGGTGTGTGCACCCTGCTTTGTTTCCTCAGCTGTGCTGATGTTGACTGAACTGTCTTAATCCACAGGGAAGACGAAGCTTGCTTTGTTTTTCTTTTGTGCGCACGTGGTTTGTGTCCTGTGAGGTGTTTGATTTAAGAGCAAGCCAAGCACGTTTACAGTAAAGTACAGGTCTAAGAAATGAACAAATCATTTAACATCACACTTCCTCAGCCTGGACCTTCATGGCTTATGCAGTCTTATGAGTGTATTGTGGTTCCCAGTGGATTAGTGGAATGACATACTTCCAGAACCACAGGAAATGGGGCTTTTCCCCAACACCGCCGCTGAAACTAGTTGCGTAAGAATTGCAAAAATCGAGCTGAATTCTAAACACAAAATAGGGGGGGAAAAAATCTAACCTGAAAATTTCTTCTCTTCTATTGAGACAACTAGGTTTCAGCTGAGCTCTTTCTCAGTGGGAGTCGCCCTGTGTAGTAGAAGCCTGTGCCCGTTACTGACCGAGACTTTCCGCTTGTCTGTGAATCTTTTGGGACTGGCAGTCTAAGGACAGTAATGTCCATATGGGTAAACTTTGTGAAGAGAAGTTTAATGCTAAGCTGTTTGGTCACACACCCTTCTCAGAAAAAAGTGTGTACATGAGAGAAACTTAAGCAGGCTGTGTGATTCCGGAGAGGGGCGTGTGCTCCTTGCACCCTCTCTGTCTGTCTTTCTTTCTTTTCTTTCTTTCTTTCTTTTCTTTCTTTTCTTTCTTTTACTCACTCACTGGTACTTGCTCTTGTGCTGTGTTTCAGAATGAAGAGGTAAAAGCTCTCCTGATTACAGTGATGGCGGTGCAGGCTAGCCTACAGGTAAGACTTTATATTCTTTCAAGGGTAGTCTGTGAGTAATCGTACATCTTGATAATTCAGGATGCCTAGATAGACCAACGGCCAGTATGAACATAAAGTGCTGGGACTGTCGGAATGAAATAAGAGAGAATGCTCTCTCCACATTTTTTTTTTTTTTTTTTTAAATTGTAGTTGTTGCTAGGTTGAACAAGCTTCATAGAATTTTGTCAGTTTCCGCATAATGGGAGATTATCTCACAGTTTTTGTGACAGTACCTAAATGTAGAGAATATTATTAATTTCAAATGTTATTTTTTTTTTAATGTGTGATCACACTATTAGGATCATTTTTTTTATCATCTCTTTGTATTGTGGTAAGAGAATTTATGTACCAACTATTTTAGGATTTTATGTTTGCAAACTTCAAATCATGGCTTCACCACTAGCATGACTGAAATGACTCTAATCATCACCATCACTGTTGCATTATACTGACCTATGATAAGTACAGTAATCTAAAAGCCTGAGCAATTTTAGGAAGTCGCTCCCCCATTTGGCTGCAACAACAGCCTCTTCTCGTTCTGAAATCTGTATTCTAGATGTTGGGACACGGCTGCATCGGTTTTCCTCCTTTCCACCACAAGCATTTGTGAAGTTGAGCACTCTCATTCATCCGTCAGTCCAATTGCAATGGGCTTAACTCTAACTCTATACTTATCTTAGGCTTGTGTGTGGCTGCTTGGCCATGGAAACCCAGTACATGAAGCTTCTGATTAACACTTCTGATGCAGACGTTTCCAGAGGCAGTCTGGGATGCTGAACTGCAACTGAGGACAGACAGTTTTTATGCAGCATGTGCTTTAAACTCCAGCATTCGACACCCTGTTCTGTGAGCTTTTGTGACACGTTGTTTCTTCTAGATGTTTCAACAGTAAAACAGTGACACGGCGGACTGGGCTCTTCAGTAGAACAGATTCCTCTTTTGGTGTCTGTGGAGACCGTATGGCTGTGTACTTAGTTTCTATTTTCTATAGTTGGAAGTAAATTTATGAGCTTTATGGGAATAAGATTTTTGTTCAGCCTCGCAGCTATGAAACAATGCATTTGTAGGTGGAGCCTGGACAGATCACTTACAAACTAATGGTCAATTTGATTAATGCTGGAAATGACAATCTTATTCTAAAACAAATCCTGTATCCCAACATGGGTAACGGCTGTTTTTTACATTTTGAAACGCTTCCACTCTACCTTTTTTTGCTTTTATTTTTCACCTTTTTTGTGATCTGGTGCTTATAGTGGAAAAAATAAAACTGGTGTCTCACAGATCAATTATAACCGTCTCTATTACAATATTATATATCCGTTTGACTTTTTTTTCCCCTCAATTATAGTGTTAATGAACTTGATCGGTGTGACTGTGAGGGCCCAGTACTCTTGATAGACACTGAACTCTTGTTATTCAAGCAGAGTGGAGTGTAAGGGGCCTCATAAGTCAATCACTGCTGTACAGTTGGCATTTCTCTCAAATGCCGCTCACACTTTGAGTGGGTGAACTGTACATAACGGTTCGATTAACTGCTTTCCGGGCTCTATAAGGGCTATAAGCATATCTGGTACATCCTATAGAACATGTGTGCACTGGTCATTATGTAATGTGTACGTGCCATGTGTGTGCAAGCATGCATGTGTAATCACACTACAGAGAGGACGGGGTGGTGAGGCAGCATCTGCCTGGGGCCTCATTTATTAAGGCTGTGTAGAATGGCTTCGAAATAGTTGCATGTGAGCGGACGTTTAGTTTACATGTACACAGTCGAACAAGCAGGTCTTTTCAGCGTTACAGTTGGAGCACTGATTTCTTTCTGTGCACGATTATATGGAACGTATTGTAAAATGCTGTGATTTTAAGTGCGCTTAATTTTTTTTTTTTTTTTCGATTCTTACTTTGAAGTCAGTGAATGTTTGTTTATTTTTCTTTACACCGGTCACATTTATTGCATAATCTCCTCACAGCTTTGATTTGTTATTTTACAGCTGTGCAACAATGTTCCACAGCCATTAGCTTTTTCAGTCACGTGTTGCAAACGTGTAAATTGGATGCATTTCTGTGAAAATATTGCTCATACTTTTATGAGGAATTAAGTTTTCCGTTGCTATGACAGATTTCCGTCAGCAGGACTTGGTGTAGTCACATCACTTCCACTTCTTTCAAAAGAGACAAATCGCGTAATGAGGCCTACTGACACTGCTGAAAGACTGGGCCTTCTCTTAGGATACTTCCTTACCTGACAATATTATTGAACAGTAATATGTATAGTAACAAAACAATTCACACTTTCTGTTTAAGTCTACGCACAAGCTGAGGTTAGATTAACGCCAAAATGTGCCACTAGAAATGTGCCAAAATACTCCAAAAGTATCGCGACAGTCTTAATGTGCAGCAAGCAATAGGAATAGTTCCAATATAAGTTAATTAAGACTGAGTCAAGGTTTGTGATGAAATTACAGAAAGAAAGCGATCTTTTAGCGCACACAGACATCTCTGGAAAGCGTAAAATCCACAGGGAACGTTTATTCTAGCTGCTTAGAATTAGGACAGTTTTCTGTTAAGTTCCGCTGGTCCTGAGGGGGGAAAAAGGTCTGACAGTAGGTCAAACTTGAGATGTCCCGTTGGCTGTGTAGCCTCTGGGTTCATGGGGTTCTGGACAGTAGTAATGAAGGTGGCGGCGAATGAAGGTGGGACAAAAGTTCATACTCCTTATCATGTTTCAGTACACCCCGGGTCCATTTCACACGGAACTTTAAGTAATACCTTAAAACGATTTACTGACCGTGATTAATCTTTTCTGAAGGAAGGCTTGTGGGGAAAACAAGCTGAAACACGTTATAGTAATGAAAGCTCACAATTCAACCATCCAGTGATTCTAAAGATCTTAAATCAACCCCATATTGATTTTTCAACATCATACACATGGGCCTGTATAGCTTTGTCCATTCAAAAAATAAAAGCACACCACTGTGACACACCCCCACAGTTATCCGCTGGTTACTTGCACCTTGGTTCTGTTAAACTGACTTTTGGTGTCCGGGACACCGTGAGTGTCTGGGTGAAACACAAATATTCATTAAGGCTAAATGGGTATGCACCTACCCACTTTCATTAATTTATTTGTTCATTTTTATACTGAATGATGACAATAGTTCAACGTCCCCTCACCCCAATCGACAAACTGAGATCTTCCCGCCATTCAACCCTAAGGACGAATATTGTATATTTTTGTCTTGAGTTTTTTTTTTTGTTGTTGTTGTTTTTTCCTTCCCCCTTTAATCACTGTGTTTCTCCTGTTTCTGTAGCACTGTTCCAGTTATCACTCTCTGTTTGTTATGGTTGTTTACAGATTCATGTAAACACCTGTTCTGAAAGCTTAATTTCGTGTTTCGCCTTGAAATGATTGCATGCATGGTTTCTGCTGATAAGTAGCTCTGATTAATGCCCTGGAAGACGTGTTTGATGTATATTTAGCGAGCCTTCTCTGATTTGGATGCTTTGTTTTGGTTTTGCAAGGAAGTTTCAGGGATCCAGTTCTATATTACAAAGAAAGTGAGCTGTTCCACCCCCACCACCACAAGTTCTGTGTTTTTCTTTCTGCAGTGGTGCCTTCTGGCAGGATTTTAACAGGATATCTACAACACAGCTGCTCTGTAGATACCAGTAATGTAGATGAGGTTTGTCATGTTACGGCCACTCCTTGGTTTTCATGGGTTTAGAACAGAGTGGGAGGATCTGAATGATGGTCTAAATAGTTTCCTTGTCCTGTACAGTTGATAAAGGGAGAGTTTCGAGTGAAACTTTTGTTTGGCCTGACTGTGTCGTAATAACTCCTAACCAGAATCCTCTGTGGTATGATGACCATGAAATGTCCATGCAAGTAAAACACCCTGGTCTACATACCTTCACACATGCACCTACAAAAAACAATATATATATACTAGTTTGCCCACATAAGTGCGTAAGTGCGACCCTAACGGCATAAGCTGAAACCCTCACGTTTTTCAGTTTTTATGGAAGTTAGCTTCGTAAACTGAAAACATCGTATGTCAAGATCCGAGGACCCCCTTTATATAATATTTGAGTGTTGATATAGATATATTTTTGGGATCTAGAGTGCCTGAAAACTATTTGCATGCAGTCCCACAAGCATTCCTCATGCACAAACCCTGTATGTTTGTTTTCATGCATACCAGCACTATACAGTCCCAGGTCAGACTGTTCAGCTCGATGGTGAGAATGGTTGTGAGGCGGTTTGAGGGAGGGGCCGGATGAGCAGTCACATGCCCAGTGAGTCTCTCGCCCAGATGTGTAAGACGGCTGTTGTGCCTCAGAGCTCTCCATCTCAAACGTGACTGAAAAATGTGATGGGAAAATAGTGCAATTATGCACGTGCCTGTGTTTAATAATGGCACTTCAGAGCCGAGGAAAATGCTGAAGGTGGTACAGCAGGCTTATCGACCACACTAATCTTATTTTGCATTCTGGTCCAGATTAGATTTTGTAGATTATCTGCAAATAAGATAAGTTAGCTTTTTCTTACTGGAAATCAGTCTTTCTTCATTTTAACGTGTGCTTTTTCACACAGAATGACAAGTCAGTCTCTCTCTCTCTGTCTCTCTCTGTCTCTCTCTGTCTCTCTCTGTCTCTCTCTGTCTCTCTCTGTCTCTCTCTGTCTGTCTCTCTCTGTCTGTCTCTCTCTGTCTCTCTCTGTCTGTCTCTCTCTCTCTCTGTCTGTCTGTCTCTCTCTCTCTCTCTGTCTGTCTCTCTCTCTCTCTGTCTGTCTCTCTCTCTCTCTCTGTCTGTCTCTCTCTCTCTCTCTGTCTGTCTCGCGCTCTCTCTGTCTGTCTCGCGCTCTCTCTGTCTGTCTCGCGCTCTCTCTTTGTCTGTCTGTCTCGCGCTCTCTCTTTGTCTGTCTCTCTCTCTGTGTTTGTCGCTCTCGCTTGCTCTCTCTCTCTCGCTCTCTCTCTCTCTGTCTGTCTGTCTCTCGCGCTCTCTGTCTGTCTGTCTGTCTGTCTGTCTGTCTGTCTGTCTGTCTGTCTGTCTGTCTGTCTGTCTGTCTGTCTG
>JBBIGA010000126.1:19425196-19526422 GCA_037576975.1 Alestes dentex
TGTCTCTCTCTCTCTGTCTCTCTGTCTCTGTCTCTCTGTCTCTGTCTCTCTGTCTCTGTCTCTCTGTCTCTGTCTCTGTCTCTCTGTCTCTGTCTCTCTGTCTCTGTCTCTGTCTCTCTCTCTCTGTCTCTCTGTCTCTCTCTCTCTGTCTCTCTGTCTCTCTCTCTCTGTCTCTCTGTCTCTGTCTCTCTCTGTCTCTCTCGCTCTCTGTCGCTCGCTCTCGCTCTCTGTCGCTCGCTCTCGCTCTCTGTCGCTCGCTCTCGCTCTCTCTCTCTGTCGCTCTCTGTCTGTCTCTCTCTCACACCACAGGCTTGGTTTGGTGAGAGGTTTGAATCTCCACTGCAAAGCCCCCGTGGCCCTCTGGTCCCGCGACATGGCCCTGGCCTCTCAGACGTGTTCCAGTATGACCAGTGGCTAACTGTACGCCATGAAGCTACACTGTTCCCCATGCAAGAGGACCTGGCCATCTGGCTCACTGGAATGCTTGGTAATACTCATTTAAACCTCTGACCTCACAACAGTTAATTTCGATTGCAGTTCTTTAAGAAATACCGAGGATGACAAGCTAGCTTGAAATCCCACTATTTCTTCTTATCCTTAGGAAAACTGTAAAGTCTTATGGCAGCTTCTTTATTACCTTTCATATGATAATTGCAACCAGAACATTCCTTGACCAGCATCTACTGTTTTGGGGTTTTTTTTTTGGTTTTTTTGGTTTTTTTCCAAGTGAGTTTTTCAAGTGCAACCATTTAATGTCATCTATCAAACTTGCATGGCACATTTAAGATGTGGGGTTTTCATCATCTTGTATATTATTTACAACACATTGTAGTAATTTAAGTTATTTAGCCCACATTGAGATCTACAAGTCTTACTAGCTTTGGTTCCGTTGGAAGTAAGTTAAAGGTAGGGAGTTTTCTCACATATTTGGTGCCTTTAGAATACTGTGCATGCATTTCTGCATATCTAAACACAATAGTGTGGGAAACATCACGCTGAACAATATGCAAGCTGATCTGTCTCTGGAGCTACAATGTGTAAGGTAAGAGACGCTGAAAATAATAGAGGGAGTTCCCAGTCTTGATAATCTCCTTTCCACACCTGTCGGCTTACACTCCATATTTTATTGTGGTTAAAGAAAAGCTGATACACAAATGCGACTCCTTATCTTTTAGGGCCTCTAGAGTGGGGGCGTCCAGTCATACCCATACACTGACCGTGTGGATGCAGATTTTCATTTTAACAAAGCATGAGTGTACAAGATCAGTTGTTTGAAGACTGAATGGAATCATGTGTTCTCTTCCTTGGTTAGAATTAAAACGTGCAGATACAAAGGACCTTTGTGGAAAACACTGGACACCTCTGCTTGGAGGAATCTGGATAGTGAAGTTTACTTCAAACTTTGTGATGTTTGTATTTGGTCAGATTTGCAGGCTAGCAGCTTTATTTTGGGAATGTTTCTGGTTATATCCGGTGTAATGTAGATAATTGTCCTTTACATTTTTAAATTGTCCTTTAAATTTTCTTTTAAGTCCTTTTTCGGTGGACCCAAAAAGTTTCTTTGCTGGTCGTCACTGCGCTGTTCCGTGCAGTTTGGGGGAGTTAATACACTTAGAGTTGATTTTACATTTACATTTGTGGCCTCATTTATTAAACATAATTAAATTGTATTCATGTTTTCCCCTAAGGTTTCTTAAGTTAAAAATAAGTTCTCTGCTTTTGTCTATGAATACAATGTCCACAAATTGCACACTGTAGCTCCTGTAGCCAGTACAACAGGTCAGTAGATCAATCAGACACGGACAAAATATTGGGGGTTGGTGAAGTCCTTGATTAGATGTTGCTTTTAAAGAATTTCACTGACAACCAATGAGGGCCAGTGACCCTTCAGACTTCAGAGTTACAGCCCACCATAAAGAGAAGAATAACAGTTTCATATAAACAAACCCTGTAGAGCTCTAGGAGTCTTTTGGACAAATGAAATGAAGATTAGCTTGCATTAGATGGACCATGTTATGAGCTCCACCATTTAAGTCCTGTTAATGTTAGGGTCTGAAAATCTGCTTCATACTCCTGAGGTACGTTCTGCTTGTGCGTTACCTCTCACCCCTTGGCTCTCTCACTGTCTTCCCCATTTTTTTCTCTTTAGGAGAGGAGGTAAGAGCTGAGCACTTCATGGTGGAGCTGAATAACGGGGTGAAGCTCTGCCGACTTGCTGGAATTCTGCAAAGTAAAATTCCCCAGGACTGTCTCTCAGACAAGAAGCAGGTCAGTCAAAAGCAGAATAAATGAGGCATGGAATGTGAAAGGGAGACATTGTCTCTTCTCTTGGTTTTCATTTTTCCTTTGGACCTGTGTGTTTATTTTTGACAGCCATTTCCTAAGAAGAAAGTGGCGTTTAAGAAAGACGCTTCTCCGGGGTCATTTTTTGCACGAGACAACACGGCCAGCTTCCTGTCTTGGTGCCGTCAAATTGGAGTAGATGAGACATATTTGTTTGAGTCAGAGGGCTTGGGTAAGAGCTTTTTTTATGACGTAATATTATAAATAAGCAATGTCCAGCTTAATCAAATTTGTTTGATTAGACACAGATAAATGTGTAGGGCCTTGTTTATAGACTGTTTTTGTTTGGTTTTTTTTGTTTTTTTATCCATTTTTCTTCCATGTTGTCTTGATCTTTTTGCCAATTCCCACCCACTGTCTGAATCACTCTTGTCAGACATGTGTGTAAGGCATACAGGTGCTTCCTCTGAGACACATATCTTTGAACTACTGCTCACAAGGCATTGAGGTGCAGCTAAACATGCCAGAAAGAGTTAACTGACTACTCAGTTCTGTGGATGGTTTATAGAATAGGTGTTAAACTGGTTTCCTTCTGGGTCACAGCTCCGCAGAGATAAGTTAAGGCCTTGATAATTAGCTGATTAGTAGAATCAGGTGCATTTGAGGCAGAATTATATATTTAGAACCGTAGATGGCTTAAAGAGAACTTACATTTCAGAGGCTTTGCATGCTCTCTTGACATGTAAATGTAGCAAAGCACATGAACCCACGCATTCCATGGAAGTAGACAGTAAACTTGCTGTTATATTTGATAGCCTACTTTGGCTGTTTATATTTTTTGGCCTACTCTCTATCTGTTTATTTGTACATTGAGCACTCTATTAAATACAGTATACTATTTATTGAATTTTGCACTCAAATCTAATTGTTGATCAGTCATTTGCTTCTAAAGAAATCTCCGACATAAGGAGACCTATTGCTATGTGTATCCTGGATTTCCCCTTTGAGCCCCCATTCTGAGTCTAAGCTGCTGCTCTTTGTGACCCTGTGAGCTTGGGCTGTGAACCAATCTTGGCTGTAAAACTCCATAATTCCATTACAGGATTTTTGCAAATAATTCCCCAGCACTTCACAAATATGTCCAAATATAGGTGCTTTAGCCACAGTTTCCAGGTGAATGTCTTCCCTTCATCATCTGATGTGTTTTGTTCCATCACTCACATATCTGGAATAACTATTATGTCATAATAAATTATATAATTGTGCAGGTATAATCCAAAACCAGCAGATGTTTTTCTGTTTAAAGTTCCCTGATTCAGGTTTCTTTTTCTTATTGTGAATGATCGGTATTTGTGTACAAAGGCAGTTGATATTGGTAATTACTACATATACATTCTACAGATATACACTTGTATTTAAATATGAATTCCTCTGTTTAGCTTAGCTTGTCTCACCAAAGCTGGCCCTGTTCCGTAGTAAAATAATTTCCTTTTGGACAGTAGGCATTCCAAATGGACATTACTCAATTTTAGGCTAAAGTTATTAGGCCAACAGATAAACTGTGCTTTGTGAAATGCCTCCCTGATTTAAAAATTGGTGTATTTTAGTGAGGTATTTATTATACCCTGCTGGACACTGGTCCTGCAAGTTTAATACCTCTGTCCTAACAGTTCCTAAAGACCCCACCCACAATAATACAGATTACTGACGTATTATCTCAAAGCTGTACTGGAACAGTACATCTCGGGCCATAATTGAGAGCCATAAGTGAGAGCTTGTCACACAGTTCAATGTGTGACAAGCAGACCTGTCCGAAAAAACTACTGAGAACTTTTTCCTTTTTAATACAAATTTTGTTTGTTGTATTAACTCTCAAACTGTACATATTTTGTCAGAGGTTCTACATTTGCATGAATTTCAAAGCCATTCTGTTCAGTTTGGAAGAATACCTTGAACTCTCTTATACTGTTTGTTTACTCAGTTTCCTGCATAATGCATTTGTCCTGAAGTTAAATTTGGATATGTTAATGAAGCATGCTGTAGTGTTCATTTGGCTACAAATGTAACTTCAGGTCCTTGATAGTTCATTCTAAACTTTTTTTCCACATGAAACCTAAGTGACCTGCTTGCTCTTTCTAGTGTAGGAGAGCCTTGATCAAACGGTCAAACAGACCATAAACCTGTACCCTAAAGGCTTGCCTTGTCCTAGTAGATCTTCCATAGTCGTGTGTCACCCTCTGAGCTAATTGTGTGTTCGAATGGAGGCAGTAATCGGTTCAAACGGGCATTCTGTTGAGACTAAGACCCTCACTCCGTTCAGTAATTGACTGTCGTCGGCTAAGCCCTTACATGTCCTGAGCTACGGTTAAAAGCCAACTCCTAATGACTCTAAGATGGAGTCTTCGACCAATTAGCCGGAGTGATCCAAACTGCAGGACGCTTCATGTTAAACATGCTTCTCTTCTTGTCAGGCTGTGCGTAATTAGAGATTACTGACTTTAGTATATCTTGTCCCAGACAGGACTTGGTTGGTTATTATGCTGATCAGCTCAGGATGAAATCTACTGCAGAAAATTAAGCATGGACATGCCTACAGAATCCGATCTTTTCTAATCTAATAATAATGGTCAGGTACATAAGTTACTGTGTAATGTGGTTCTCGTTAGCAGTAAAGCGTTACTCTAAAATAGTTTTTATTTTTTTAAATAAACATTTGATCGTATTACTTTGTTTACAAATGTGTTCTTTTTTGTTCTTTAAGTTCTACACAAGGACCCTCGCCAGGTGTGTCTGTGTTTGCTGGAGCTCGGACGCCTTGTTTCTAAGTAAGTGAGAGAGATTTTAGCTTCAGACCTGCCATGTTCTGTAATTTCAGTCCTCTAGTTACAACAGTCTCGACATACGACGTTTCCGTATGTAAATGAGTTCTGTAAAATGAGTGTTTGGGCTCAGCCTTTAGGGTCGTACTTACGGACTACATGGGCGAACTAGTTTGGTTGCGTGTGGCAAAAAAAAATATTCAGTAACGCAGCGTATGAATGAGGGAGTTGCCGCCCCCAGTATGCTTACCTACGCCATTTTGGACTGGAAGTGCTCTAGCCTAAACTGAAATCTTCAGCCTGTACTTGGTTCAAAGTTTGGCTTTATCCTGTGTGTTCAAGTAGGTCAGTTCTAATCTTATTTTGTGAATGAATTCAAGCTAATCACCAAGAGCTTCTTGTTACAGGTCTTTTGTTTGTTCTCATGATATTTGTGTGGTTATGTGATCTTAGGTATGGCATTGAACCCCCTGTGTTGGTGAAGCTGGAGAAAGAGATTGAACTGGAAGAATCTCTGCTAATGACCAGAGAGCCTGACCCTCCAGTCAAGACCTTCACTGTGTGCTGTCAGCATGGAGGCCTGTACCATGCAGTGAGTACGGCTGTCACCATGAAGATGGACCAGTCACTCTACCACAAGACTGGGAAACATCTCAGCATGGTTAACTGCGCCTCATGTGCAGCTTCATTTTGTTTTTGTTTGTTTTTTTCCCCCTCAGATTTTCCAGAATGCAGTTTTCGTTTTGCATGTTAAAGCACAAATATAATATCTAGTTTACCATGCTATATTGTAAAATTTGTGCGTATTTGAGCTCATCACTTTTTGTCCTGAAAATGATCTCACCATCTGTGCAGCATTACAGTCGACCTAGTTCTTGCATAGCTAATTTGATTCAGTTTGTTTTCATATGCTGTATAAACAGCCCTCCTTGTTTAAGATGAAACCCCATGTGATGAAATGTGGTCTTGTGACTGAGTGATACACTTTGAGTGTTCACTGCAAACACGTTCAACAAACACTCGTATTGCTCAAATATGTAATCATATCACTAGTTTCCCCACAGTTTTTCTCTCAGGTTCCTGAAATTGAGTTTACATTGTTTACTTTTTATTTTCTTTACACACTCTTGAACTCATGTCATCTGATTTTTCTTAGAACCTCAATTTAGTTATTGTAGAGTGGTGTCCAAAGTGAGTCATGACCATTTCAAGACATACATGATTTATCTGTGTGCTTTTTATACAGGACCATTCTGACTCCGAGGACCCTCCCTGTAACTGCTCTCAGAAGTTTTCTATCGAGTATCTGGCAGAGGGACGCTACAGGCTGGGGGATAAGATCCTCTTCATTAGGGTGAGGCTTTCTGAGTGTAAAATGGTCATGATTTGTTTATATCATCCCTACCTCATCCCCATCTGCCTCAACGACATCTCATTCCTGCTGACACCCATCACTGGATTCACCCCATATCTGTGGGCCCCGGCAGTGTAACCGCTTTGTCCCCGTACTGTTACAATACATCCAGATATTTATTCGTTTCTGTTATTTAGTAATTTTATGCTGTTTAGTGTCATGCCCTTAACCGTGGTAAAATCACTAATGTAACGTCTCTAGACATGTTGGCATAGTTGATCACTCCACCAGTTTGTGTTCGAATTAAACTGTGCTACCAACACACATGGAATTGAAAATCTCTTGAAAATTATTTGATGGCCCTTTCATTACCATTAGCACAGTGTAAATAAAACAGTAAGACATGAGAAGCTACAGTGTTGGTGGGATTCTATCACGGGTAGAGTGCCTAAAATCCCTTTTAACCCTGACAAGCAGGAATGTGTGACATCAAGTGGCTAAATGCTTTTATAGAGTGCCAAGAAAGTGCAACATAAAAATACACATCGTCAATAAATCAATTAATCTATCCATAGTGATCACAAAAAATATATTTCATTTATAGTATGTCGTTACCTAGCAACGATACTGCTGAAGAAGAAGAACTTATGTCACATTACTTTTTGTTCACCAAATTTCTGCCAGGTTGATAATGCTAATTTGTCATTTTTTTGCAGTGGCAGTATAATTTTAAGATCAAACTAACAATTTAATACATCCTGTTTTCCACACAAAATGAAACTCAAAAGGTATTAAAAAAAAAAATGGCCCCCACATCAAAAAAAGTGCATAACATTTTCATAACATTCAGTCACATGTGCACAATTCCTCACTGAAAATATAGTGCACTGTTTCGGCATAAATCCAACGTTTCATAACTAATAAAACCGACTGTGTAGAGAGAGTCATTTGAGATTAAAACTGAGTTGAGTACTATTTAAGACAGACCTGACAAAAAAAGAACTGTCTGAAGCTTGTAAGAGATTAAAGTGACAGTCATTTTATTTCAGTTTTAGAATAAATAATTCTGTATTCTGTAAAATTAGTATTTCTGTTAAAAGCCTAATCACCACCTCGTCCACATCTGTGGATATAATACTTGATATATTTTTTCATTTTTACAAAGAAAAGTGTTTGCAGGTCACAATGTAGGACTAGTAAGTGACTGGTGTCTGAGTGTTGTTTTATTTTGAACCTAACAGTATTAAACACTAAGTAGGCCTTTTTTAGCAGGAGAATGAATGTGCTGTTGGTTGGCACGTTGCCTTGGAGATCTCATTCACAACCATTAAACTAATCCAGCAAAGCCAATCTGGTCTGATTAAGTGGATGTGATCAATTAGACTAAAAACCTGTAAGTACGTACACATGTGGTTAACTAACTCCTGAACACGTGTTTTGAGTTTACCTCATAAACTGTGGGTTAAACAAACTTTTTTTTTTCTTCTGAGGGTTCATTTTGGAAGTAATAGTTCACGTATTCACTAAGCAAGGTATACTCCATTTTCTGAACCTACTTTTGTCTACTAAAAATTAAGGATTTTTCTTTCACCTGAATGTAGTTCAATATCTATTGAAAGCAAAAAAAATCCAAAAAGAAGTAGTTTTAGGTACAGGCTTTAAACTGCACACTAATAATGCTAAAGCTATTCATGGCCGTGCTTTCATTGAATGGGGAAAGAGGCTTAAAGCTTCTATTCCCGTTCACTGTTAAAACGGAGAGATGCAAGCTACTCAGCAATGATCACATTACATCACATACCAGTTTCAAATGCATATTTATATAAACAGATTCATATTTTAAACATACTCAAGGAAATGGGAGTATGATAAACTGCAAAATTCAAGGCATACCTTTTGGCAACAACAGCTTTTTATAAGCTGTTCAGAATGTTCAAAATGTCCTACTACTCAGAGCCTACTGTGATTTACTCACATGCACACACAGTGTATTTATTTAGACAAAAGTTTTTCAACTTTAGTCCAGGATACCCCATGCCCTGCACATTTTCAGGTATTATGTGCCCCCAAAACATCTGATCCAGCTCATGATGAGCTTGGTTACCTGTTGAGGTTGATCAGGTGTGTTGGAGCAGGAAATAGTTGAATGTGTGCGTGGTGTGGTGTTCCAATGACTAAACCACCAGAGTAGTCTGCCTAAAAGCAGCGATAATATTTAGTGAAAATCTCAGAAACTAAATTCATTATGAGGCTTTCTCTTGCCTCTGCCGACAGAAGTAACATCTTACTCCATGACCAACCAAATCAGTTCACTCATGCAATCTGAAACTGAAATACCAAAGTAATTGTAAAGTTTTTCTTCATAACATCAACTACATCTACATATCCTCAAGAAGTCATGATCAATGTTTTTGAAAAGTTTGGTGACTCATGCACTTGTGATGCTGTGCTTAAAATCCTGAATTAGCAACAATAACAAATTTGAATGTAATATTCATTACACCATACGGTGGTTTTATTTTTCTTTTCTCTCTCATACTCAGATGCTTCATGGAAAGCATGTAATGGTGCGCGTGGGCGGTGGTTGGGACACTCTGAAGGGTTTCTTGCTGAAGTATGACCCTGGTCGTGTGCTGCAGTTCACCACTCTGGAGCAGAAGATTCTCGCTTATCAGAAAGGCACGTCCATCCCCACCTCAAGCACTCAGTCATCCCAGTTGCCCACCATGGACCCTCTTGCTGCTGTTAACCTTCCCTCCTCCTCTGCTGCTTCCTCTTCCTCCTCTTCCTCGTCTTCTTCATCGGTCAGTACTTCCAAAACTGGTATGCCTGCCTCTGGCTCTGCCACACCACGAGGCTGTGCACAGTCTCCAGTCTCCACCCCTTCCCTGCCAAGAAAAGCAGCAGCAGCTCTTAAAAAGACTCTTCAGATGCCAACCGCCTCTCCTAAGACCACCCCTCTCTCCTCTCCCACTCATAAGAGAAGCCCTTTACTGCAATCTACAAGACAGGTTTCAGGCGGGATGTCCCAGAGAGCTCCTCTTCCCTCCTCCAGACTGAAGCTGCGTCCACATGGAAGTCCCTCTCAGCCTCGCAGTCCTGTCTGCCCAGAGCCCACCTGCAAACAGCCCAAATCTTCTGCTACACCGTCCTCGGCTGCACTCCAGAAACCTCCTCAGCGGGATGGGCGCCCACCTCATGCCCCTATACACTCGCGGCTCGCTCAGAGACGCCCCCCTTCCCCTGCCACACGACATCAGACAGACAGTAGAAAGGCACAACCAGTCTTAACTCGACCAGCAGGCCTGGCAGAGACCAAAACATCACCAGCACCAGTTAACACCAAAACACCAGTCCGTTCTAAAGCACAAGTTAACACTAAAGCACAAAGCTCAGCCCCCTCCCCCCGAACCATTACACCCTCCTCCAGAGCTGCTCAGATGACCGGGACCAAAGCTTCACCAGGGCCTGTTGGAGTGAGGACAAGAACTCAACACGCTACAGCGTCCACACAGACCCACAGTACAAAATCCACTCAATCCACACCCACCGCGGACAGGAAACCTCAAACCAGCAATAACATCCCACTTAAAACGAACTCTGCTCAAAGCCGAACGGCAAAAGCAAGCCCAAGAACTGTCCGCCAGAAACAGGCATCCCAGACTAAGGCTGCCAAAACCACAGAGGAGCCCTACTTTGAGATGAATAGTAAGAAAAAGAAGCTGAAGAGCTAAGCGTGCAGACAGGGGTGGGTGTTTTTTGTTTTTTTTTTTGTTTGTTTTTTTTTGGGGGTTTTTTTTCCCCCTTCTTCCCCCCTCTTCTCTTCAGTTCCTTTTCCTATTCACAGGTAGTTTTGGGTTTGATTGGCTTTTCCTCTTTCCTAGGTGTAGCACTTTGGCAGCCCAAGGCTTTAGCCCCACACAATGAATGCAATACGTTTTTTAAATGTTCTTTCTTGTTCCAGCTGTCCAAGTTGTATGTTTTATAATTTATTTGTTGTACTTTTATTTGTGCCATATGAAAAGGGTCAGCAGATCTCTGCTTTTTTTTTTTTTTTTTTTTTTAAGAGTGAACACTAAACATCCCTCCACTGCCCTTTAATGAACAGCAGAAAACGTGGCTTGTGTCTTGTTATTCGGCTGTTTTGTTGTAATCCAGCTAGTTTACATTTATTCAGTAATGGTTGTATTGATTGTTCAGCTCAATAATAGATACAACAGAATTTGATTCATGCAGTGATTCTGCATGATACTACTTACATATTTAAAACTGCTCCCACTGTGATGCTCAGTAATCAGTGTATTTCTGATTTAGGAAAAATGAATAACACCTGTCTAGTTCAGTTTTTAATCTGTCTTGAGTGCATACAGACTGCTGACTGATTAACTGCATTATCTACGTACGATATAAACATGGTAAATACTGTCCCAGGCAAACCCCTTTAATGTAGGACCCTGTCTTTGTCTTCCTCTTATGCTGCTATGGTAACCAAAGGCAGTTTTGCCTGGACGATAAAGGCAAGGAGCAGTGTAGACACATGCATGCATTATTTGGGGGTGGGGGGGGTGGGGGGGTGAGGGAGCGGGGTATTAAAGAACTTAAGTGAGCACATTTAGCATAATTAGCGTTTCTGTGCCTTAATCGTAGTAAAGATTAGAGTGCGCGTTCCCTTTTATTTATTTTTAAGCTGGCAGTTTTGATATGGTGTGATCTAAAAGTTATGCAAGTATCATGGTTAGCTAGCAAGCTAGCTATGAAGATAGGAACTACCTCTAGATGTTCACACAAATCATTACTACTGACTGAATGAAGCCCATATTAATATATTTTAACTGCTTTGAGCAATATCATGGTCACAATTATTGCTTCAGTTGATTCATTTGCAGCATATGCCAAACTTGATTTTATGTCCTCTTCAAAAACTGGCCCTTACTTTTATATGGTGGTGTGTGTTTCTGACTATCAAGGTGTGAGTACTAGTTTGGTTTCTTTTTAACAGCACTTTACAAGGATTTGTTTGAATGTAGTCTCTCTAATGTGTGTATGTGTAAATTGCTTTCTTTGTGTTACATCAAATAAAGTGTTCTGTTCTTTGGATAAAATGTTCAAGATCATTTGTTAACCTCTAGTACAGAATCTCACTGATGCTCTCCTGGCCAAATGCCATCAAAATCCTCACAGCAGTGTTCCAACAGCAGTGCCTGGCCTCCTTTATGCTCTCACTGGCATATTAAACCAGTTTTTTTTTGTTTGTTTTTTTTTGTAATTTGAACAGATTTTAACCTGCTCTTATGTAGTGTTGGTTGGTGGTGTGAGAGCAGGGCGTGCCCCCATTGGGCTGTCCCCTGTTAAAAAATGGCACAGCTGATATATATGGGTTCATGTGAATCAAATAGGTAGAGAGGAGGGCTTGTGGGATGATTGTAAACAGCTCTTAGAATTGTTCTCAGTACAAAATGTCCATTTTTGGACATAACTATTAAAAATAACGCACACCAATTTGGTCAAGAACCTTCTTTCTCTTTCGGCTTTACCCTTCAGGGGTCGCCACAGCGAATCATCTGTCTCCATTTAGTCCTAATTTGGTCAAGAACCTAAATGACTCAATATGTTTTACTCCCAAAAGCCATGAAATACACAACTTGATGCTACTACTCACTTGTAAGAACAAATTAAAACGCTTCTTTAAAACCTTGTTACAGTAATGGATTAAGAGTTGCATTATTTCAGGGAAATGTGCATTTTTTACGTTGCTACCGAAATCCATCAAATTTCTAAACTGGACTACTGTAAAACTCTACTGGCTGGACTCCCACTGAAGGTGACGAAACCACTTCAGCTGGTTCAAAACCTCAGCACTTGTCTTCAAGGCCAAGAACGGACCTGCACCTCCTTACTTATCAGCACTGATCAAGCAGCGCTCATAAGAGCGTCTGCTAAATGACAAATTTTAAACATGTTTCCTGTCTCTATAGTGTAGTACATGACTGGAAATGGCCAAAAAAAGTCCAGGCAAAGTACTGTGAAGATAACAGTGACCATGTAAAACACTTGAAACAACAAAAAATAGCTAAGAATCCACATCCTGTTTCTGGGTTGGGTTATGTGACTTCTATGACGTGCAGCATCAGGGGGTCTGCAGCCCCCCCAACCCCCAAGACTACAATTGTTTAACATCACTTTTTACGTCCACAGTGTTGATCCTGTTAATTTGCTGGCGCTGCAAGTTTGAGTTGTATGATCAGAATTCACGTCTTTAAAGCTAAAGCATATTAATGTTCAAACCAGTGCTTGAGTGACTGTTGCTGCAGTCAACACAAACTCCATATCATGTTCCTCAAACCACTCCTAAATAATGTTTGCAGCGTGGCAGTGAGCATTATCCTGCCACTGCCATTAGTGAATACTGTTGCAGTGAAGGGGTGTAGTTTGTCTGTAACTATGTTTAGGTAGGAGATACATGTCAAAGTTACATCCACATGAATTCCAGGACCCAAGATCTGTCAGCAAAACATTGTGTAGAGCATCACATCCCATGGTGCATCCTGGTGCCCCAGGTTAGGTATACACACTCTGGCTGCCTGCATGATGTAAAAGAAATGTTAAGTTATCAGATGCAGCCAGCTTCTTCCATTGCTCCATGGTCCAGTCCTGATGCTCACAAGTCCAATGTAGGAGCATCAGGGGTCAGCATGGGCACTACACAGCCCCAAACGCAACAAACTGTGATGCACTGTGAGCTCTGACACCTTTTTATCTAAACAACATTAACCTTTTTCAGCAGTTTGTGGTACTGTGCTCTTCTGTGGGATCAGACTAGACAGGCAAACCGTGGAGCACTTTTGGTAGGTACTGACCGCTGAATATTGAGAACACGATTTCACCATTACAAAATCTCTCAAATCTTCATTGTGGTCCTTTTTCCCCTCACATCAACTTCAATAACTGACTGTTCACTTACTGCCTGATATATATATCACCTCGTGACAGGTGCCACTGTTATGAGACAATCCATGTTATTCACTTTGCCTGTCAGTGGTTTTAATGTTGTGGCTGATCAGTGTGGTCCGTTGTAGTCATTTCTTTATTGACCGGTGATTTTGGAGTCGCACTGCCCCCTGGTGACTCATCTGTAAGTGTATTCAAGTGAAAACACACTCGGTGTGGTCTGTCAAGACTGCCTCTCAGTAACTTCATTTTCTCCTAACTCACCCATTTTAAATATTTAACCAAATATATCCACAAAGACCCCTTAAAACAGGAAAGATGATTCGCTGCATATCGCTCTATTAAATGACTGATCATGGGCTACAGGGCACTGACACTTTTCTGCGTGATTCTCTCCCTCAAAATGCCTGCAAAGCACACAAAAAACAACCAATAAAGGGTTGTCATCTTCTGAAATATCATTATCATACATTATACTCATTACCTCCAGATCGATGCTGGAAACATCAAGGAGCTGGTGGTAGACTTCTGCAGGCACAAACGTCCTGCATAGCAACCTCTGGACATCCAGGGTCTGGGCATTGGGGTAGTGGAGAGCTACAGGTACCTTGGTGTTCATCTAAACAATAAACTGCAGAGCAGGCTGTACCTGCTGCAGAAGCTCAGGTCTTTTAGAGCGCAGGGGCCGCTCCTGGAGACCTTTAATGACTTGGTAGTGGCATTAGCCATCTTTTATTGTGTGGTCTGCTGGAGTAGCAGCATCTCTGCTGGGGACAGAAAGAAACAGGAGGCTCCGTTCTAGGATGCCAGTTTAGGTTATAAGTGACTGCAGAAAGGTGGTTAAGCTGTCTTCCCTGTTGGACAACATCTCCCACCCCATACAGGACACTGTGGCAGCTCTGAGCAGCTCCTTCAGTGACAGGCTGCTGCACCCGCGGTGTTGGAAGGAGAGATTCTGCAGGTCTTTCCTTCCAGCTGCTGGCAGACTTTACAACCAACAGCTGTGCCTATATACAAACATACACTACCTGTCAAAAGTTTTAGAACACCCCAGTGTTTCAAGCTTTTTATATTGAATAGCATGAGATGGTACAAAGGTGCGAGAGGTTTAAAAATGGTAAGGTTACCCAGAAATGGGAAATAATTCCGTAGCGCCATGCAGGACCCTCTGGTATGTGCCTATTTGTTTGGGTTCGTCCTACAGCGAGATAGTGACCCAAAACATAAGTCCAGGCTCTGCCAGAACTACCTTAGAAAACAGCTCAAGATGGTGAGCTGGAAAACATGGAGTGGCCAGAAGTCTCCAGACTTAAACCCCATCTAGCTGCTTTAGGATGAACTGGACAGAAGAGTGAAAGCAAAGCAAGCTGTAAGTGCCGCACACTTATGGAAACTTCTGCAACACAGTTGGGAAGAACTTTCTGCAGAATGAACAGTGAGACATTGAACCTCTTGAATTTCAAGACAAAAAAACCCCGGAAAAATTACATACAGACATATCATTATTAATTATACAGGTTTATATATATATGTGTGTGTGTGTGTGTATCATTTATATAGTGTATTTTTGATACTGTTGTACTGTATAGCTGTTATTCTATTGGTTATGCTGCTTCTACTTTCTTCTCTTGCTCTGTCAATGCAAATTTCCTACTTGCGAAACTAATAAAGGGCCATCTTATCTTATTTCCAATTTATTTGTGCGGTCATCTTTCCCACTAGCCAAATCAAATTCTTACACACTGATTCACTGATCATTCATTAGTCCTTCGGCTGAATCACAAAGAACAAATCTGAGTGGATCAACTGAATCACTCTTTTAGTTACTAATTCTCTGATCATAACTACACACGTGATCTGCACAGGATTTTTTTTTTTATTAAACGCTGCTGCTAGGCTTTGTGTCCGCTCTTGCTTCGTCGGTGGACTGTTGGTCTTGTGTAATCATCATCACAACCACCACCACTACTCCTATAATCATGAGCGAGGAGCCGAGTTAGTGTGCACCCCCGGGCTGAGGTCGCTGGGGGGCGCTGCTCACCACGGCTTAATGACTCCCCAGAGGCCTGATGAGGACTACACTACATGGACAAAAGTATTGGGATGCCTGACCATTACACCCTCAGCGACTTCAATGACAATGCATTCAAAGGCATAGTTGGTCCCAATTTTCAGCTATAACAGCTTCCACTCTTCTTTGAAGGCTTTCCACAAGATTTTGGTGTTTCTGTGGGAATTTGGGAATTGGTAGAGCATTTATGAGATCAGGCACTGATGTTGGCCTGGCTCACAATCTGCGTTCCAGTTCACCCCAGTTGGTGTTGGATGAGTTCTTCCACACCGAACTCATCCAACCATGTCTTTATGGACCTTGTTTTATGCACTGGGGCACAGTCATGCCGGAATAGAAAATACACCTGTGGCAATAGGTATGATTGAAACACCTGTAATGAAGAGGTGTGCCCAATCCTTTTGGCACTGAATCACTGCGATTTTCATTTTCTTTAACAGGCGGTGTGACAATGTCACATAGAAATTAGGGAAGATTCATGTAAAACTTTTTTTTTTTTTACATTTAAGAATTATTAGAAGATTAAGAAACGCTCAAGATGCCTTTAAACCCCAAACAATGCATTAAAACCCTTTAATTGTTACATTTGAGAAGAAACTGAAAGATACTGACTGGATTACTGGTGTGGGTCACTGAGTTCGTTGTTTCATTGCCATTTTCATTGCCGAATTAGCATCCAGATCAAAAACTACTGATACTAAAACTATAATTAATATCAAAACCACATTATCTGAAAACAACAGGCCACCGGATGTCAAAAACGTTACTTTGTACTTAAGTTACAGCTAATTTTGAAGGACGTTAAGTGAAGTGAGTGTGTGAACGACCGTTGAGGGAGAGGCTAATGGATACAACGGCTGAACTGCTGCTGCTGTTAATGAGGGAACGGTTTGGAGGCGGTTATACTCAGTCGAAACCAAAACTGAGTAAAAGCAGACGGACTGGATGCTAATTTAAACATATTCGCACACACACACAAACACAAAGTCTCTTACATGACCGTGTGTGAGTGCGTGTGCGTGTAAGAGAGAGACAGCAGAGCTGTAGGAGGTCTGATCTGACCGACCGGAGTGGAGTGCTCGGCCGGCCGGGCGCCTCTCCCGGTCCTCGGCGTCAAAACGAGCTCCGCGCCTCGCCAAAGTCGCAAAAAAACGCGTTTTTCGAGGACGAGGGTAGTTGTGGTCGAGTCCTTCGCCTTGTCGGTGTGACAAAATGGGGTCTTTAGTGTAGAGCTCCGCCATTTTGTGACACAGCCCGCTCCGCTCAAAGGGGAGCGTGTAATGGTTGAACGTAGTAAAGCCGTCAAGAGGAGAGAGACACACAGAGGAGGAGAGGAGAGGAGAGGAGGAGGGGGAGAAGGGATCAGCAGCAAGTTACACTTAAACCAGCAAGCACACACAGCACTGAGGAGAGAGAGAGAGACAGAGAGAGAGAGAGAGAGAGAGTGAGTGAGTGAGAGAGAGAGAGTGAGTAAGAGTATAGAACAGTATTTAACTGCCTTTTCTGAGTTCCCCTCTTTCCTCATTACTGCAGAACTGTTTCCATCAGACAGACTTCCTCTCCAAAGAGAAACACAGAGTAAAATAAAGATCATTCAGAGCTGGGTTACGTCTGACTGAAACAACAAATGTATCCTTTTAGATGTTGACTCTGTTTACAGTGTTTTTGTTACGTATTCAGTTCATTAAGCAGCCCCTTTTTAGTTGTGAGACACTTAAACTTTCATTAATACTACTACTATTACTACTGCTATTCCTACTGCTACTACTACTACTACAGCCACTACTATTATTACTACTGCTGTTACTATTACTGCTACTACTACTATTGCTACTTCTAGGATTACTACTGCTACTGCTACTTCTACTACTATTACTACTACAACTATTACAACTGCTACTACTACCATTACTACTACTGCTACTACTACTGTTACTACTACTATTACAACTGCTACTACTACTATTCCTACTGCTACTTTTAGTACTGCTACTACTGCTATTACTACTATTATTACGATTACTGCCGCTACTACTACTAATAATAACAAGAAGACGACCCATAAAATATAATCTCAGCACTTAGTTCTAAACTTTTCATTTAAATATCGATGTGGAAAAATGATTGACTGCACTAAACTCAGGCATGTCGCCTGTTTTTACTACTGTTATTACTGTATTAGTTGTAGTCGTAATAACAGTAGCATTATCAATAGTAATAATAAAGGTCATTGTGCACGTTTTGAATATGGAGCAGATAAACACTAGGTCGAGTGTGTATGTGTTTGTGTTGGGAGAGAGAGTGGCTCTCCCCCTCCCCCCTGTTCTGTGTTAACGGGTCTCGGAAGTTTGAGATGAGCCCTAGAGAGAGAGGAGCAGGAACAGAGCCCGAGTGTCTATTGTTCGGCCGGGGCGCTCTCTGGGTGTAGTACCGCTACTGGCGGCGCGGGGGCGCTGCAGAGCGGCCAGGGCCCGCGGCCTCGCTCGGGTCTTTTTGTCTGAGAACTGGATCCCGCTCCACAGTGTGTGTGTGTGAGAGAGAGTGTGTGCCGCCGCGTCTGTAGCACACTGTCAAAACCACTCCAAAAAAACCCGCCCCGTCCAGCCGCCAGCACGGTCTTCGGTTCTCCGCCTGGTGCCATGGCCGCGCGGCGCCGCTTCGATGCGGTGTCCGGAGTTAGGGGGCTCTGATCGGGTTTGTTTTCCGAGCGGCTCCTCTCCGCGGTGCTGTTTAGCGAGCTGGCGCTCCGCTCCCCTCCGCCGTTTCTTTAACTTTTCAAACACTCAGCCTCGCGGGTGACCGGGCGCCGCCGGAGCATGGGGTCCCCGGCGTCCTAGGGAGACAGGCAGTCCGGATTTTCACCGCTTTTGAGGCTCCGACACCATGGCGAACTCGACGGGAAAAAGCCTGCCTGAGCAGCGGAGGAGAGGACTAGCTTTCCTGGACGAGCTGCGGCAATTTCACCAGAGCAGAGGGTGAGAGAGAGAGGAAAGAAGGAGGAGGGGGGATGCCTTTTATTTCGCCAAATAAAAAAACTTCCAACTGCAAAAGTGTCTCTCCCGCTCCACAGAGAGCCCAGCCGGGTCTGATGAGCTGACCGTGTGTCTCTCTCCTCAGGTCTCCGTTTAAGAAGGTCCCAGTGGTGGGGGGGAAGGAGCTGGACCTGAGCTCTCTCTACTCCAGAGTCGTCTCTTTAGGAGGATTCGCTAAGGTGAGTGCGGGCAGAAAAAGTCAGGAGAGACCTCTCTCTCCCTCGGAGCCCCGTTCGGTACTGGGGGGAGAAATAATCACCGAATTCCAGCCCGAGTTTGAGGCGATAATGGCCTTGTGTGGTAGAGCCTGCGATAGAGAGGCAGAGGGAGAGTGAGTATGAATTGAAAGTCCGGGCTCGGGCAGCGCGGCTGCTCTCGGAGCGGCTCGAACCCAGCGGGGCCGGGCTGGACCTCCAGCCCCCCGGCTCCGCTCGGCTCCCCCACCTCCTCGCCCGGAGGAGGCTCGCACCGTACATCAGCCCGTCCTCGGCTTCGTGGCTGAGGGCTGGAGCGTAGGCCTCGCGGCAGGCCTGTTTTACTCGGCTCTGTAAATACCACCTAGTCGAGCCCAAATCCCCCAGCCGCCGCGCCTCTCCGCCGCGGTTCGGGTTCTGGGCTCTCGGGGGGTCCCGCAGAGCTCCCCTCTCGCCGCTGGAGGGGGGGTTTTTAACACTTTTCTATAGAAAAGTGGTGTTAGCCGGACTGCTAACGGTAGTTAGCAGGCTGCCCGATTCAAACCGCCGTGTCTGCGGAGCGGGAGAGCCCGGCCGGTTCCTCGCCCTGCAGGTGCTTCTTAAATCGAAGAAATGCCCACTTTCTCTCCAGATATTTCAGCCTGCAGGTGTCCACAGACTCATTGGATGCTTGTGTGTGTGTGTGTGCGTGCGTGTGCTTTCCTATTGTCTCTCTCTTCTAGGTTTCGGACAAAAACCAGTGGTCTGAACTTGGAGAGGAGTTTAATTTCCCGAGGAGTTGCTCCAACGCTGCTTTTGTTTTAAAACAGTACTACCTTCGGTGAGTGTGCCTCTCTGCCTCCTCAACCATGTGTACACTCTCCTCACACCTCCAACTCCTCTCCCACAGGACACTCGCACTTTTTGGCAGACTGGGAGGCTTTTGTTGTGTGTTTATGATGCTTGTTTAGTTCAGGTCTCTGTCTCAGACTCTCCAGTCTCCTACAAGTCAGGTTTTGTCTCTCTGTGTTTGTGCTGCATGAACTTTCAGCGTATGGTTTATTTAGTGTACAGTAACAGAGCATCCCCAGCTGTACAGACCTGACCTGATCTCATGTACACAGTCAATTTGCTGTCTAACAGTGTAAGTGTGAGGAAGCAGTGCAGGTGTTTTCTTCTGGCTAGGTGAGGGATTAAACTACAAATAGGCCTTGATAGTGAATTACCTTGTAATAGTAAGTTTTTGCCTCTCCTTTTGTTTCAACTTGAAATTTATTGCTGATTGTGTTTTATTTATTCCGGTACCATCACATTGTCCCTTGATGTGCAGCAATCCGTGCTGCAGTTTTGCATATGCAGGTAAACAGTGCTGAAATAGCCCCAGAGCCCAGGAGTGTGTAACAGTTGGCAACTGTTTAACTTGAGGTTGTCTCAGTGTGTACCACCATCAGGCTTGCGGTCGTCCTCGCAGCATTCTCCGTTTGAGTGGGTTACGCGCGAGAGGGACTTGGCAGTGGAAGGCTGCAAGTGTGCCGGCAGCACAAGGGCTGTGCTACACCTGCCATGCGGCTGGTTACGGTATAATTACCTTTCAGCACACAACATGCTCTGTTCCTCCGTCTGCACTTGTGCTCCAAATGATTCGGAAAAGCTTCATCAAAGAGAGCGGCTCGCTGTGTTGGGATGGCAGTGAAGTGAGGGATGCGCTGCTAAAGAGAACATGACTCTGCCCATAAATAAAGATCTCGTCCTACAGCAGCGAGAGATAGTCTGAATTATCCTCATCAGTTTATGGGAAAAGAACTCCAGTGCTTTGTAAGAGAGTATTTATATTTAATCATGTCAAGAACTCCGTCCAGAATCAATTATAGCAGCCCGGCACACTTATCACTTTAAGCTGCATTTATCCTTTTTGGGTTCCACCAAATCAAGAACTGTTTTCATAGAAGCTCTGCATTGTTTTAGTGGTGGCGTGTCAAGGTGCTGCTTATTCAGTGGGATGTTGCGACTCGGCTGAGTTGTTATTGGAACTCCGAGAGACTTCTGAGCGCAGGCCCTAAGCTGTTAGAGGAGGTGGGCCGAGAAGCTCAGAGGAAATCAAATGTCAGTGTCTGTGCTCAGTCATTTTTTTGATGTATGGGGTGGGGGAAAGGAGACTTATGGACAAACTCCAGGCCGTTACATGACTGCGGTAGTGATGATGAAACAAGTGCACATACACGGTGCAAAAAGTGCAATAATACTTCAATAGTTGCCCAAAATTTTAGTACTGTGTTTCATTCTCAAAGCACTGATCGAACAATGTGTTCACAACAAGCGAAAGTGTCATTACGTGCAGTCTTAGTAAAACAGGTTGAGGTTTTTACATGGGTGTACATGGCCTTAACGTTACTTCTGAGTGCTGTATTTATCATCCTGCATGTGTTCCAGCGGTTGTTCTGCAGGAGAGTCTGTAGAAAAGTTGAGCATAATAGTGGAAATGGAAAGGCTTGAATTAAGGTTGAGGGATGTTTCATTATGTTTAGTATTGGTCAGTAATTTGGACATCTTGAAGTTAACTGCCTGCTTGAGTCATGGAACAGAAGCTGTGGTCTATTTGTGCTATATAAAGTTCACATGCTAGTTGGTGACCACACCACAAACAGCTTGTGTGGGCGAAATAGAACCTTAACAGGTAAGCATTGTGGATTATTAAAACAGGTGCATTAACTATAAAAAAAAAAAAAAAGTCACTTGTTTGAAGATAACTCGAGGGATTTAGGTGGCGGCACCTTCTTAAGTAGGAACGTTTATCTCAGTGTGTGCGCACTGTGCTGTGGACATTTGTACACTTGCACTTCTCTTTTTCTCCGGAGTTGCTCCAGCCGGAGCCTGTATGATCACACTCTGTGTAGACTTTGGTGTTCTTGGCAGACAACAGAGAGAATTGTTCTGAAAATAATTTACTTAGTCCTGATGTGTGTTCAGCATGTGCGGGTGAATTTTATTGTTAAGGGTTTAAGTGATGGCTAAATATGGACTAATTGACTGGACGTTGTGCCGCGTGTAATCATTGTCAGTGCAGCCGGTGCCTCCTTCCCCTCTTAAAACACTCACAGTATTGGAGCGTTGTAATATGTGGGAAGAGTTATTGATAGAATAGTTTGACTCTCAGGGTCATAAGTTTGAAGAGAAACTCTCAGGGTCATAAGTTTGAAGAGAAGTTTGCACCGCTTGTGCATTTTTCTCTCCTCGGCAGATTTTGAGCTGCAGGTTTAGATGCAGTCCCAAGTTTGTGGAGAACTTTGAAGCATGTGATTAGATTTTATGTCCAGTATAAAGTGGAGTGGTGGATCTGGACTGGTGGAGTTGATGGTTACTGATAAATTCTTCAAACTGTCCTGCTGTGTGGGTGAAGTAACCTGGGCTTTAATTGCTTTGCCACATGTCTGTCATTGGATTTGGAAAACATCTGAATGCTGTGACACTTTGGCCTTCAGACAACATGAGTGATTTGATGAACTATGTTTGTGTTCAGCATTAAAAATACAGGTGCCACACAGGGTTCTTTTTTGTTATTTAGTTATGGTGTTGAATTAGGGTAATTTTTGGTTGTTTTGGTTAACGTTACTTTAGAAGAACTGGAAGGCTGTAATCTGTATTTTCATCTTAACTAAAATTCAGTGATCACATTCAGTAAATGTTTGTTTTGAACGCACATGGCTACTCACCCTGAATCACTTCAGGCCTCTCCAGCCGGCCGTTATGATTGTTTTCAGTGTCATTGGGTCATCCACATGTTCAGTGAAGACGGGGCCTGCCAGGCTCCAGAAGGGGGCAGCATGTGTGCTTTTATTCACTCCCTTAGTAGCATGTAAGTTAATTTGTAAAGGGGATGTGTCTGGTAACGGCATTCTGCTGTTCTGAGAGGGAATTGCTTCGAGCAGCAGTAAAGCCACAGCCTCTGTCTTTTTCCTGCTCCTGTTTTTTTGGTGAAACTACTCTTGTATGGTTGAAGAGCGGGATCTGATCCTGTATTTCTGGTCATTCATTTGATCAAATCTGTCCCCAAGATATGTTGCTCGGCAAAGCAAACTTTGAATGTTCCAGAAGATTGGAGTTATAAGATTTGCATACGTTGCTTTCACCAGGCTATGGAAGAATGGTGCGCTCGTGTGTCTGTTCCTGCAGCTTCAGTTTGACATTTTGTTTGTTTGAGACTGATGTTTTGAATCTTTGCTTTGGTTGCTGATGCAGATGCAGGGGTGGGCAATATAGAAGAAAATATCGGATTTTGACACAATATGCTTCTAGTGCTGTCAACATTTTTAACTGGATTTGGTGCACCTGCACTGCACCAAATCCAGTTAAACATAATTATGCTCTTTTTGTACTGAAACATGCCTTTGGTCATTGTTCAAGTTTTGACTAAATCCACAGTATGCTCATAAAAGCACAAGGTGTATCACCTTAACAACATAACGAGAATGATAAAATTTTCATAAATTGTCCCACCTCTGTTTCAAAGTATTGCATTCTGGGGTTGGATCAGAGGACCGATTGAGCATGTGTGACTTGTGTCTGTGTTCATTCTCGGCTGATGTGTAAAACACGGTGGCTAGCTTTAGCCCTTATGTGCTAGATTGTTTGTGTGTGTGAGAGTGTACGCGCGCTGTGAAGCTGGGTATTTATAGCGAGACCTTAGTGTTTGAGGAACAGTATTTATAGTAGGTGTGTGTTTGCACGTGTGTGGGATTTACCTCTGCTGCAGAGATCAGGGGGACCTCATTCAGCAGATGGACACACTCACACAGTTACTGGTGCGTACGCGCATAGAAGCTGTGGGTGTTCCTCAAACACTGTGAAGATCATGCTATCATTCTGGCTTTTAATATGTGCTTCATTTGAATGCCAACTGATGGTCATTTCTAGGTTAGATTTCAATGAGTGTGCACATCTGAAGCTGCAGGGAATGTTTGCCACTATTTCTGTGATGGTTACAGACCATCAGCTTTATGTCAGCAGAGTAACTGTTGCTGTGAGGCATGCAGGCTCGTGTTGTGATCTGAGGAATGTTTCATTGAAGCTCAGGTTTTAGCACTAACTAGAGTTCTTAGTCACCCCTGGTTGTTTCTTTATTAGAGTGGTGACCTGAACTTGAACTCAGCCTGATGATGTAATCGATGCTAGTCCTACAGTTACTCCTCAGGAATTCCTTGAGCTCGCCCGTCGCTCCCTCAGCGTTCTCGCTCTAGACTTCTCCCACTGAGCGCCGTGCTAAAGTTAAACAAGGCATCCAGTTGCTCCTCAGGGAGGTTTCACAAAATCTGGATTTCTAAATCAGGATAATCTAAGTGAGGACTGTCTATTAGGAATGTTACTTATCAGTTGTAGCTGAGCTCTTACTCACAAAGACATGACATGTTTGCATTTCTGTCTGCAAAACATGTAGCGCTTACAGGTTCTTGAGCCTATTCAGGGAAAGAGCTGGTCATTCTACTTGGAGAGAGAGCAGGGGAGAAAACGTGTTTGCTGCAGGAAAAATAGCATGTGAAAGGGGAGGCACTGTTTTGAATGATCTTTTAGAAGAACATCTCACGAAACAGTCTTGCAGTGCTGGCAGGTGCTGCTGAGAAGTGCACTCCAAATTAACCACACGTTTACACCATCTGCTGATCATGTGAAAGTGCTCAATGCAAATGTGTGAGCCGTGCCTCCCATTCAGAGCCTAAAGGAAGTCTGCTCCTCTTTCCACTCACATATCGATACTTTACAAAGCAGGAATATCATGAGCTTAACTTTCTCAGGCTTGGTTGTAGTAGTAGAATGTTGCGAACCTTTGGCATAAGGCTCTTGCAGGGCTTGTTACCAGTGACAGACTGCTGGCAGCAACTCACTCTCGCTCGCTCTCTCTGCCTCTCCTTCACTACGGTTGTGCATCTGATAACACAAACAGACCTGTTGTCATGACAATTTTCAACTGCATACACCAATGAAGGGCTCAGTTATTGCTCTCTTTCATTACTGAGTGTGAATAAAATGCTCCATAAATGAGTTTCCAGTACATTATTGATGCTTTAATGTGCTTTGGAGTGTTTGTGCTCATCCACTTTTCTATGCGTCTTCTTCCAGCTATTTAGAGAAGTACGAGAAGGTTTATCACTTTGGAGAAGATGATGAGGAGGTGCAGCCTGGGAACCCCAAACCATCGCTTCCAATTGGTGCAATACCCTGCTCGTACAACTACCAGCAACACATTGTATCAGGTAGAATATGTTTGATTTGTTATAAAACTGCTTTCCAGCTCTGGTCCTGGAGACCCCTCCCTGCTCTGCACATTCTAGTTTTTTGTGCTCTCAACACACCTGATCAAACTACTCAACCGTTTGACAAGGCCATGCTTGATTGAAGTGGGCTTGTAAGTGCAGAGAGATGCTGAAATGTGCAGAATAGGTGGGCCTCCGTATTTTGCTAAAATCTTCTCCCTTGTCGTGCCCGTTGTTTCCTGTGCTGGCTGAAACACAGTTGACAATTAAGTGATGTAGGTAACTGCTGTTCTGCTCTGGATTTATGTAAATAAATCTAGTACATGAAAGAAGCTGCAGAATGTTTAGTTCAACTGAGAAATGGCTGTCAATGGTAAAATGTTTCTGTACTTCAGTGAACTCCTTACTACTGTGTACTAATTAAGTTTCCAGTTTCCATGGTTGTGCTTGACTGATAGTAATAGGCTCATTCCAGCCCACATGAATGTTTATATGGGATATGGTAAACTACTGGAATGTAATAGTCGTTCATTTCCAATCATTGGTGACTTGTGCATTTGCTTTAGTTGTGTTATTTTCTATTATTTGATACACTGCTCAAATTTCTGTGTAGGATTCTGCTTTTTTGTTTGTTTGTTTGTTTGTTTGGGTTTTTTTTGCTAGGTGTAACCTCTTTTCGTTTGATATTTTTCGCTGTTTGTGAGTCAAGAGTACCTGACTAAAACTGGCATGCTTAAAATGAGCTTGATTCATTAATGATTAAAGATGACTGAAGCTGTGGGGTTATCACCCGGAGAGTCAGCCACATGTTTGGATTTGGTCAGTCCACTGAGAAAGTGTGGTGTACTTGGTAAAAAATTAAAAATGTGGTGTAAAATTAGGAAAGTGGTTATAAAAGAATGTAATTCACAGTCAGATTGTTTTGTATGACTGCTTGTAGTTGGGCTGATTTTTCACATTTGTATTCATAGGGGCACTGTAGACTGTACCACACTTTTTTTTTTATTTTAGATGATTGTGGAAAAAAAACGTTACTGAGAGCAGTTCAAATGTAAAACATTTAACATAACTGAGCAGTGAGTGAGATGATTTGTCTTTAATATATGTAAACCTTCTTGATTGCCAGTTTGATTTCCTCTGGTTATACCAAATTTCTTAACAACCTCCGAGGCACTGATTGTTGCTGCAAAGATTGGTGTTGATTTTTATACCTTGGCAAGCTCGCTGTCGGTGTTGTGGGAGGCTGAGATCTAATCCTTTGTCTGTGCTTCAGCTTGGGTCTGGGTGGGCTAAACATACCTTTTTCTAACCTAATCAAATAATTCCTTTCAAACTTATTGTTCAAAGGGGGATGTTTATTGAGAGGGTTGCAATCAGTGTGTTGTACTTAAATGTAGAACTAAGTAATATATTATCTGTACCTGTCTATACTGGTCTGACATTTAATTGAATTACAAAGTAACATTTATTTTTCTGGAAATCTAATTTCTGTCTGATTAACACAATGTAATGGCTTTGGTGTAATATGAAGAAAAACAGTCCAGTCAAAACCATGTGCATCAGGTTTGTAAGCAGAGGTGGTGAGGCGCCACTTCTGCTTTTTTGTTATTGAAACTTGTGAGCATTGGCTGATAAATCGTTCATTTTAAAGCATTAAAAAGAGCATTTTACTTTCAAGCACTTCACTTAAGAAGAGCATCTAAAAAAAGCCAAAACTGCTCAAACACTGTACTGCGCAACAAGAAATACGCAGCCGACAACATGACAATACTGTGTGTGTGTGTGTGTGTGTGTGTGTGTGTGTGTGTGTGTGCGAGAGAGAGAGAATTCAGGGCAGATTTGTTACAAGATTGGATAAAATCTTTTTCTCTTTCAATGTCTGATCCAGAGTTTTCTGTTTATCAGTGCGATACAAGTTGCCACTGATGCTGATGACCGTGCCATCTTTATTTGTAGCACATTGTTTTAACAGTGTGGACGCATGAACCATGGAAGCATGAACGTGTGATAAATGCAAAGTTTTAAAACTCCTAACATATCTAGGAATCATGATATAGAACTTCACTAATTAAACTGAGTATTAATGTACTGTGAAGGTGTCTGTAGCAAGTTGTTAGTAGCAAAATGAGATGTTTGCTGTAGCAAAATGAGGTGTTTTATCTCACTGCTGTACCGTTTTCTGTGGTGTACGGGGCAGGGGGTTGCCCAATCATTCTCTATAAACTGTTCTCCTGACAAATCACTAAGATACTTGTTGCTGTTAGTGAGTGTTCATATGCTTGATTATAACGAAAGCAGAAGCTCACAGCGAATAAACAGACCGATATGTTCAGTTATGAGAGACTTAAGGAGTGGTGTGTAGTATGTAGGCATGTGGTGATATAGATAAGAATCTAGTAAATAGTAAATCCTCAGCTTATCTTGATGCTCATGTGGCCTTTTGTATTATGCCATAAAAGATCTTTCGCTAACTCTTCCTTCCTTGATTTTGATTGACAGACTATCTCCGCCAAAGCTATGGCCTGTCGACAGATTTTGTCCCTCCATGCGACTACAACAAATTGGTGCTGTCCCTGCTGTCAGGGCTTCCTAATGAGGTGGACTTTGCCATCAATGTGTGTACGCTGCTGTCCAATGAGAGCAAGCACACCATGCAGCTGGAGAAAGAGCCCAAACTCATCACACTGCTGCTGGCACACGCAGGGGTCTTTGATGACTGTATGTACACCACGGTTGCCACAGTTGCTTTTACTTTTACTTTTGTGACGCTGTAACAGTAGCATTTCAAGCACTGTTCTTGTAATTACCAAGAACTTGTGATTTCATTCAGTTGTTTCTTTAGTTATGAGCCAATTGAATTTAGTTTAAAGGGGAATTCTAACATTTTTACAAAATGTATGCATGTCCTTTCCTCTGTAAACAAACATTTGGAATGTTTCAAGGTGGTGTGTTGTAGAGAAACCAGCTGTCAGTGGTGGTGTTGGGGGAAACCAGGAGAAAAATGTAGTATCAAAAACGATCAAAATGTCTTTAGCGGTGGTAAATATGGAAAATAAAATGTCTTTGCTTATTTTGAGAACTGTTTTGCTTTATAACCCGTCACCACCACTGTGAACAATTTCACATCAAACCATCATTTATGACTTTGTTTCAGTGTTACATTTATTTATGCAGAACATGAGAGAAATCTGGAATTCCTCTTATTTCTCTGTTCTTGTTGCAGCATTAGGTAGCTTTTCTGCTGTATTTGGCATGGACTGGAGGGAAAAAACTTCCCGAGATTTTGCGAAGGTAAAGACGCCTTTTTAGATCAGTTTTGTCACAGTGAGCATCCACATACAAATCGTTTTAGAATAGGTTGATTTTACACTATTGATTTGATGGTCATAAATGTTTTTGCATCGTGTTTTATAGTTTTGGAAAGATGTTGTGGAAGACAATGAAGTAAAAGATCTCATCTCAGACAAGAGCTGCACACCACAAGGTGGGTGGACTGACTCAGTCATTACGCTTTCGGTCTCCTTGTTGTGGTGAAAACTTTCTCAGTATGGTTATGTGCTTTTCTCGTCTTTTTCCGTTCAGATGGGTCCGAGCACAGTGATGTGCAGGCGTCCCTGTTCCACCCGCTGCGGAACATGGGGATCGATGACGTGGAGGGCCAGCGCGTGCTCCAGGTGGCCATCATCCTGAGGAACCTGTCCTTCGAGGAGACCAACGTCAAACTGCTGGCAGCTAATCGCACCTGTCTGCGCTTCCTCCTTCTCTGCGCACACTGCACATTTGTCTCGCTACGGCAACTAGGCCTCGACACACTGGGCAACGTAGCAGGAGAGGTGAGGACAGGACCTTTCCTGTGATCTTATGAATGGAGGAGCCAGTGCTGTTAAGATTAGGGCAGTTTGTTTCAGCAATATATCATTGACTATTTTGTTGCAGTGCATACATTGAAACACTGATGGCTGTATCATTGTTTATTGATCTGCTTTTGCATAGGCTTGTATGTGTGTATGAAACTGATAAGCATTCAAGTCTAAGACTGTGATGTTTATCCATTAGCAGTATGGTGGGAGATGCATGGTGGCAGGCAAGCTACAGCTGCTTTCCACAAAATAAGGCACAACATTGTCTGAGAGGCTCCGGTTAACTTGCAGACTGAGGAGCATCTCAGTCGAGATTTGCGACACCTTTTACCAAAACCTATTTCAGCACGGCAAAGAAAGCTTACGGCTACAGAGAAACCTGTTCAGATGGTTTCCTGAAACCCGTTAACATCTTTTTCAATAAAGTCCTGGCAAAAAACCTACCAGAGTAGATGCAGGGGAGTATGCAATGCCAGTGAATGCAAGATTAATTACATACCACACCTCTGCATGCACTTAACTTTTTTTTTTTTTTTTTTTCTTTCTTTTTTTTTTTGGTAACCATGTCAATGGTGAATCAAAATACCAAACTTTTGGCGTCAGTTGGCCAAAAAAAGTGTCAGGTGGTCTCAGTAGGAATGTATTTAAAGCTGTGTTGGTTAAGATCAGTTTGATCTAAAAGTGAATGGGAAGTTTCAGGTGAAGCGCAAATATGTACATGAGTCCACAACAAGAAACATCTAATAATACTGTGACAGAAAATTCACTTCTAATTAGTGAAAAAATCAATTCTATCCAGGACAAACTTGAATTAAACTGAGGTGTCTGATCTTATCTGCAAAGAGCTGGCATGGTTACAGGTTTTCGGTCCAAAATAAGCAGGAGTGCACCTGATTTAGCTTGTTCACCCCATTGGTTTCAGTCTAGTAGCAATTTAACAGGTGGTGTTTGTTGGAATAAGAAACCGCCACACTGACCCTCTGAACGTAGGATTAGACACAACTGGAATGTAATAATCCCACAATACAACAAACAGATTTGTAAATAAAACACTGCACTTATTTTTACAAATGTTTGTAAATAGACATGTGCCACAGAAGAAAGAAATTCAAGGCTAGACATCTAAAGACATCTCAGCTTCCCATATACTGCCTTTCAGATGAGCTGCTAATTGGGCTAGAAAGTCAGTCCTTATTTCAGACAAGTGGGCTAAAGTTATGTCAGTGCTTCCCTGCACACACAGTGTTTTTGTTTTGGTTTGAGCTCTACAGCCATCATTTAGCCGCTTCTTGGTTGATTGCGCATCCAATTTGCCGGTCACTTTGATGCTTGTTTCTTGTCAGAAACTTGCTGACTTTGCTCTAATGCTGGTATGGTTTGGTTAAATTGCGTTTTTACAGCCTATAAATTGCTTCCAGTTAAAATAAGAAAATGGCTGAATGTGTTACATTAGCTCACACGTTACTGTTACTGCAGCATGCTATTGTTATTAGTTTGGGATAAATTTTCTTTTAGTTTTTAACAGCTTGGCTTTAGCTGTTTGGCAAAATTATCATATGAAAATATGTATTTTATATAAGAAATAATAAAGTGCTGCTCTAGTGTTGAGAACATCAGAAATGACATTGAACAATGTAATACACAGGAAAAAGAAGCCCAGATTAAGAGACAGCTGTTTTCTTTTTGTGTGTGTTAAAGCACTTTTCAGACATTTATTCTGTTGTAAATCGGCTCAAGCCTGCTGCCTTGTGTCGTAAGGGAGTAAGTTACTGCGATCTGTGTGTTTGTGATCTTTACAGTTAACTGAAGATTAAAAAGTCACAGAATGTCTCGCACTCGTTCACACTGTGCTGTGCTGTGGTGTGTTCATGTATGACAGAATGTTCGCGTTACACGTTACTCATAAGTCCCCACATATCGACTACAGTCTGTGTTGATGACTTTGCGATCACAAAGTGGACGACCATTGTTTTTATTATTTAAAAAAAAACAACTTATGTTTGGAGTTTAACATTAATGAAAATGATAACTTCTCAAATTAAATGGGGTGGACAAGAAAGGATAGTGCTCGATCAAACATAATGTAACTGATTTTCGATCCATTCAAATATATGTTGAACCTTTAGGATGTGCCGACAAAAATACTTGTACATCTGCTGTGTTGAATCCTATTCTGTCATATAAGGCTTGAGTCGTCATGCAATTGTGTCTTAAACTTTGCCAAAAACCAGCCCTAATTGACATTGCAGTTATTGTGACCGGCTGCAGCTAGGAAGTCCATCATGTTGATTTGGTTCTTCTTTGCTTTATTTGTGTATCTTTGCATCATGTACTTTGAGTGAGTGTCTTTGAATGAAATTATCCGAACGTCTTTTACTGATGTTGGAGGCCTTTTGAGCATTTGAGCTTTCACCATTTTCATGTTAAATTGTTGATCCCAAAACAAGTGAAGTGTTGACGCTCTGCTTCATGATGCGATATGCCCGATGTCAGCTTTCTCAGCTGAAATTCAAATTTTTTTCCCCTGTGTAACAGCTTCAGTTGGATCCGGTGGATTTCCGGACAACTCACCTAATGTTCCACACAATTACTACATGCCTGATGTCAAGGGACCGCTTTCTGAAAATGAGAGGTAAGACCTAATTTAGTAGAAGTACTATAGTGGTATCAGTTTTGTTTGCAGCAGTATGGTTTATTTTACTGTGTCTGCAAAGTTGCAATGTCACTGTCTCCTCTCTTGCAGCCATGGAGATCCTGGGGAACCTGAGCAAGGCAGAGGATAACGGAGTTCTGATCTGCGAGTACGTCGACCAGGAGTCGTATCGGGAGGTGATCGCCCTGCTGACCCTGCCAGATGTCATGCTGGTTATCTCTTCCCTTGAGGTTCTTTACCAGCTTACCGAACTTGGCGAGATCACCTGCTCCAAAATTGCCTCTGTGGACAGGAGCATAGGTATGTCATGAGAGAAGCCCAGGCCTCAGTGTAGAGGAAAATATGTACATGATGCACCCTGAAGAGGGATGTGTCCACTTGTTAAAGTCTGTTTGTTTAATCACTTCTTCAATAGAAGAATCTAGTTTACTGCAGACTATCATGACAGATGCTTTAAATTAAATCTTGTCAATATGCCTTTTTAGTGCTTAGAAATCAATCGAACTTAACGTTTCATATTGTTTCAGAAGCGATGATCTTCTAAAGTGTTTTGTGTGTGTCTAGATCTTCTGGTGCGGTTAGTGTCTGTGGACCTGCACACATTTGGACCTGATGCTCTGACAGCCATCAAGCTGATCGAGCACCAGAGCGCAAGTAACCAAGTTGCGGAGGTACGACCCCAGCTTGTAGAGCACGTACCTCCTCCCATGCAAGGCACACCTGTGCCAGGTAAGACTGGACTGTACTTTTGGAGCATTGTACATAACTGGACATTTTATTTTGTCTAAAGTGCATCATAGTATGTTTTTTCATATGCAGGGTCAGGCTGTGAGTAGAGCCAATACCCTGCCTGTTATTGATCTGTATTTCGGAGCATGTGCATCTTACTCTCTGATTAGACAGGAAATAATTAGCTGCAGTAATAACTGGGTTGTTTACATACTGTAGCTCAGCACTGCCCTCTACAGTTCAGAGAGCACTTTAGCAAGTAGTTTGCTTAGGTGCCTTAGACTTTGCATTCGAATAAGAACAGATGAACTATGCAAACCATGGTCATGGTACATGTTAAGTTGAACAATCTTTTGATGTGGCTCTGAACTTGACTTTAAATGCTGTTTTGTTTTATAGTGACAAGAGTTCAGTCTACCACTCCTCCAGGTATTGTGGAGATAGATGGAGAAAAGTTTACAACTCAATGGTAAATCTTTTTTTTTTTTTTTTTTTTTTTTTCTTCCCACACTTTTCCCCTTACACGCTTGCTAAAATGTTACAGACCAGGGTATGTAGGCAAACTGTCATCTGAGCATTTTCCTAGTTTTAATTTATGGTAATAACTGTCATAGAGATAGTTACTTTGCCTCTTGTGCAGCCTGTTGTGTTTTGAGGATTGTAAGAGCAAATCTAGAAATTCCTCACATAAGAAACTCATTTGCCTCCCTTGTCTTAGTAGTTTATTCCACATCTGCAATATTGGGGAGTTAAAAGATCTTTGACTTCTAGCCCACTATATGTGTCTCCTTTTGTGTCTACAGGTGTAGATGTACAGAGCTTTTTGTTTATGGAGGGAGTTTAATTAGATAACATGTTATGAAATTTCTCATGAGCCACTACTGCTCATGTTGCGTGTGTGTTAAGTCTCTCATCTCTCTCCAGGTTGAATGCCCATTATGAGGTGCATGCAGAAGGCTCTGTTTCTCGCTCAGAGATGTACTCCGACTACTTGGCGACCTGCAGCAAGATGGCACGTGGGGGTGTACTAACCTCCAACGCTTTTTACAAATGCCTACGGTATGTTTTCATACACCCCATTAATGGCAAGCTCTAAGTATATATAATAGGTTGAGACTTATGTATTCTCATTTGATGAGAATACCAAAACTCCATCAGTTTAACACACAAACTATGCTTAAATAAGAGGTTGTGGACTTCTTTCTTTCTTCCCTTAAAAAATAGGTCCTTGTTCCCTAATCATACGGTAAAGCGCATGGAGGACTCCAGAGTGAGTGGCCAGGCCCAGATCCACGTAGCTGGTGTACGAAAAAGGGCAATTCCTCTCCCCGTTCAGCTGTATTACCAGCAGCAACAGGCCAGTCCTGTACCAGGGCCCAAACACGAGGCTACAACAGAGCCTCCACAACACGCCCACTCAGGTAAGCCACTGAGGCGTGTCCTGTATTTTGCACTACAAAGTGCATTAGTGTTCCGTTTATAGTTTTCTAACTTTCTTCTCTGCTGCTGTTTGCCAGGCTTGCCCTCTAGTGTGGGTGGGCAGTTTGTCCGGGCACCAGCACCAAGCCTTACTGCCGGCCAGGCAGCACCACCGATTGCCTTCAACATGCATGGAGCACCACACCCACATCCTCACCACGTTCTCAACGCTTCTGTGTCCCCCCATGCTGGTCCACGGCTCCCAGCGAATCCGCCGGTACAAGCTGCGCCGTCTCCATGTCCGGAAGCTCCACCACCCTCATGTCTAGCTGCTCCACCGACGCCTCCACGGCCCAGTGACATCCTGAAGACAGCCATGATCCAGAACTCCATCCCTACAGCTTCAACTGCCTCCATTGCTCCGACTGCTCCCACTGTTCCCCCTGCTGCCATGCATAGCACTGTCCCTACAGCCCCTACGCCTCAACAGCCCCTCCTTCACCATGCTCCAGTCACATTGATCCAGCAGGGCATGCCGCAGGGACACATATTTGCAGGCAGGGTACAGGGAGCATGCTCTCCCTTGGGCCAACAGCGCCTTCCTGCCCCACAGGGCCAGCTGGGTGCCACACCACAGGAAACTGTGGTGTTGGCCCCTCCTCAGTACGTGAGTGCTCCTTGCACGTCGTTGGTGGCGGGAGGGCAAGTGTTCACTGTAGCAGGTGTACAGAGTGCCCAAGGGCCTCGTGTGACCTTCCAGAACATTGCTCCCAAACCTGCGCCACAGGCACAGCCTCCTCTGCAGCATCCACAACATCAACCGGCGCACCAACAGCAGCAACAAAGCCTAGTCATAGTTAGTCCTAACCCACAACCCAATCCTGCTTTTGCTCCAGCCATTCACCAGATCGTGCTTGCTAATCCCTCAGGCGTGCAAAATGCTCAGACCATCCAGCTGTCAGGGCAACCCACTCCCTCTCCTCAACCCACGTCTTCACCTGGTCAGTCCCCTTCATGTCCCAGTCCACAAGTGTTGGCTCCACCCTCAAATCCTGTCCAGGGTCAGGGCCCACCTCCCACTGTTGGTCAGATGCTGTCTGTCAAACGTCAGCAACAGCAATTTCAGATTCATCCCTCTCCTCCTCCGCCACCCCCTCCCCCTCCACCACTCCCTCCCACAGCCCCTTCCCAGACTACCTCCACAGAGTCCAGTTTGATCAAACAGTTACTGCTTCCAAAGCGTGGCCCTACCACGCCTGGAGGGAAGCTTATTCTCCCAGCCCCCCAGGTCCCTCCCCCTGCCAGTACCAGGGCACCAAGCCCACAAGTGGTGTACCAGGTGACCAACAGTGGCCAGGGAGCTCCACAGACACCGCAACTAAGTGTGCAGCTGGTGCAAAGTTCTTTACCAGGTGCAGGTGCTGTACAGACTGTGCCCATCTCTCTCCTACCTGGGCAAATCCTCTCCACCTCAAACCCTGCCACAATCTTACAGGCCACACAGAGTAACCAGGTCACCTTCACAGTAGTGCCAAACTCCAGCTTCCCCAATGCTACTGCTGGCAGCCAGGGGGCACCGTCTTCTCTTGTTTCTCAGACTGGTCTGACCATCAACACACCACCCCCCACGCTTGGTCTGCAGCTAACCCCGCCCTTGCCACCTGCAGTAGCTACCTGCACAACAGCTGTGCCACCTTTCAGAGGTGACAAAATTATCTGCCAAAAGGAGGAGGAGGCAAAAGATGCCACGGGACTCCACATCCATGAGAGGAAGATTGAGGTAATGGAGAACTCCCTGGTAACTGAAGGCTCCACCAAAGCCAGCAATGGGCAGTCTGTGGAGGTTGATGAACCTGGGGCCAAGCTGGTCAATGGGAGGAAGTTTGACTCAAGTCTACCTCCGTACCACTCAGGGAACAGCCAGCCGGAGGCTACACAGGGCACACAGGCACTCAATGGCCCCACTGTACAGGGCAGCGATGGCATGGCAAAACCTCCCCCCGAATCCAGAAAGCTCTTGGTAAATGGTGTCTGTGACTTTGATCGTGATGCCACAACTGGTGCCCATCCAAGCAAAAACATTCCAAATCATAAAGCTTCCAAACATATGGGCAATGGGGAGGTGCTGCTGCCTCCAAAAGGACATGGGGCTTTACCCCTCACTGACTCTCTCCCACCCCAGCAGGGCACTGCCAAAGCAGAGCAGCCAGAACGGCTGGCTAACGGTCCCAAAAGCTCCAGTTATGGTGCTGAGATTTCCAATGGTCCCTCGGCCCAGAACTCAGACATGCCGGGCCTGAGGCAGCAGCACCCACCTCACAACCACTCCTCACCACCCCCTGCAGCCACACCCAGCACGCCGAACACCCCTGGAGCAGAGCTGCCCACCAACGGCATGTCTGAAAGCAGAGCCCTGAAGAGACCAGCAGATGACTGGGATCGAGGTGCAGCAGCCTCAGGAATTCCCAGCAAGATGGGTGTACGGATAGTGACCATCAGTGACCCCAACAACGCTGGCAACAGTGCTACAATGGTGGCAGTCCCGGCAGGTGCAGACCCAAGCACAGTAGCAAAAGTAGCAATAGAAAATGCAGCGCAACAGAAGCCCAGCGTTCCCACCACACTTCCTGAAACTACCACTCCGGTAAGATTCCAGCACTTCATGAATTGATCAAATGCACCACAGGGGTGTGAGTAAGAGCTGTGAATCCTTCGAAATCCTGATTTTGTTGTTTTTTTTTTTTTTGTTTTTTTTTTTTTCCAGTTTCCTAAAATCTTATGTCATCATCTAAAGTGTTAACAGTCTGCATTCTTTGCAGATGTTTTATAGACGGTGCCTTCTTTTTAAAATTAAATATACATGAAATGGCTTTTTGGTTATGTCTTCAGGAAAGTGGCTTCATTCTTTGGAAATACATTTTTATTATTGATAATAAATTCAGTGACCTTTCCACCACGGTCTTATGAACCCCAAAACTGAACCCAAAAAGGGATTCTCCAACCCTTGGCTGGGAAAACCCACTCTAGGGCAGAACTCTTAATCAATTCAAGTCTGGATCTGGTTTGCCAGTGTGTAGGGCAAGATCAAAAGAAACTTCACAGGACTTCAGAAGAAATGTATAATACAGGAAATAGTAACAAAAACTTTGTACAGTCTTGGGCCTGGATTTCTTTCACACATTTGACATGTTCTCTGAGGGCATGCTAAAGAATCATGAAACATGTATCAAAAAGCCCCAGGGTTACAGCTGAGGATTCGACATCCCTTTCTGCTGATTGTGCAGGAAGAGAAATGCCGAACAGGAATAGCTTTTCATGGGAGCTCTCTACTGTGCTGAAAAATGTCAAAGCAGCATAATTGTTTTCAAGTAAAATATTTGAAATGCTATATATATAATAGGTAATTACTGCAATGAGTTTAATTTCCCAAGCATTACAATAATTTTGTACAGAGCAAAGAAAACCTAATGCTAACAATGTTTAATGCATCTTGATGTGATCCTAATATGTGAACGCCAATTTTCTTTTTTAGTCTAACAGGACTTTATTTGGTAAAAAGGGCAATCTTATAATCAGCAGACTACCAGCAGACCTATCCAAAAGTCTACCCAAATGTCTGAGCCAATAACGTGTGATCCTTGATCAGATTCGTATTCATGCCCATGTGATCTAAATGAGCAGTCAAAACATGTTTTTGTTTGCCCCACTCCTCCACCCACTTACTGCTCATGCAAATACGTCTTTGTCCCATGTTCCTGGTTGTAGAAGCAACAACTTGAAGTTTTCTGCCAGTAACGGTGGCAGACGCATTAACACGTGTAGCCTGTTTTCACCTCCTCCCCTATTCATGAACAGCTGAGAACTGTTCAGAGCTAATGGTCTGCGATTTGCTGCTGCTTCGGTCATTTCTTGTCCTTGATGGGTCACATTCATTTGTTGTTGATGGATTATTCATGTGATGCCTCTTTTTTAGGATGGGTGCAGTTTTAACATTGAAGACATTGAAGATAGGAGTCACTTGCAAACATGAATGTGAACTATCAAGGCAAAAAATCAGATTGTTGAGGCACAAATTAAGCAATAAGGATTAGGTGAACCTTGTCTAAAACACTCTAGCTGACCCTTGGCTTCGTGCACGGTGATCATAGACTTGTACCGCTTCAAAGTGTCGCATTCTATTGCTAGTGCTTCTCTAAGGAGATTTATACGGCTGTATTTGTGCAATATAACACCTTTGTTAGCAGTCAGTCTGCAGTAAGCACCAGTTAACACCCCTGGGCCTAACACCGCTCAGCTGCTTAATTGAAGTGGATAAATCTGTTGTGGATACTGCAAATCAGTATTTTTTCCTTCTTTGACATTGGTTTTAAGTTATGTCCTCTGTAAATGTCATGTCAATTCCCATAACAGTCACATGAAATAATGTTGGACTACAGGTGGCGAAGCAAAATTGACACCGTTACATTGACAAGTGTTGGCTTGGTCAGATGTTCAAGCAGTGTCCTCATTAAGGAGATTCTTTTTAAATTTTTTGGTCTTTTCTTTTTCAATTAATATCAAAACTATGCTAACAGTTTGATGTTTTGGTGGATTTTTATGAAGGTGGAAAGGAAGTGCTGAGTTTTTGTGTAAAGTCTCCTTGATTATTGAGCTCCTCTTTTCTCTCTGCAGCAGCCTATGTTGACACAGTCTCCGCCCCCGGTGGTTGTGTCTGCACAGGGAGCCAATCAGAGTCCAGCTCCTCCAGCTGAGGGCCCCCAGGCCACACCGCTCCCGCCAGAACACACTCGCAAACCCGGGCAGAACTTCAAATGTCTATGGCAGGCCTGTAAACGGTAAGGAAGATCCGGTGCCCCACTTTCAGTGCAGGAGTGACTGGCGATCACTGCCTTCAGCCAACAGAAATAATTGTGTTGCTGGGTTAAATGCAGTTCAAATGAAATATAAGTTAATTCTTTATTTGTTTGTTGCGTGTTGATGTATTCCACATTATTTAACTCACACAGGCAAATGTATGTCTCAGGCTAACCAATACTCATACTATACTGTATGGTTTAAGGTAGAAGCTACACAGCCTCTGCAGTAAACATGTAGACTGAGAATCTTTTCTGTGTGACCAGAGACAGAAACCTGACTTGAGAGTAGTATTCTATGGATGCTCAAGAACAGCAGTTGATCTAGTTTTTTGCTTTTTGCAGCAGCTGTTTTTTTTTATTATTATTATCTTTTGAATAAATACAGACCTTAGGACAGACCTTTTGTGAACAATTCTGCTTTAACATTTTAACATTTCGAAGGTTTTTACACAGTTTAAAAAAACAAATAAACGATTTTTGTAATGAATACTATTTGATCTCTTCCTGGATTAGGTTTGTCAAATGTATAGATGAATAACTGTTTAAAAATTTCGTACTTGGTTGCACATCAGAGTTTTTCTAATGAGAAACACTGCTGCTCAGTCCAACACATTGGTCAGGCACTAGAGGGTGCTCCAGAGAGGGTCCAATTAGTGAGCTGTAGGCTGTTTATGCACAATTGTAATTTGTAAAAGTAAATCTGTTATATTGACAAATGCACCAACTTTCTGAACATTTGTTACTACTTCTGTAACTTCTGTCACTACTTATGCAATAGTCTTATGTCACTATTATGAGCAGGAACAAACTTGGTATAGAGAGCAACTCCAAACCACTTTGTGTTACCTAGCAAACTTGAGAAGTTATTTTATTTATCTACAGTATTTATACAGCATAGTGAATTCAGTACTAAGCATTTCTTCATATTTCTGGAGAGTCTTTGTTTTGACTTTTATTTTGTTCTTGTGTGTCTGTGCACCCGTAGCATAAGCAGTTTCCTGTGGGATTAATAAAGTTTTTCATTTTCATTATTCTAATTCTGAACATAGGACAACATAAAACACTGTGGTCATATTTTTGCAATTTATTCTAGGGATGGGACTTTTTAACGGTGCCTTTTTAAAAAAATTTTATTTTATTTTTTTTGGATCGCTGTAACCATGTCTTAAACGGAGAAATCTCTCGGCCATTACTTTACTGAAGGCGGTTCCAGTTTGTAGAAGCTTTCAAATTCAAGGGTTCAGCTGATGCATTCTTTGCGATTTACTCACATTCCTAGATGCGATTGCAAAATCATTAAAAAAAAAAAAAAAAGTGGCGAGACAGGACTTCATTAAGTCAGATGCACATAATCAGTGTGAATAACTTTACTGATCATCTTCAGAACCAATCAGTGCATCATAGCAGTATTTGTGAGATACTGGTAAGCTTGCGTTGATTTATTAATGTAATACACTGAAGAAAACTTCTGTTCTCCAAAATCATAGGAAATTCTTGCATGAAAGAATAGAAACATGCTTAACATTTTTAGCCAGTCCCCTTCATTCATGCCTGTTAAGAGAGACCTCGCTCGCACACACCCTCTAGTGGCTCGTCTCGTCTTAAGATGAGATAAGATGAACCTTTATTAGTCCCACGAGTGGGAAATTTGCTTAAACTGTCTCAGTATGAAATTTCTTAAACTGTCTCAATATGAAATTTGTCTTAAACTGTCTCTCTCCTTATTACTGAGGGCTACTGTCCTCTTGAGTTCTCACAGTCTTGTGTGTGATCTTCCAGGTGGTTTGAAACTCCTTCCCAGGTGTTCTACCATGCAGCTACGCAGCACGGCAGCAAGGAGGTCTATCCTGGACAGTGCCAGTGGGAAGGCTGTGAACCCTTTCCACGGCAGAGACTTTCCTTTATCACGCATCTACAGGCAAGACCGTGTTTAATAACTGAGCAGTGTATCAGAATCTTCTTGACTATACCATAGCTGAAGCAGCATTCGGAATCAACCTCTGAAGTGAATACAGTATGATCTGAGAATGTGCAGGAGTAGTATAATGCAGTTTGACCATTTTGGCAGTAGATTAGTAATCACATTAGTGTCTGTTGCCTCAGTGTGTGGGTTTTGTTTCTGCAGGACAAGCACTGCTCGAGGGAAGCCCTTTTAGCTGGACTCAAGCTGGAGGAACAAACACAAGGCAGCAATCCCAATACTTCCAAGTGTGTATTCATTTCTGTTGTCCCTCTTTTTGCATTTTGGTGGCCACACACATGCACACAGTCAGACACGAAAAAAAAAAAAAACCCACAACGGATGTAAGAATCATATTGGCTGCGTGCCAAGCTGCAAACTACAACACTAAATAAGTATGTAAATGAGTACATTACCATTAGAAATACAGTAATTAATGGAGTGACTAAAGTGTATTTGCAATGCAGCTACTTCACATGCTTTAACACTTACTGGGTGCTGAATTGCAGTATTTTATCAAATTTCCTGGTGACAAATTTTCTCATTTTAAGAATGCACTGCATGCACTCTACACTTGGCTACGTTTACTTATTCCATTGTAATACTGATCTTTGACATTTTCATTTTGTTTTGTGCCGCTTTTATACGAATCAGCTGAATTAGCTGTTTACACTTACATGTTTCTGGAGTTTCTCCAGTCCATATGATCCAACTGAGGTTTCAGTTCATTATGGCATAGTGAAATTAGCAAACATTAATACCGTCTGATCGTATTGGCTACTGTTTAGTACACATAGGGACACAGGTATTACTGTGCAAAATTACTGTGCAGTGTGTGGTTACTGGTTAAAAAAAAAAGAAAAGGAAAAAAAAGCATGTTTATAACACTGGAATAAATACCAACACAAATATAGTACAAGAAGTTGATAACCACTAAGGAAATACATTTGAAGTGATATATTTAATTTAGAAATAAATGGTTTAAAAAAAAAAATCCGCTGACGGATGAAGTGAATAACGCTGATTATCTCCTTACAATGCCCCCTGTCTTGTGGTGAGATATATGAGGCACCAAGTGAACAGTCAGTTATTGAAGTTGATGCATTGAAAGCGGTAAAAAATGGGTAAGTGTAAAATGTATGAGGTACTGAGCTACTTTTACCAGGGTCAAATTGTGATGGATAAAGCCCTGGGTCAGGATACTTAATAAAACAGCGGGTCTTGTGAGGCATTCCTGGTACGCAGTGTTCAGTACCAAAAGTGGTCCAAGGAACAACAATCTGCTCTTAACATCTTGGTACCAAACACCACAGCACACCTTCAGTCATGTGGAGTCCATGCCTCAACAAGTCAGGGTTGTTTTGGCAGCATGAGTTGAAATGTTAGGACTGATCGATGTGCTTGAAAGTCCATCAGCAGCTTCTGATGTAATTTCATGAAGGATTGATTTGCTGAAGCCGGCACTGACTGATAAATACTGGACTTCCTGCGAAAGCGACCTGGAAATGTTTAAACCGCCACACACACACATTTATATTGCTTTTACCCAAAGCGATTTAAAATTCTTGACAGTGCATTACTTCTGTATTTGTTCTAACTCGAGTGTTTGTGGCGGTATGTAGGTCTCCTCCACTGGCAGGCAGTAGTCCAGCTCCTCCGCGGCAGAAAGCTATAGTCAATCACCCCAGTGCGGCTCTAATGGCCCTGCGCCGCGGCTCACGTAACCTGGTGTTCAGGGACTTCACAGTAAGTGTTTATTATTTACTCACGTATGTACTTTTTTTTTTTTTTTTTGTCTTGTTTTCTGTTTCTCTGAAGAATCTGTTGGTTAGGAATTAATGCTAACAAAAGATTCTCACATTCTCCTCCTCCTCGTAGGATGATAAAGAGGGACCAATGACCAAACATATTAGATTAACTGCTGCCTTAACGTTAAAGAACATCGCCAAGTATTCAGACTGTGGACGAAAGTAAGTACATTTTCTTTCTATAGTAAGCCACACGGTTGTGGTTGTTAGCGTCACTCAAATATGAATGATAAAACAATGTCACAGCATCATCGGAGGAGTTTAAAACGGTCTCATGTTATTGTTGAATATGAGAATCTGAGCTGCTTCTGTATGGAAAAACTGTTGTGCCGTGTCCAAGCAAACTTTGGTTTAAATGGCCACATATATAATGTAATTTAATGTCAAGTACTTGTGCGGCTAAATGTGAACTTCGTGCATCACAAAATGCATGGTTCTGGGTGGGGAAAAAATATAATGGGCTGAGACACTTTCAAAGCTGTTGAAATACTCCCTTGATAAGACGCATCTAACACATCTATGGAATTCCGAATTAATGCACCACATTATTCCTCGTAGAGCAGAATGGATTTTTAATAATGTCTGACTTGTGTTGCTAAGCAACCAAAGAGTGCTGTGATCAGACCACACCGAATGTTGAATTGCACGGCTACAGTGTGTACTATTTAAAAATAAATAAATAAATAAAAAAATAAATAAAAAATTAACACAGTTATTGTACCACAATTACGACGTTTTTAGTTGCTCTGCCATGAGTCACCCAGTAACCTTGGTCAAATGAGTACAGCCGCTGCTGCACTGCCTTTCATGGCTTAGTTCTATCATTTACTTTTTAGAGACATGCTGCAGCTGTAAAGCAGCTTATCTGGCGGTGTGTCAGTCGGTGCGGTTAGGTAGGGGTTTGCTGGCTTGGGAGCACAAATCAGCATGTCTAATCTCGCGTGTGTGTTTTGCAGGTTGGTGAAGCGGCATGAGAGCCACCTCTCTGTGCTGGCACTCAGCAGTATGGAGGTTTCCACCACACTTGCTAAATGCCTTTACGAACTCGCGCGCTCTCTGCAGGCTTGAGCCCAGCTGAACCCAAAAACATTGAAACAGAAAAAAAGAAATTTCGTCCTTTTGCTGGCACGTGAGGTGCCGGCGATGGCGGCCGTGGGCAATGCCTCTCCTCCCCTTCTCACCACTCCCTCCATTCCATTCTCTGTGCGTTGGGATTTCTGCACCACCTCACCACCCCCTTCACTTACAAACTGCCACGGGTCTTCCACCAGCCACTCAGAAACCAGCGCACGCTCAACTCTTTCGAAACGAGCCACCTCTCCGCCCCACCCCTGAAACAGGCTTCCTCTCCACTCCCAACCGAATGAGCACATTTTTTTTTTGGTCCTGGAGGAGCGGTGGAAGGGGCAGGGGTCTCGGACAGGGTGGGAGAGGAGGTGTGGGAGGGGTCAGTGGATGAGGGGGTGGAGCAGGGGCAACAGAGGTGTGGCTAGATTGTTTGTTTTTCTTTAGAACTTGATAGCTTTGGTTTTCTTACTTGAGCCGATTATATTTTCACTTATTTATTACTGAAATAAATACCAATATGATTAAATGAGAAAAAAAAAATCTTGTAAATATTTGTGAATAAATATAAAGTAAAACAAACAAACAAAAAAAAAAAAAACATCTTTCATGCCGCTGCAGCCACTGGAGAGTTCACTCTGTGGAGTATCAGAAGCATTATCTTGGTAGTATCAATTTTCTTTTTTTTTTTTTTTCTTTCTTTTTTAGATCCCTGGTTACTTGTATGAGATGTGATTCTATACTCAGCAGTGGATGAATGTACTTAAAAACTTGTAAATATTCTACAAAGGTACTGATGCTGTAAAGTTTAGGGAGGGGGAGGGGGGTGGGGAACAGGTATTTTTTTGTGGAACTGTGATTTTTTTTTTTTTCTCCCTTTTTTTTGTTTTTCTTTTCCATTTTTGTACTATTACAACTTGTAGAACTCATTTTGCTGGCTGAAAGAGTATGGAATAATATATCTCATGTTATTTTGTAGAAGAGCAAAAACAAACAAAAAAAACCAACAAAAAACACAAATATTGAAGGTATTTCCCCCCCCCTCTAACATGTATCCACTATAAGCGTCACTGTGCGAGCCCTGCGCCCGTACCGAATTCTTTTTGTATTTGTAAATTGGTTTAAATACATGGAGTTTTATACAGGTTTTCTCCTGTGTTATTTGCTTTCTGTGCATATGATATTTTCCTCCCTACCTTTTTTCTATCTTAATATAGTGTGGAATTTTATCATACTATTTTTTCATTCTTAATACCATGCCACATTCCGGCTCCCTGCTTCCCAGGCTGTCCTCCCTACAGTGTGTCGTGTAACATTTATAACTGCCTGTTGTGTTAGCATCCGAGCTGGGGCTCTCCCCTTCACCATTTCTGCAGTGTCTGTAGGGTGTGCGATATATACATATACCTAACAGTCTGTTCTAGGTTGGCTTAATTTACTTGGGTGACTGTTTATAGTTTTTAAATAAAAGACTGAACATTTTTGCCATTGTTTGAGATAAGAGTTGTTTTTTTGTTTTTGTTTTTGTTTTTTTTGGTAATGTTTGTTTTGCATTTTGTGTGTGCAGCTTTTAATCTTCAAACGCGAAAGGTGCTTTCCTCATTGCCCCTCCACCTCTTTTCTGTATTTTTTTTTTTTCATTTCTAGCCTGTTCGTGTTGCAGAATTTAATAAAAAAAAAAAACTACACTTGTAATACAGTCAGTTTAGGTTTAACTATTTAGAGTTAAGTAGATATGCACATTTGAGTGCTTCATCAATCCAGCTGCTTTTGTGCACTTTGTGCTGGATCAATTCATTAGTTAAAGCAGATAAGTGAATATATTGTCTCATAATTACAGTATTAGCAAGGAAATGCAGGTATTACAGGAATAGTTGGGGTGGGGGGGGGTACTATGACACTTAATCCTGACAGATTTGGGCAAGTGATGTAAATGATAAAGCTGTGTTCCCTGTCCCTGGAGGCCTCCTGGCCTTGCAAACAACAGATTTACAACAGGCTTGATAACCGGTTGTGCTGAATCAGGTGTGTTGAAACTGTTTGGTGCTGTTTTTTTCCCCTAGAAGTATAAAAGATGATTCTGAAATGGTAGGGAGAGCATCACACCGTGTCCTCGCCGCCCCAGCTGAGGTGATCTTGTCACTAAGATGCTTTTGTGAAACAGCTCAGGGCAGCAGCAGGAATAAAACTGCTGGTCTAGATGTCATGACTGCACAGCGGGCCCTTTCCAGGTACTGCTGATTTATAGAATATCTGCTGAATGGGTGACAGCACATTAAATCTACTGGATCTGTCAAAAAAAAATTTCAGCCAGACAATTCAAGAGTCGCTGTTTAAAAGAGCTATTACCTACAAAACATCTCAGAAGTTTATGATCTAAATACGCTCACTTCCTTTCAGGACTGAACGTGAGGACATGCAAAAGCTTTTAGCTTTGTCCTATGTGTCCAATTGTCTCTCAGTACAGTGATGGATACTCCTTACACATATCTGATGCTTCGAAAGTAGATACTGAAAGATGCCACCAGTTTTTTTTAACCCTTTTATTATTAAGGAAAGTGTCACTTAAAATGACTACTTCATGTTCAAAATATATTTTATTCTTGCACATATCAGTAAGAAGGGAAAGGTCAATCCCTACACTTCCCTGGGACAGCGCTAAACAGTACATGATAAACACTAACAAGTATTCATAAATGTACAGTTTATACATTTCGGCAGACATAGAAGATGACCATTATCATTATAACCTGCACGGAATTCAGCTCTACTCATAATGATAACTTTAAAACATTACTTTGTCCTACGACCCTAAAATAGCTGGTCAAAAACAAATAGGAAGGGTAACTGACAGCTTGCTTGTTTAGTTCTGCTCTGGGAGGCAAATAAATACATTGGTTGTGCAGTACAGCAGTACGGGGACTCAACCTGCATTTCCACTGACGGTTCCAATCCCACCGACAAGCTGCCCATCCTTCCAACAACTAAAGTTCATGATTCACAAACGCACGCATCCAGCTCGTTAAAATCTCCAGCCACACCGACAGCAATAACGGAGCCAATGCACATTTATTCAGGACTTTGAGATTCTGATGCATAAAAAAGTAAAATGAAGACGAACTTTAATGCCGTTACTTCATTAAGGTTCAAGGGGGAGGGGGAGAGAGAGAGAGAGAGAGATCCAGAAGTACCACTCTTCACCACTTACAGCTACTCCATAGAATGAAAAATGCCAGTAATGTAATCAAACACTGCGAGAGATTTTGAAAGTAAAGAGCGATCTACCCCTCATGTACACATTTGTTCATGTTTACAGCAGTGACCCCCATACGACACCCACACACACCTCAAAAGAAAAAGCAATTAAAGGGCAGTTGCACTATATGAAATTCAAATTAAACAAAATATGCAATCTATAGAAAAATCTTCATTATTGTCAGCAAATATGAAAAGAAGCTCCAGTCAGATCAGCCTGTGTGACACAGGCCATTTTTTTGGAGAAATTGCACTTGTGCGGGCGCCAGAGCAGTCTCCCTCAGTTTTTATCCGTTTTGTTCTTGCGAACGTGCTTGTATTTGTCGACGTATGCTTTCACGAGGTTCGCCACTTTATCAGCATTAACCTCTCCACTCTTGCTGTGGCAGACCTGAAAGAAAAAAAAACAAACATGAAATCAGAAGCAAAAAACAAAAGGCAAAGTTTTCTAAATGCCCGATAAATTACACAGTTGCATTTTACTCAGGTCATGCATGTCTCCCTGCCCCTTCAACAGAAAACTACAGTACACCACTGTACAGCCTAGCATACAAGAGAAATTAGTTTTCTCCTAACTCATACAGTACAACCACAGTAACAAGTCTCCTCAGCGTTTTTTTTAATACCTTGTTCCCAGTGAAAATAACTAATTGTGTAATTGACAGCTGCACAGTCTTGCTGAAAAGAGCCCTGTCCACCAGCGTTTTTTTTAATAAATACATTGGTTGTGCAGTACAGCGTCCCAAAGACGCCTCATGAAATCTAGGGACTGTGCATTATATTAAATAATTAAAACTCACTGCTCAATATTATGCTCCAGGACTTCCAGCATGTGTGGGGACCAAATTTTGTTTGGGGACCTCAGTGCTCATGTCAAATTTTGATTCTTTAATCAGAAAGGTCTCAACCAGGTGAATCTGTCCTAGTAGGCAACTTTCCGAACCCATTCCCACTTTTCAACTGTCCAGATTAGATGCTCCAGCGCAGACTCACTTTTCACTGACAAGACTGTAACCCAAAATAGATGGGCTGTAACAACCAAAGACTTGAAGTGATTTTGCATTTTTTCCTAAATTACATTTTTTAATTTAGAAGTGAGTTTTGAAATAACAGCACTGGCAAGCCTTGTGCCAACTATCAAGCTACATTAAAAGTTTTTCCCATTGCCCACTAACTGATGGTAGGAACGCTTCTCCGACTGTTTGTACCACATAACACAGAGACCCAGTGTTTCCTATACATTGATTTATTTGTGGTGAGACTCCATGACACTGAGGTTAGCACTTTATTCACAGTGGCAATATTGAAAGCACAAGATGTCATGCTACACATGGTATGAAACTGTAATTCACTAGTCACCAATCCTATCTACAAAGTGCTGGTGTGGTTACAGGTTTTAGTAAGTAAATAAACAAACAAATCAGGAGAACAGCTAGTTAGTTATTTGAAGAATGAGACCAGTTGATTAAAGAGGAACCAGGCGAGCTCCTGCTTAACTGGAATGAAAACCTACAGCCCTTTAAGAATCTGATTGGTGATCCTTGCTGTAGCGTCAAGCAAACAGCAATATCTCTGCTCCAAGTAGTCAATGATGATGAACAAATACAATCAATAATATGAGAATGTGTCATTACTGTCTTGACTTTGTGATAACACGTTCATGGCTGTCACTACTTGTATACCATCAAGCAATACTGCAAGGTATAATTTTGGAACTATGTTCTGAAGTAGTGTCATGAAGCCTCTTTAGCTCTAGTAGAGCTTCCCCTTACGTAAATAGAGCATTTGTAGAAAAATGCTTTCCAAGATTTCCAAGTGCTCCAACTGTAGGATCAAGACCAGCCCTCAACAGAAAGAGTCACAGGTGTATGACATCAGTGCAAGTGCTTTCCTAAGCACTTATAAGGTATAAGCAACACCAGTGGAAATGCTTTTCCTATTACAGTTCCAGTCACTAAACTTATTTTACCCACTGTCTACATTGAGATTGTTCAACTATATGCTCTTTTATGCACCAAATCCAGGCATTCAAATGCATTTCTACATGTTACTGGTCATGTATTGTAATTAACCTGTAGAGCAGGGGCACCCAAATTCACTCCTCGAGGTCTGTGTATGGGCACCCCTGCTGTAGACAGAGGAAAGGACACTTACTTTTTCTACAGCTTTGCGTACAATCTCCTTGTACTCCTCCTTGGTGATATCTTTCTTCTGATAGTATGGCTTGATAGCTGCTTTCACCTCATTGATGGCTCTTTCCTGAATCTGTAATTTCTGTGGCAAACATAAGTGGCAGGTTTATACTTATGTGACACTTTATATACTGGAAAAGAAATAGTATGATTCTTGTTTACAATGACCTAAAGAGAAGCCACTAACCTTCTCCTTCTTGGAACTGTCTGCATGGGCTTTGCTGTGAGAGGGGGGCTGGGTAGTAGAAGATGGCTGAGCTACACTCAGTGTGCTGGTGGGGTGAGCCTGTGAAGGTGTTACTTTGTTTGGGGTCACTTTCAGAGGGGCTTTTGCTGGCACAGGAAAACTTGTGATGACCTGGTGAAAGGCATGCACACTTTTAAAATCATTGCAGTGCCCAACAGCTATTTTATTTGAATCCAGCAGGACCACAGAATATTATGCTACACCTTTACCTCTATAACAAAAATGACACCTAAACAAAAACATTTCAAAATAAAGAACAGTAAATAATAAAGAATAATGGTTTGGACGACAAACCTGAGGGAGGCTGTCAGCTGGCAAGACAGTGAGGCTGCCCTGCTGTACAGGGGGAGGTGGCGGAGGGGGTGGCGGCAGGCTCTGCACAGCCATGGGAGGTATCGAGAGAGGCGGCCCTGTCGGATGCAGGTGTACAGGTATTTGGGGGGGAATGGCGAAAGGAGCAGGCTGGAGGCTGACAGAAGGGGCCCGTGGCCCTATAGGCCCCACTGGGTAGCGCAGGACCCCAAGCATATTGAGCTGGTGGGGGATTACAGCAGGTGGGGCTGGGACTGCTTCATTAGGCAGATGGGTACTTGGTTCACTCTGTGGCAAATCTAAAGAGAAAAACACAATAGCGACACACAATTACTGACAACAAAACAAATGAAGCTTGTCTGACAAGGTTACTGATGGAATACCAATGACTGGACTTGTGAGAGGTGCTGAGTTTAAGTTAGTTAGGGTGTAATTTAAGTTCTTTTTGAAAAAAACCCCATCATGTTAAGCTTTAAAAACTATCCTTCCGTACCGGACATCAAGACCACACGTGTAAAATGAAGTATAAAAGCACCAAATGTTGCAGTGTTTGGCAGCATGATGCAGTCTGAAAACATTCTTGTTTCATTCTTCTTGTGAACAGAGAACATTACACAAGCAGTGTAACTACAGGCTTAAAAAGGTATGTCACCAATAACTAACAAATGTCTTTCACACAAACAGCACTTAAAATGCACCAATGTTCTACTTGGGTTTAAAGTCCTACTTCATTTTTTAAGCAACTATAAAACAGTGCAACATTTCAAATCTATTTCTCCGAATAATCCTCAAGTTGTTTAGCTAGCTACACAGCAGTGGAAAGTAAATTAGGAGCTTCCTCTGTATGTGAGAAGGCAGAGAAAGGTGCTAATTACTGGGGAGGCCTGGGGACATCAGGTTTCCCTAATTTATTAATACTCCAAAGGAAGTGCTTAAAGGGTGGGTTCTTAAATTATATTCATTAAATAACTTTAATAATAAAACATTCCCTTGCCATCAGAAAGACAACTTACTGAACACACACCATATACAGTGTTTATTTATGAATGAAAAAGACTAATCAAGTGAATATATAATAAGCAACACACATCATGCTTCAAGAAAAAAAAAATCATTTCTAGCAAATACACACCTGTTTGTTTGGTGAAACCAGCTGCAGGCTGGTCCTCTTCTTGTCTGTTCCAGATGCTGCCTCCTGGCCCAGGCCCTCGCTCTCTTCGCGAGTAGTAGTTCTGTACATCAGCAGGCAGGGTTCGGCGCACTGCCCAACTGGAAGCAGAAGACCATCCTGACCGGTCCAATGGTGTATCAGACGTTTCAGGCTCTTTTCGTTTCCCTCCAGGTCTGTTTTCATTGAAGCGACTGTAGGAGTCGCTCCCTGCATTATTTGCAGTCCCTGAGAAAGAGTTACGCTGCTGCCGCCAGTGATCTGCAGAATCCCCCTGAAATCCAGAGGACCGCTGCCCAGCCCGACCACGCCCTCGTTCAGAGCCCCAGCCTCCTCGAGACCAAGAGTCTGTCGGAGCATCACCAGAATTCTCGTCAAAGCGCTGCTCACGCTCCCTGCTGTCTGCATTCACCCATGACCTTTCCTTCACCCAGGGTGGATCTGGCGAGGTCTCATGGAGGTTGCCATTGCCTGAAGAGTTGGACTCTCTTGCTGAAAACTGATTCTGCCTGTCTGAATTGTTCCTCCAGTTGGAATTGCGGAAGTTACGTGCACCCCTCCATCCGTCACCTCCCCAAGAGTCCCTCTTCCGTGGTGACTGTGTCCCTTGATCACTGCGGTCTGGAGACAGACTTCTCCGGTTTGGCCGGTTTCTTGACCTCGAACGGGACCTTGAGCGACTTCTAGAACGACTGCGAGAACGCCTCCTGCTTCGCCGGTCTCTGCTGCGATTCCTTCTGGAGCTGCCTCTGTCCTCTTCGTGGTCGCGACCTCGACTCCTAGGCGGCGGTGAGCTTGTGTTGCGACTACGATCACGATCCCTTGACCGCGATCTCCGTGATCCTTCCTCTCTAGACTCCCTTTTTGGGGACCAGGTGGTTGTGGGCGAGTGGAAACGAGACTTTCTCGACCGCCCATCTCTCCTGTCTGAGCCTCTTTGGTCTTTTGAAGGCTCAGACTTGGGCTCCTGTTCTTGGTTCTTCTGCTCTCTGTCCTGACTAGGGATTTGGTCAGTAGAAGAGACTGGAGGTTCAGGAGCAGCACTACTACTCTCGGACACCATCTCAGGAAGAAAGGAGGTGTTGTCTGAGCCAGGTGAGTCACAATCCATAGGAATGGAATCGGTGTTATCCTGATGACCACTGACATCTGGAGATACCTCTTGCTTTGTCTCTGGAGTCACTAAAGAATCTTGTTCTTTTATAGAACAGTTTTCAATTGTAAGCTGAGGTGAGGAGCTACCAGATACAGGAAGTTTGGAGACCTCATTTGTTACACTTTCACACTCACTTGATTCTACTGGAGTTTCAGATTCTGGTTTCTTGTCCAAAGGGCTCACTGTTGCAGTAGTCAAATCATCCTGAGGTTGGTCAGTTAAACTGTCCAAGGTGTCACCAGATCCCATTACCTTTATGTCATCACATGGAGTAGAGAGCAGGAATTCCTTTTCAACAGATATTTCTCTCTCAGGTTCTGCTGGTTCTATTTCAACTGCCTCTTTTTCAGAGCAATCCAGATTTTCTTGAGGCAATGCTTGATTGTCCTTTGGCTCAACCACATTCTCCATCTCAGAGTCCTCATCATGCTGTTGCTGAAGAACAGGTGAAACAGGATCACACACTACTGGGCTCACAAGATTCTCAGTGTCCATTTTTGAGCCATCTTCTTGATCTACATCTCCAAGATCTACAGAATCTGGACCTGCATCCACATCTACACTCACATCACCTTGATGGGGACTCTGAGCTGCGTTTGCCTCCTCATTGGTCCCCAGTCCCTCTGACTCTTCTACATCAACAACAGTTTTTTCCAGACTCCCCTGCCCAGCTTCCTGTTCTTTCTCAGTGTCTTCCTCCTCACTTTCAACCACTGTCTGTCGAGTAGACTTCTTTTTTGAGCCTCCTTTCCTTTTAATGCCAGGCTTCTGTTTGCCAACCTGCTTTTCTTTACTTGTGGAAGCATGTGTGTCACTTAATGCACTGCCAGAAGGAGACGATGAGTCAGAGTCTGACTGCTGAGGCTGAGTGGATAAAGGCTCCTCATTCACACTCTTCCTCTGTCTAGATGAGCGCCGAGATGCAACGTTCTCTTCTTGATCAGTGGAGTTTTTTGATCCAGATCCTCTCGTACCCTTTCTTCCCTCACCTTTGGGACATGTGACTGCACAAACCTTTCCATAAAGAACTGAGAGATGCAAAACATGTAAGGAATGTTGAGCAATTCAATACATAAAATCATATACGGGAGTCCTTGGGTTACGACAGTCTCGACATACGTTTCCTGTTTAAGCCGCTCACTCCTATAAAAAAAAAAAAAAAAAAATTGACTGGACGCCGTTAGCGTCATACTTACGGACTATGTGGGCGAACTAGTTTGGTCATGAGCGGCGGAAGAATACACAGTTTACACAGAATATGATAACGCGATGTATGAGTGAGGCAGCTGGCGCCCCCCAGTATGCCAACTGTGTTCCTACTAGGGTGTTTTGACTAAAATTTCAGCTTACACGACTGTTTGGAACGGATCTGTGTCGTAACTCAAGGACGCCCTGTACTGCTTTCTACTATGATGTGTTGGTCCAGGAGGAAAAAAAACAAAACAAAACAAAAACAAAAAACAAAAACAAAAAAAACAAGAAGTTTCATAAAGCTTACCCGGGAATCCAGACCTCAGTGGACATGGAGAGGTAGACAGTATGAATTGGGGTTGATGAAGTGAATGACCACGGAGACAGTGTCTGAAACGACTAAAAATATAAGAGAAGAAAGTTATTTCATTAATACCGTTACTCGCAAATTAACTTCAACTGTGTGATAGACAACACGACACAGGCTACTATTTGACAAGTTAGGCACGTTACCAAGTCTAATACTTCCTGTTGGCTGTAACTGGGACAGATTGAGATGCAGGGGGTAAAAATTTGGGTGTGAGTGCGTAGTCACCTTGCCAAATGCGCAGAGGATGTGGCTACAGGGACAGGCAGCCACTGATGTTCTATCATATTTCTCCGACACTGTCTCCAGTCCTCATCTGCTGGCTCCTCTTCAGACAAGGCAATAGACTCTGTGCTGCACAGCAATACCATTAATGATTAGAGTACACCAAAAATGAGAACTTCATGTCTGACCTCCTTGAAACAAATGTTACTTTGAAAACTTTGGTATAAGTGTTGTCACATTTCTTTTATAACCAAAACATTCTGAAAATTGGTATCTGGCCCAGTGACTGGTCTAGCTGTCCATCATTGTGCTTGTTACTTTAGAATTTAAGTTATTTTGAACATTTGTTGAAGTTTACTTACACGATTTGGGTTAGCATGCTGAGTGACTCCCCCTGCTGGGCTGGCAGCCCAGGTTGAATATTTTGAGAAAGCAGCTGCGAGTGGCATTTCTCTGTTCTCACCTGTACAGGGAATTGACAGAACTATTTTGCAACATGCTTCTGAATTTGGAAATATTTTTAATCTATTAATAAAAGCCAAACGAGAACTGTAACAACAGTGTCATGTGTGGGGGAACAAACCTTTTTTCTCTTTTTTGAAGAATCCCTATCACCTGTTGGCAACCAGAGCATACAGAAAATGCAGGTTAGAAAATATAGCTTTGTTGAAATAATGAACTGCAAATTCTTTCAGAATGAAAGACTTGAGCAGCAGTCAGAACCACTCCAGTCATTTTTCATCCAGAGAAAAGAACCATCACTGGTTTGATATCACGGCAACTGGGTAAGTACTTACATATTTGACATTTCAGCTCACCATGGGCTCTTTTCCCCTCCTCTCCTCCTATTTTTGAAGTCTCCTTCCTATAGTTAACAACATTTACTGTACAAGTACACTGGTAGATATTTAACAATGGATATCAGCACATAAGAGCACCAGTCAACTTTACAGGGGGAAAGAATGTAGAGAGTAAAAACTTACCTTGAAGGGCCTTCTACTGTTTCATCATCTTTACGGTTGCATACATCAGTGTGTACTGTTTTTACAGGAATCTGTAGAAACAACATGGGTCAGTTTGGATATGACATGCGGTAAGAGAGGTATAGTTCCTAATGGTGAAGACAAATGTGCAAAAACAATGTCTGACCTTGATGTATCCCAGTACAGGGTCAGGTCTGCAGATTGCACTGAATGGCCTCCGGTCTACTGGGCAGGCTTGCACCATCTATACCACAACAGACAAGGTAAGAGCAGCAGGACAAATCGTCATAATCTGGTTTGTGAAGTGCCATCAAAGAAAATGCAGGGACAGAGACAAACCTAAAACTGCAGCTTCTGTATCAAGTAATATGGGGAAAAAACAGCCTTGGTGTGTCTTTATTACGAACGTGCTGGTATTTAACTTATCACATGTTATCATATTCCCACAACACTATGAAGAAAAGCGGTAATTTTTTTAAATCATATACATTGATTTTTGATTTATGGCACAATTGTCATTGCAACACAGCGATGGCAGTGGCACCTGTGGCACTCACTCAGCTAAGAGTTAATAAATGGCAGAAACAACAAAAAACTAAACGTTGCAAGCGTTTTTGCCACGCTGGCCGTCAAAGTCTTGAGGGCAAAGAGAATAAAGACCTGAGCTCGCTTGGACCACAAGAATAAACACTTTCTGCTGTCTTCTCCAACCACAGCTTTGTCACATGCAGACAGGTATGTGCACTTATTTTTTGCTGTATTTTTTGCTGTTGATCATTTCAGCACTGTACTGAGCTGTTGATTGTTCTTACTTCAGAATATGTTGGCTGAGGTTTGTGGCCAATTTTGAGAACAAACATAACTGCTTTTGTAAATCACAGTGGGGCAGGAGAAATCTTTTAAAGGGGCTCTCCTTAATGCTGTGGTGGACCTTGCTAAGAATGTTTAATTGCAGGCAGCGAGGGAGTGTGTAACTATTATCACAGTAAACTAATAACATATACTGACACAATATCCTTTTACATGCACATTCAATTCTGATGTATAGTACTGGCAAGCATGACCTGATAGGGGGGTTTTTGTGGAGGCTGATTATGTTTTTGCAACAGTGTAACAGAATAGAGGCTGTCTGAGTGAGGCAAACCTGAGCCCAGCGCAGGATGCAGCTGAAACAGTACAGGTGACTGCAGCTATCAGGCACGGCACGCTCTGAAGGCCTGGGGATGTTCAAACAGATCGGACAGCGCTGGTTTTCCTCATCCTCCGACCCATCTTCTACACCCTGCACGCCTGGCAATGCAAAATGCACAACAGGTTAAATCTCCCCACAAACATTAAAGGAAATGAGACACTAAACCAGTGCATACATTTAAAGTGTTGCTGTAATTAAAGTAAATGTTTTTTAAGGGGGCAAAAAATTAATGTTTTAATCGCTCTGTGTCCATTAACACATAAAACCATAAAATCTTTCAAATCTTTAAAAATTAGGCCAATTAGAGATTGCTTTATCTGAGGCTGTGACAGCACTCATACTCATCACATTCGTTCTACTCACCTGTGTTTATAGTATCTTGTACAGAGTCTCGCATTTCTAAATCATGTTTTAAAACAGAGCAAAGTTTAACAGCCCTTTTAAAATCAATATAGCAGTTACTGGGTTTCCTTTGTTCCTTCCTGTTTGGTTGTAACTATCCTTTCGTATCAGTAACATGGGTAAGACAGTTTACCCATGAGTCATCCTTTTTTGCCTTTACTGAAAAGGTCCCACAGGTTTTGACATGTTAAAAAAATGTTTTAATTCATCTACTATATGGACTGCCTTCAAATTAAACACCAGCATATTTACACAGACCGATAACCGAACAAGGTATCTAAATGGATAGGAACCAAAACTAGTGTGTGAACAGTTCTCGTTTAACAGAAAATTCTTCTGAGAGGAGCATTTGACTTGATTTAGCTGAAAAGTCAACCTACGGAACAATATGCATTTTGTAAGGTGTGTAGGTGTGCTGTGAACACCACAGTGCCGTAAAACTTGCGCATGCAAGGTGTTCAGCTAACAAGCCCAGTAACACTAGCAGCCCAATTCTAAAACGCAGAACTGAATTTACCCTCAACTCTCCATTTCCTTTAGGATTGGGCTGACAGGTATTATTCCTTGACTGTATTGAAGCTTATATAGTCATCAATGTTATGGCTGCTAAAATTAGCATTTTAGTTAAAAATAAGATCACCCATAAAGCTGCTGGAAAATGTCACTTTTTTTCCCCCTAATGCTGCTTATAACGCACCAACATGATACGCTCATTAAAATATGGGAATGACAAACGATACATTTCTGATGGCAAAGATGACAACTGGTTTCCTTTTGTTTACCCCGCCTGAGAACTTTGACAAGTTAGCAGCTTTTTTGTTAGCTGCTAGTTAGGGCGCTGATAATGAATCATCAACTAAGGCAATGTATTATCAGGATTTTTATTGGTAAAAAAAAAAAACTAGTCATTTAACCATACGCTAAGTTTTAAGCTGAAATCCACAAACAGGAATTTCATTTAATACACGTGTTCATATTCTGACCAAAACGGAACTGAGATGATTTCATGGTACAGGGTAGCAGGCGAGAACTCAATCTGCTCAAACTTTACACTGCCGTTACTAATTCACCTCATAAAAAAATAAAGCATGGTCGATATGTGTCTCGCTGGGCCAGATATTGGAGGTAAAGAGAACGAATGCAATCCAATCCGGTAAGAAATTAGCCTGAAATAGCACACACACTGTGCGATGTTACATTAGCTGTGTACTCCTTACTGTGTGGTGGTAGTGTGTGAGTAGCGTGAGCATGATGGCCTACTTTTAGATGCTCATCTTAGGTGAAGTGCTTCAATTATAAATAGATCATTTTAAAGCTTAGCAGATTTTAGAGCAGTATCAGAACCTGCTGACAAAAACTAAATCTTTCAGCTGTCACGTAGTAGCATTTTGTCAATACAGAGCCATCACCCTCTGTGGAAATTGTACCTCTTCAGAAATAAATGACGCCCTTTTCTTGACCAATTAACGAATGATTATACGGTCACTAAGCACTTATTAAATCTACATATTCTTGCACTTCTGTTTGCAACTTTGCAAACAATTACAGAAAATTACTTGACTTTATTTGTGTTTGAAAAGAAGCATATGGGGACTGTCACTTATCAACAGAAGTGACTCATTTACAGATTACTGCCGTCGTACCATAAAAAAAAGAAGCTACTGAGCAACATCTGGAGTGACAGTAAATCCAACCAGACCATTCCACCAACCAGACCAAGCCTCTAATAAATTACTATCAGTAATTAATAACATATTTGAATTTTTTTAATTGAGGTTGTGCACATTTTAAAAAAACAAACAAACAAACAAACAAACAAACAAAAACACCACACACATCTTTACAAAACACAAAACTGGTGATTACTTTCATGCCTATTTTTTTATCAGAACACAAACATGATCAACTTTCTGAATGAGTTTGATAAGTAGGAAGGTACAAAAATGGACAGATTTCTTTGTTTACTAATGCCGTATGTGTCTTTCAGACTATAAGAGAAAACACTCACCCTTCCTGGGCCCTGTGGGCATTTTTGGCTCAGTGTATCTACGGCTCCCAGGCTCAGTTCACTCTGTAACGGCACCAAACAACTCAATGAGTATTCAATAAAGGTGAATACAGGTTCAGAAAAATCAAGTCTTCATTGTATCTCCATTCCATTACTTGTATTGACGGCTTTTTGTTAAAACACAGAACAAAATTTCAGACTTTTAACACAAAATGAATTTAATGACAGATGACAATGAATTTAATGACAGACTGCTCGGAATGCTGCACGTAAGTGGTGTTGAAACTGAGATGTCAATTTTCTGATATGCTCAAACTGCACTCAAACAGCCAATTAAGTCAATTTTAGAAGCTGGAAAACTCAGACAATGATAAACATGTTTACTAGGCTTACTAGGGAACATCAGTAAACTTAGCAAATGATTGTGAAGTCAATGTGATCTATATGCTTTTTAATATAGAAAGAAAAAGCAGGATATATGCTTTCATTTTTCAGCTCGTTGGTATATTTTTTCCAAAATGCATGAAGCATCAAGTTCTTTAAAATATACTGACAGTTCACTTTATTAAGTACACCTTCCATATATCCACACTCATTCGGTCTTATTTATCTCCTTTACCACTTTCATCAATAGTCAGGACCCTTACAGATCCACCAGTGAGCAGGCATTATTTGGGTAGAGGATCATTCGCAGTAGAGAATGGTGGTACGTTACTGTGTAGGTGTTTGACACACTGGACTAGGAATAGTCTACTAACTAAAATTGTCCAGCCAACAGAGGTCCTGTGGCCAGGCACTGATGAGGGACTACAAGATGATTATCACAAACTATGCAGCATCAGACGAACCATTAACAGTATCTTTATATCTGCATGGTGGACCAACAGACTAAAGGTGTCTGACAAGAGTACACCACAGACAATGTGCTTGAAAAGTGCAGCAGCACTGATGTGTTTGATCTATTCTGTGCAACGCGTGTACGCACCCACACACAACTGAAGTGTCAGTGTCACTGTTGTGCTGAGAATGATCCACCACCCAAGTAATACCTGCTCTCTGTTGGTCCTGTTTATTGGTAAACAGGGTAAATCAGGGTAATAAATGATGTAGAGAGACTGACCGTCTGTAACTGTAAACAACACAGTGTACCTATAAGGTCAGTGGAGCTGAAACTATGTAGACATGGGTTAGGTGTACGTGGTACGTGGTGTAAAGTGGTTCATCAGTGTGCATGACTACAGGGATGCAGCAGAGAGAGTAATATCTGGTTGGGAAAGAGATTTTTGTTTTCACCCTTAGAAGTAAAAATGTAAAATTGTACATTTGAGGAAGGAAGCCGTCCCTTTTTAAGCACACCTCCCCAAACTGACTATTTATTTACAGTTTCATAATTTCTCATCATTATGTGCAATCATCATTTACAGTAATCACTTCTAAGTCAGTAACACTAATCAAGTATTGACTGTTACTTCTATCTTTATTTTAACATTGGTACTAATACTGAAATTACACATCCATTTGTCATGTGTGAACACAGCACACCACAGAGTGTGAACAGTGTAAAAATCATACTCTGCATTTAACACATTCACCAAGTGAAGTAGTGGGCAGCCAGGAACACAGAAGGGAGCAGGCGGTATTTTGGCCACTGATTCCTCTGTGGAGCCACTAGCAGTCCTGGGATTCGAACCCATGACCTTCTGATCCTGGGGCAACTCCCTAACTACCAGGCCACCAGTTGACCCACTATAATTATTACTATTATTATTACTTCAGAAATAAATGTTAGATTTATTCATTTTACTTCATCAACGTATTATACACTTTTTTGTATCGACATCGACAGATACAAACAAAACCGGATATCGGTGCATCCATACAACAAATGACTCATTTCTGTCAACTCCACGGTTGTAACGACACTTCCAGCGCTTCTAAAGTCTCCACCCGCATCATCCTGAACTATTCAATTAATTCGAAGTTGTAAAAATCCTGATAATGTTAAATAAACAAGAAAAAAAGCAGTTTCTGAACTCCACGGTTCCTCAGATAAACAAACTCGGGTCTCCAAACACAGCAGCCTGTTTGTTTAGCTAGCCTAGCTGCTCCGCTGGTGGGAATAAACAGATGTACTGGGACAGCCAGACACTAGAAACAAAAAAAACCCAAACATTTTATTCATCTGGGGTGTTTGTAGAAATTGCTGCTCATGTTTCTTTCCAAGAGTATTCAAACTTCGCTCTGCCTGCCACATATCAACACGACCTTTTACCTCCAGAGCTAGGCCCGAACCTGGCTGCAGCCCTGCACTGGAGTGGCTAAAGCTAAATCTGGGACAGGCAGCTCCACAACAACCCGGCCACTCACCAACTCACTCACTAAAGCTGCTCCTTCACCTCCCTATCCGGGTTTACTCGAGTTTATCGCTCAAACAAGGATATAATAGGTGTCTGCGTCGAGTGCAGACTGGAGGCTAAAGCTAAGTGGCTAAAGCGCCACGGAGCCTGGCCGCCCACTCCGAGAGGAGTCCCGACTCTCCGGCAGAAAAAGTCCTGCCCGGACGGGCGAAGAGAACAACCGCAGGGCTGCTTAAGCCTCTGATGTCGGGGCAGTAACAGCAGACAGAGCTGCGGAGAAAGACCTGTGGAGCCGCGGCTGCCAGCGGGTGTTTACTGTCCCAAGTTGAACTGAGCCAACTTCTGAAGAGAGTAGCGGTGCACTTTTCTGGCTCTGAGAGTGATGGTGCTCGCTAGCAGTGGTCTCGGGTTCTCTGTTCGGCCTTACCTCGGTACCTCGGACCCGCCGGCTGCAGCCCAGTTACTCTCGCTCCGTTACAGCAGCATGCGACCCGCCACACCGGGACCAGGTCCTGAGAGCATGGGGCCGAGCGGTCAGTAGCTCCGTGTTTAAACCTTGCCCGGACACATGTGGGTCAGACAGCTGCAGGACCAGGCTCCACCGCGGGGGGCGCTGCAGGACACAGCGGGGGGTGACGGGAGAATCGTGCGTCATCACTAAGAACCGTTTAAACTGTGACGTTGAGGCGGGGGTGTGTGCCACACGGATAGAAGTACTGGGATACACCTGTTTTTTTCCGGGTTTGGGCTTGGCCCTTTACTCCCAGTGAAAGGAAATCTTCATGCTTCAACATACAAAGACATTCTGGACAACGCCATGCTTCCAACACACATCAATGTCTGACCTCATACATAAACGCTGTACAGAATGAATGGGCACGAATTCCCACAGAAACTCCACAATCTTGTGGAAAGTCTTCTAAGAAGTGTGGAAGCTATTATAGCTGCAAATGGGGACCAACTACAAATAATTAAGTCTATGTATTTGAATGCAATGTCATTAAAGTTCTTGTTGGTGTCATGGACAGGCGTTTGAATACTTTTGTCCATGTAGCATATATTTGGATTATTTGTATTATGTTTATTTATTCTGTCTGTCTGTCAATTTATTTATTTATTTATGTGGCTTATTGTGTTTATTTGTTTAGCACTCCTTTTTACATTTATTTATTTCTTCATTTATTTGGTTAGATTATGTTTATTAATACTGTTCTTAGCACTTGTTTTTCTCCTACTGTAGAGCTGGGACTCATGTAAAATCTATACACTCCTTTGTGTTTTTGTGCTTTGGTTTTCACCTTTTTCTGCTAAAAAAAAAAAAGGACACTGCTCTAATAATGGCAATGTATTTGTTATAGTTTACATTTGTTACAGCAAATTTTATGTAGAGCACCAAAATATTTATTCGCATTTGACTGAATAACAGTCAAACAGTCAACACCAACTAACTTGTGGTTTATTTTAGAAATACTTGTCTTCGAAAGGACTTTACTTAGGCCTATTTTTAATGCTGGAGTGCATGTAACTCCTCACCTTTCATGGATTTAAAATGAATCGATTTTGGGCCAAAACCTTCTCATTAATATTTCAATAAAACATTCCAGGAACAGACAGCATATTCACAATCACTTAATGTATTAACGTTCCGTGAAAGAGCTTTTAGAGGCAATAAACTCTTCAGACATCTGGTTCCTGTCACCAGCACTGTGAACAATTCTGACTCAATAAGTTTCTCTGGAACAGATGATTTCTCATCCAATCATTATGAAAGGCTTTACATATGAACCATTTAATTACACAGACACATTTAGAAATCAGTGAAATCCCACTTTAAGAAACCACAGCTAACTTTCCTCAATCTGACTCAATCTGCATCTTTTTTCTTTCTTTCTCCAGTCTCTCCTATCTCCAGTCTGGTTTAGTTGCTGATAGAGATCAAATCCTACCTTCAGTAGACCACCACTGTGTCCCTGCGCAAGACCCTTAACCCCAAGTTGCTCAAGGGAGACTGCCCCCTGTAGTTAGGGAATGGAAGTCACTTTGGATAAAAGCGTCTGCTAAATGTGTAATAGACTAAAATAAAGATCTGTTTTGTACTAATGCCCAGTGATTTAAAACAGTGGTTTTTGATGTTTCAGCTAATGTGGGACAGTACTGAAATTATACATATACAATAAAATGTGTTTTTACATGGTCCTGTTTAATCCTATAATGTATAATGAGAAAAGTATTATGATTTATTCGTTCATTAACTCTGTTTGGTGCAATCGGAGCTATTTAAAATGTGACCACGCCAACATCACTGAGCAAGGCCAATGAAAACTGCTGAAACAGGTAATTATTCAAGATACTTATTTTTGATTGGCTGCTGTCTATCCTAGAGCACTGCTGTCAATTTGTATCGATGTCATGATGTCAGGAACTTATCTGGGCTGTTTATTAAAATACAGGATACTGAGTAAGTGTTATGCTTGAAATAATTGAAACAATGCATCAGTTCAAAGTATGTAAAAGGGCATGTAATATGGCGCTAATATCTCCCTGCATAAGTTTTTTTTTTAATTAAAAATGAACAGCTATTCAAAGAACTGCCACCACAGTAAGAAGAATGGCATAGATATGTGATGAGGAATCAGGTTTCCAGACATGTTTTGTGTCCTTCAGGCTTTTGTGTATTTACTTGGTGTCGAGTCAGGTTCATATGTCAGAAAGTTCAATTCCTGGTTACGTTAATTTCCATGAACCACTGGTTCTTTGGAAAGTTGCAGGCATCACCGTCGAGCCCAACTGCCTTTAATTTAAGCAGATAATCATTTATTTTACAGATTTTGCAATCTCACCTACTAGAAGCAGCCAAGGTCCGGCATGTTTTGCCTCTCAGGTTGACCGAGGTTCCGTGTTCTGGTGGGAAAGTGGTGTCAGGCATTCCCTCTATTAGTGTCATACCTGGTGACTACAGTTTGGCCTAATGCTAAGCAAACATGTTAGACACTCATGGTATGTAATTATATTGTAATTAATAACTGTAATGAGCAAAACATTACACTTTTACTGTACAATGTAACAGTTAATTAATTTGTAGAGTATCCTTGATGGTCAACATGTTATTTTTGTAGCTTTTTGCATGTGTAGATCTGTAAGACCTGAACTCTGTTTTGATCATAGAAAATGTACAAAAACATGTATTCATAGTCCATTTACAGAAACAGTATTACTTAAGACCTCTTACTCCTATCAGATTTGCTGGAAAAAAAAAAACCCAACAAAAACCATCTGGTCTGAAAATAGGTGCCAGCAGGGGGCTCTTATGTTCATGCTAAAGAAGGGCAGGTCCCGCTCACTGGCTCATAGAGCCACTAACGAATTGTTAAGAACAGTTTTACTGAGTAATTTAGCTTCCCTCACTCTTACTGCCAAGCATATTTTAGTTTAAAAGAAATAAAGATCTGTTACATTGTATACCTTAGGAGTATGATAACTGTGCATGTTTTATTAATTAACATGAATTGTATTAATGGTGTCTAAGGTTTGTGTTTTATAAATTACTATGTTCATTTTTGTCCACTATTATTCATTTTGTTGTGAATGTTCTGATTGTGTATAATGTCATTATTTTAGTGCAGATTTTTCTTAATAAAGTATTAACATAACCACAACAATAGCCATTTTGCGATCTCATTAAATGCATGAAGTTACTTTATGATGAGCAAGAAGTCATTTTTGTTGACACCGCATAACTCCTAAACATCATTCTACTAATCATTGGATGATTCATTTGGCAGACTTTCATTTTACATCATAGTCAACAAGAAGAGAGTTTTATCAGGGATTAAATCACCAACAAATCCATGAGATGGCTGGGGGCATCAAGGAGAAACCAAATCTGTGTTTAATGAGGAGCCACTTTATTCTGTAAATCTTGTATTTACACTCACTGTTCATTTAATCAGCTTTCTCAGGCCAGCAGTGGTAGTGGTGTGTTATTGTGCTGGGCTGGTTTTCAAACATTCTGTCCACTTTCCTTGCCACCACAGCCACACGGTTTCTTCCCAATTCTTGTTACACTCATGAGTGTCAATGTCTGGAGATACAGACACTGACTGGGTGTGGAAGGGAGGTGTCATGTTTTTTGGTAAATTACATGCCAGAACTCAACCACGCTGAGAAGACGGACATAATAATTGGCCTCTGGCGGTAACGTCACCACTACACGCTTTTGTGTTGCCATGGCTGATTTGTTTACATTCCTGTGGCCATATCTGTCAGCAGAACCTGAACAACCCAGCCCATACCAGTATAACTCAAAGATGTCACCAGAAGCTTTTGGTTTTATACTTACTGCAGTGACAGATCAAATCAGAGTAAAGTGTAAAGCTCACCTCCATCAAACCTGAAAAAAAAAAACGGCATCTGTACAGCTTGAACTCCTGAAAATGAAAAAGAACTGCTCTGGTTCCCTAAAGACTCTTTAAACTACACTACATGGACAAAAGTATTGGAACGCCTGACCATTACACCATCAGGGACTTTAATGACACTGCACTCAAACACATGGACTTTGGTCCCCCTTTGCTATTATAACGGCTCCCACTCTTCTAGGAAGGCTTTCCACAAGATTTTGGAGTTTCTGTAGGAATTTGTGCCCTACGTACAGAAATGCGTTCTGTAGAGCATTTATCAGATACTGAGAAGGCCTGGCTCACAAACTCCATTCCAGTTCATCCCGAAGGTGTTGGATGGGGTTGAGGTCAGGGCTCTGTGCAGGCCAGTCAAGTTCTTCCACATTGAACTCATCCAACCATGTCTTTACGAAGCTTGCTTTGTGCACTGGGCACAGTCATGCTGGAACAGAAAAGGTTCTTCTTCGCATGGCGTTGTCTAAAATGCTAAGGCATTAAGATTGTCCTTCACTGGAAGTAAGGGGTATAGCCCAAACCTTAAAAAACAGGTATGCCCAAATACATTTTGTAAGTGAAATGTATGAGTGTAAAATACCTGTTCTGTTAAAGTTTCTACATGATGAAAAGGTAAGATACTTATTGAAAGTTTTTCCCTACAACTGCACAACCAAGCCAAGAACTATTTAGGAACATTGATTTTTATGAGTGTAGCTCTGATAAACCAGCAGCTCCAGACCAACAACATCTACACGCCTCTTTCCTCTTTACTCAACCAGAGGCAATTTCCAGCCGCTGTTACGCAATGTACACTCTGAGGTGTCCGCTGCTTGGCAGTATTCTGACAAAGATTTTGGAGTTACCTTTTAGTGGAGTTACCTTCTAGTTACCAAAAGAACTGTGATTGTAAAAAAGATGTCTAAGTGATTCAGGAGCCTTTACATAATGGACGCATTACTCACAAGGTTAAGGGATCCTCCTGGAACGTTTAAACTTTAATACGGTTTTTCACATTAACACACCTCATTTACAAAAGAACCTTTTCTGGCACCCTTGCTTTTAAGAGGATAGGCTACAATTTATATACTGTATGTTCTGAATGTTATATTATAAGGTATGTTACATTTTGAGTGGCCACTTTATTAGTGCATTTTCCGTACAGGTTCACTTTGTGGGTTTGGAAATACTGGAGCTCATGTTGTTGCACAGTGACCCTCCGCCCCATCCATCCAGGAAGGAGGCCACCACACCCATTGTTAATTGACTCCTTATGGACTAGCATTGCTAGCAGGGTGTCTCTTTGCCTCCTGTTTTTTTGTTATTTAATCTTCAAATTTTAAAAGTTAACAACTGAACGTCATGATCCACATTTCATCTTAGCATTGTTTGTACATATTGAGAAGCTAAAGATGACCTGGTCAGTACCGTTTTTCTAAGGGTGTCGGACCACCGCTGACCAGATATTAGCCAGATTGTGGACCATTCTTGCCATGAATGGCATTGGTACTTGTTTCAGAGTAACATGGGTGAGTGTTTTAAAACTCCACCACCAAAAATATCCAGCCAACAGTGTCCTGCGGTCAGAAACTGACTGACACAAGTATGCATGGAAAATGCTAAGCTATTGTCTATACACCTGAAACGTGTACCAGCAAAAAAGGCACTTCTAATAAAGAGGTGAGTAACTGCAGTGTTTAAAAATCCTAGCAGCACTGCTGTGGCTGACATGTTCATACCAGTGCAACACACTACCATCCCACTACCAAGCTGGTGTCACTGCTGTACTAAGAATAGTACAGCAGAACTCCAATACTGGCTAGTCAGCAGACGTCCTCGTGTGGTGATCCCTTTTCAATTCTGCTGGCGAGGGCGGCAATACATTTTGCAGCAACATATGGGCTACACATGGGTAAATGTCAATGAATTAAGCGCACCAACAGGGGAGCTTGAAAGTTTGTGAAACCTTTAAAATGATCTGAATTACCTTGGGACACTGGCAGCTGTGTAAACTTCATGGGTGCATTTTCTCACAGGGTAGCAGGAATCGGCAGAACACCCTGCTTCACGGTAGCATTTCTCAGTGTTAGAACCTGACTGTATAAACTAGCTCTATGCACCTCTAAAGATCTATCTTTCTAGGCTCTTCTCATTTAAATAAAATATATTTTTCTCGAATTATGCATATTATTTGCCTATTTGTCATCATCATCAGTCCTAAACTGACTATATAAACTGTATAGGCTCCAAGGTAGCATTTTTCAACAGGGTAGCATGAATCATAGACTGCTTAGAAAATATATTTTTAAAATACTATATATTGTTCTCTGATTATGCATAGTATTTGCATATATCCCATCATTATCCGTGTTATAAACTGACTATAAACTGTATGAACTTAAAGGGAGCATTTTTCGGCAGGGTAGTCTGAATCAATTGACTGCTGTGAATTTGCGCTACGGTAGCATTTTTCGACAAGGCGGCATAAATCATCAGAACACCAGTGCTCGTATGTAGCCTACATTGTCTTAAACTGCACCTCATAGATGGACTATCATTGTTCTTGCTTAAGCATTTTTTCGCTCAGTATATTAGGTCATATTTTTGATTGCTGTGACCATTACTGCACACGAACAGTGCAGAAACAGTTATTAAATAAAAGAGACGCTGAAAGTCTGCAATGTTGATTTATGAGTGAATAATTAATTCACTCATATGCCAAAGTTCGTTTACTTTTTAAAGAGTTTTACAGCAAAAATGTGTGTGATTAATTTAGATTAATTAATCAGACAGCGTGTAATTAATTTGATTTTTTTTTTTTTAATTGCGTGACACCCCTAAAAGTTACAGACATTTTTGCTGCAGGGCCTTCATCAGCTGATGATGATGGTGGTGGTGGCAGCAGTGAACCTGCAGTAAACTGGACTGCTTTCAGAACACTTAGGCTAAGTTATGAGTACAGAAACGAATTAACCACCTTTGGAAAATATGTGCTGTACTAGACAGTTAGTAGTGGTATGTAAACCAGTGGTTTGCAAAGTTATGGTGATAATACACCAATAAAACAACATAATAATAAGCTAATGATATCATCAGTGTTAGGAAAATGGCTATTTATAACACATTGTTATAAACTTGCTAAAACAATAGACCTTTAAGTTACTTTTTTTATGTCTTCCATGCTGAACTAAACCGTCTTACTGAAAGAGAGAACATTATTTTTTAACCACCATTCATCGACATTAACAGTGAGACAGCAGACTATTACTGGTTGTGGGGAGAGTAGAAGGCAACTGGGGCTTGGTGTTAGAGGCAGCTTTACTGTAGGTATTTATGAACAATATACATAAAATATACATTAAAATCTCTCTCTCTCTCTCTCTGTTACACACGCACACATACAGAATGCCCTCTTATTTTCTCAAATATCCATTAAAAGATTCAGCTGCATCATTTTTGACTGGGTAAGTTCACAATTTATTGAATTCTACTTTGTGGAATTCTGCTTTTATTGAATACTACTTTGTTGGTGTACACATTCATGGGAGTGCAAAGATAGGTGGTGTGTGTACTTGTATGTGATGGGCTGTTCTACCCCAAAATGCCCCCGGCCGCCAACTGTTGTCTGTCTAATGCTTTCACCAAATTCCTCCTTATAGAACTGCTATAATTAAGTGTTTAAGGTTGTTATCTTCTGCTGACCTTCATTTCGTGGATTGTATGTCTTACTGTAGCAGGTCATCATACAATCCAGAATTCATAGCTCCATCAAATGGTAAGCTGTTCTGGTCCAATGACAGCAAACCAGTCCTGTGGTACTGCCTCCACCATGTCTCATTCAAGCCGTAAAGTTCTGTTTTTGACTTTTTGATCCACAGAACATTCTTTTAGGAATCTGCTGGCTCATCCAGGTGGTCTTTTGGAGACTTTAAATGGACAGTAATGTTCCTCAGAGAAATGTATGGGTTCCTTCCTGTTATCACTCCATATACACTTTTGTTCAGTGTTTGTATGACGGTGGCCTTAGATGTTACTGTTTGTGCCCTCCATGAAAAACAGCTGTTGATGCTGTAAAGTGTGGGGCATGTTATAATAATTCCAGTGCCCATGATCAATTGTAATGACAATGACATTTTGGACAGATGTGTGTAGAAATTCAGAGAACTCTAAAGGTTTTGTAAGTTTCCTAGCAATGCTGTATAGGGTAGAAGTGCCTGATAAAATGGTGAAGGAATGTACTTAACTGTAAACCCAATGTATATCTATGTTTTTAATCATGTTGCATTTGTGTATAGTTTTGTTCTGCCATGTAAACTCGTTAACTATTATGCTGCTGTAAATCGTACTGAACACTGTCTTGTCTTGTCTAGTTGTATTATTGCTCGTGTTCTTTTTCGAGCTTTGTCCTGTTTGCACTTGTGGTCTTGTGTTCTGTTCTGTTCTTGTGTTGCACCATGATCCTGGAGGGACGTTGTTTAGTTTTTACTGTGTACTTTGTATATATGGCAGAAATGACAAATAAAACCTACTTGACTAATGTTGAAGTGAAAATGGATCACACATAAGGGTCCTGTACCTCTGAGACCAATGCTCTTCTTTTAGTCATTTGGTTCTCATTCGGTTATGGCTTTACAAAGACTAACTCAAGACAGGATGTGTATTATTTCGGTCCAGTTCCCATAAAACAAACATGCAAACCACACTGAAGTTGGGTTATCAGTATACTTTAATGGACATTAATTACATGATATACATAGTGTTTCATTGAAACAAGAGTGCAGCACTTGCAGGACTGGCCTCGAGGGTCGCTCTCCTAGCCCTCTCTTGTTTAACTCTATCAGTCAAGTAGTGTAAAAGAAACGTGTGCCACAGCCAACCCACAAGTCGCCAGAACGGGGGTGGGGGGGGTGGGGGGTGGGGGGTTGGACTCTTGTGCTCTCCTCAGAAAACCACTCTGAATGCAGTCTCTTTGTTTCCAGTCAGAGGTGGAGGGAACCGATCTAACAACAGCAAGTCCTCACCCCAAACCAGTGGGCAAAACATGAATAAGATCACTCAGTTCAATGGTTGATTTCATAGTTGAAACATACTGAGCAAAACTGACAAAAAAAAGGAACGCATATATATATATATATATACACACACTTCAACAGGCTGGTATATACACATATTTACAATGTATAAATATAGTAAAATAGATTAAATTACATTGATGTTCTTCCATAAATAAGTGTTGGACAATAACATCTTGGATGACATGAGGTTAGCGATTGGAAGCACAGTGAAATTTTACTAGAGTGTGTCTACAGGCTGCACGCAGGCAGCCATTTCACTCAACGGGCTCATGACAGACTGACCAGTGGACGTTGACAACTGTCTCCTCAATTCTCTTTTACGTTGTACTTTCTCAGTTCTTTGCCATCTCCTATTATCTCCCTCTCCTGGTGAACAAGCAAAATAACTTTAAGCTGCCAATGGCTAACACTGAGATGGCAAGTCAAGTCATACAAACACTGAAAAACCTCTTCCGCTCCTAGGAAGTCTTAATGTACCGTCTTTTCAGCAATGTGAGGCTCTGCCATTAAAAAGCACACAAGATGTCGTATGGTTTATCAATACTGAACAACCACTGTACGTGGTTAAAATAAAATTGCATTCTTCCCTAAAGAAAAACTTTGGTGCCTCCTAAATGATAGAAGGACAGCGATCACTCGTTCTTGCTTTTTGAGCAATTAGGTTATTGCTGTAAAAAGATGTTGCCTAGTTTTCATATAAGATTACAGTGTGCGTTACAGTAAATTCATTCTGCTGTTTCACTAACCGTGAACTCGGGTGAACAACTATGAATAAGCATTTTGTTCCATTAGTACATCTAAGCAAGTTTTTACAAGTAGTACAGTCAAAACGGCAATGTAACAAATACTTTCTAAGCAGTGTAGTAATGTCTCAGCTGACAACGTTCACATGTGTGCTGAATATTAAGTGCTTTTCAATATACAAACCAGTAGGAAATATTTTTGGCAAAGGTAAAAAGAGAAGTCGAAAGCTGGGCAGATAGCCTCAAGTAAGTTCCTGTTGTCACTGCTTTGTGTGTCGCGGCTTGGAGCTGGTTGAGTTTTGGGTGCAGATCAGAAGAGCAAAACCTGAATGCTGTGAAGCAGTCTTGCACTAAGCTATTTGCTCAACTGCAAGACATTTGCAATTCTCGTGAAACAATCACCATATGTTTCGACTGCACCAGAACTACATAAAAAACTAAAACAAACAAACAAAAATGAGCAGAAGAGAAAAAACTGATCACAGCAACAAAAATAAGAAAAAATCACCATCTTTGTGGCCTAACAGCATACTGTACAAAGTTCAGCACATTCTCTCAGAATGGTATGTAGATCTTTGCTCTAAGCTGGAAAAAGAGCAGTTATTTCATTTACGTTTGCAATTTTAGCGATCAGGGAGGATGGGTTTGGCAGCAGCTCAGAGCCACTGAAGATGTGCCCGACCTGCCTGTCACTCTTGCCGGGACAACGATGCTTAGTGCCCGTCACCATGGGCCTTTGAATCACCAGCATTGTGGATCCAGTCCAGGATGATCAGAGTCATGCTTCCAAACATGACAAGGAATCCACTGGCGAGGAACAGGGATGCCTGCAGCAGAAGAAAGAAAGTGGACACGATTAGACATTACATGCAACATTACACATTTGTTTTGGCTTTGTGATTAGAAGTTAATCTTTTAGTTTAAATACTGAGTTTGATCTTACAACAACGTAATTGCAAATATTTTAAATTTGTTCTCAAGTCAAAGATATTCTTCCTACCCCTATCTTCTGGATAGACATCATGGACTCCTTCTTCACCAGTTTGATGTAGAAAGCAGAGGGCAAGATGAAGATCAACATAGCAGCAGCAGAGGCGCCTAGAAAGAGAACAAGTCTGTTAGCTTCCCTAAGCAGTTGCTCTATACTGTTGTAAAGAACTATTACAGTACATTTTTGTCCCCTAAGGTAAAAAAACAATGCACCCTCAGTTGTTCTTAAGGTCCAGCTGTATACCTTAAGCTTTAAAAGGTACAATATATTCACCATCCTTACAACCAACTTTTCATTATTAATACTCACTTTAAACTAACACTATTTTTTGCACTCTGGTTGTGTTGAAGAAGTAAACCTACCAATGAATCCAAAGATATCCTTGATGGAGGGGACAAAGATGACAAGAACGTTGACACTGGCCAGCAGGATGAAAGTGATAAGGGTATGGCGGATCCAGCTGAAGTCTTTGGAGGCGCACAACAGCTGGTTCACTGAGGTACGGATCTGAAACACCAAAGGACAGACTTCTTAGTTTTACATTTTTTGTGAGTCATACTAGACACACATTTGCATAGTGCTAACAGCTGTCAATGCCTTTAGTTTTAACAATTATGTAACTATGGAGATAATTATGTTTTCTCTTTCTGCGAAGGATAACTAGCAAAATGCTATTATGTCTAATAGTAGGTTTTGTGCATTATCTGGCAGCTATACTCACAGGGAAGAGGACCACAGGGACAGTAAGAGTGACAGCAGCCAGAACAGCCAGACGCACAATCAGCAGCACAACATCAAACTTATACACCTTGGAATATGTGTGCAGAAGCTCAGATTCAACGGCATCTGTAAAGCACAAATACATTTTGTCATTAGATGACCTGAATTAATTGAGATTAAAACGAACATGCATACTGTTCATTACAACCCCACACTAGTCTTGTAGAACTCTGTTCTTTACTGCACAGGGGGGCAGAAAAAATGGCTTGCACAATATTTCCACTCTCCCAAGCAAGCCAAGAACATCTGCAAACATGTGATGTTATGTTCCTGCCATGACAAACAGCACAGGGGGACAGCTGTGAGGGCCTTTTTCTTTCTCAAGCCTTACATAAGACAAGCTTGTTGGAGCTGAGCCCGGCAGAGGGATGTTTCACTACCTCTCATGCCACCTTTTTATTTGCTGAAGTGGTGGAATCTGACAGATCTTACAGTCTTTCTAACAGTCTTACTGCAGGAGGTTTTCTTTGAATGTGTTTTTTTCACAAGTGAAAGAAGGTTTTGTGACGTGTCATCACAAGCTCACCATTAAAGGTCAGGTAGCCAAACAGAGCAGCCAGCAGATACATGACAAACATGGCAAAAAATGACACGTTGGCCACATTCTGCATCTTCTTCCGAGAACGACTGTGGAGAAAGAGAGCAGAGACTTAGTAATGCTAATGTAAATGTACTGTAATGGATAACACCATGACTACTTATTCACATCTCTGCATATGAATGCACTTTTATTCGAGAGCGTCTAGGTGGACTTACTCTTTGAGCTCATCATACATGGGCAAAATGGCCGGGTGGCACACAAACGCAAAGGTGAGAATGGGAACAGCATATACAGTCTGTGGAGGAAGAGTACAAAAAAAACACACAGTTAACAACAAATTCATATTTGAGCAGACTTATTAATGCACAAAAAACTTAAACAACTTTCATACTGTAGTATTCCATGTGTACCTGTGAATTGAAGACGAAGTACTTGGGTGTGCAGACTGTGCTATTGACTTGTTCTAATGTACTGTTCACTGTCATGTTGATGATGTCCATGGACAGAGGGCACGGGATCTGAAATGTCTTGTAGATCACCTGAAGAATGAAAACAAGTTGTTCAAGGACTGAAGGCTCTTTGTTTAATGAACAATAGCTGCATCGTAAGGACTACGACTATCCCACTTTCATCTTTGAAAGCTCGGAACACACTAATATTCTTAGTCTCAGCTGAAACAGATGTAAATGAGCTGTCTGTCTACTCTCTATCCTTATTTAAAGGAGCAGTGAGGTTTCAATAGTTCTTTTGTCCTATGTATCTACTTAACACCCTTCAAGATTTTCTGAATGAATAAGAATATGAAAAAGTTTAGGAGTTAAGAACAAACATCTACTTACCACTATCAGGAAGAACACCATGCACAATAATGACAATCCACTTGTGTAGCCGAGGTAGCCTGTGGGTTGAGATAAACCATTAATTTTTATTTTATTTCATGTTTAAATCAGCACAGAGCTTCCCTTGAAATTTCCTTACTGTGCTAAAAAGACACTTACCCAGATTTTTTAGCAGCGAGAGTGGTAAAATAATGACGAGAGACACAATCATCACGAGGTAGTCTCCATTGGTGTACCATTCCCTGAAAAAAACAGGAAAACATTGTGAGTTTTCAGAGGATTTAACAGTTATTCAACAGCAGCAGCACTGTACTAAAATGTAAAAGTTATCACAACGACAAGAATTCATTAATATAACCCCTTGTAGGGACAAAACACATCTAATCCTGAAGTTGATTCTGTTTATCTGAAAGAGGGATGCAATGGCAGGCAGAATTGAATTAACTGCGAATCTTGAGTTCTGAATGTTTCATGAGATTGCTTTCATGCATTAGGTCATCGCAAGCTGCAGCGCTGTGCGGCACAAAGCTTTCTAAAAAAGACCTCTTTGACTGGGCACTTGAAATACGTCTTCTCCCTGCCTGCACGCACTACAATAGAACACTTCACGCCGAAAAAACGCTCGGGGAAAACGTTGACTACGAAAGTGTTTGTTAAATTCCTCCCTGAACTGTACCAAAGGCATGCATTATTGAATATTTTAAAGAGATTTTCTCTTGCAATCAGGAATAGATGAAAAAGAAAATAATAAAACTGAGCATCTTACCCTTCACTGTTTTCTACGAATGCTTTGATGACTATCGGTAACTCGTATTTCACAATGTAGAGGTAGCTGGACATAGCTGGAGTAGAAAAAATAGAACAGAACAGAAATATTACTTGTAGACAAAATTTACAAATTCACCAAAAAGCCAAGAGAGCTACCAGTACTAGAAGCAAAACAAATTCAAAAATGTCAGACATTTAAAATGTAAATAATTAATTCACTATGATATACTTAATATTAAATGCTGTTAGACAAAAAAATGTCACTACTCTGACAGAGCAAGCAGAGTGGAAATAATGCTTTACCTCCAATGTTCTGCATAGTGATGGAGCAGGATGCTGCCAGCTTGCCTGGCATGCCAAAAGCTTTGTAGCCCAACTGCTCGTAGACCAAAGAGCCTGTGAGCGGAGGGTGACAAACCGTTAAAACCTATTACAGTCTTGTGGGTGACAATACATAAAATCAAAGAAAAATTAAAACAAGTAGTGAATTTGTTGCTGACCTCCTTCATTTGCAGTCTTGAGGAGCAGATGCACAGAGTAGAGGGAGAATATGGACACGGCTACCAACAGAATGCTAGTGGAGAGAGCAGAGAATCACAGTTTAAATTATTAAGCTCACATTGCTGTATCACTCACATTACGGCAGTTCTTCTTTGCCAAGGACAGTCATTCTCTACTGCCAAAAGCAGCAGCAGAATTCTCTGAATGGGCTAAAATTCAGACAATGCACCATTTCCGGTAAGCTTGATGAGTAGGCACATGCTGTTGTAAGAGTGTGTGTGTGTGTGTGTGTGTGTGTGTGTGTGTGTGTGTGTGTGTGTGTGTTTGAGTGTGTGTGTGATGCAGTGTGGTTATGCGACACTCGCAGTAGACGAGAGGCGAAGAGGTGAGAGCTCAATCGTCCTAATCCTTCTCTGCACCGAAAAAATGTCTGAGGCAGTCAGACGTTAATAAACCTCTATTACAACTGGATTATTATCTATTCTCTCACTGCTGTCATGTTTTAAATATACATACAGGCACACACACACACTCACTCTCTCAGGCGTCTGATATTTGATTAGAGATTATATGTGGAATAAGCTTCACAGTCTAATCTGTTCTACTCAGTCTCCAGCTCATGTCTGACCCAAGTACCTTTGTGACCTTCAAAACAGACCACAGACTGGTTTATATGGCTAATTTATCAAATTTACAACAGGTAAATTATTCTATATTCAATTTAGAGGTAAAATAAGTGTATAAAATTTCACATCATAAAACCTCTAATCTACTTATTTAGACTGTATTCCTATAAAATATGTCAACTATCCACAGTGCATTTCAGACCTGCCCATTCAACGTGCCTTGTTTAGTTAATGCAGTCAAGATGTGCTTGCACGTCAAATGGCCCATAGCACACCCACGCCCTTTATATAACCGACGGAAGCCTTGGCTTGTCTGCAGGGGTATTAGCGCGGTCGCTAAGAGGCTTGGCCTCCCTGCGAGTGACTCTGCGTGTGAGGCCTGAACACACTCTCCCTGCCTCACTACAGACACGCATCCGCACACAACTACCACTGTTTGTAAACACACATTAAGTGTGGCTATGCTCCAGGAGTGCCCCGCACTCTTCTAAACTAAAGCAGATAAGCTGTTCACATACCAGCTGAACTCAGCCGTGAAACTGGGACAAGCTGCAGCATTCATTAATAGCCCTAATTAACATCCGACGGTAATGAATGCAGCGTGAGGAGAAATTTCAAATATGATACCCCAAACGCCAAAAAATATCCAAATATCCAAAGCCTATAAACATGATGCCACGGACAGGCTGATCTCATAAGTAAAGCTTTACAGCCTTCAGTTATTGGTGGGATCTGTGCCCCAAATTCGGTATTGAAACAAGCTGTTCTAATGTGAACCTCTATCTTATTCCAGACACAGGAGTCCAGCTACGAAAGAACATTGCCTAATGTCAGCCAACACACCCCTATCAATCATAAAAAGCGTACTCACACAAACAGGGCGATGCCGGTGTTGGCCATGGCATACGACAGGCCAAGGATTCCACTGCCCATGATAGCATTGCCCAGGTTAAAGACAGACATCCCAAATGAGGCAGAGCCAGGGTGCTGACAGAAAGGAGGAAAAAAAAAGATTAAAATTCGACTCTTGAGGGATGACAAACTTGCAGTCAGTCTTATGAGATGAAACACTCACATATTCTGCTTCATATTTCTTCTTTCCCAGATAATTAGGTAGGAAGTTCTGACTCTCCGCATCCACATCTGCAAACTGACTGCAATCATAAAAACACCACATCACTCTTTATTGCATGCTGCGTGTATTGTAACCACTGGATTGCAAAAGCACCAGCGTCTCCACCTGACACTCGTTTCTTTGCTTTGCGTACCTGTTAATAGGGACTTTCTTGGTGCAATCTTGGTAAACCTGGTAGTCATTGCTATTGGAACTGCAGCTGCTGTCTTCATCTGGTGAAATGTTGAAACGACTCATCTCTGGTTTGCCAGGGGTTTTGCTCATGCTATAAAGTCATAAAAAACACATATTAACAACAACCCCTCCTTTTATGATCACCATACACAATCACTAATTTCTATCCTCCACTGGGTTGGGGAGGGGAGATGTGAGGGATCGATACACAGCTCTGCTTCAAGAATCAAACCACGTGACCTGCCGCGCCTGTTCGGGAGGGGGGAGGGGGTATACGCAAGCAGGGCAGTGGAAAATTCCGAGCCGGCAACAGACAAATCTGACCCATCACACACACATACAGCTCAGGACATCAGAGAAATCACCTTTATACATACACACATACATATCATTACATATAACAACTAATGTGCACTGAAACATTTAATCAGGGCATGTGATGAGTTTAAAGATGTAAAATCACGAATTGAGATGTCAGATAGTGGTCAGATGAAAAAAACACGGTATACAAAACGTAAATAATAGTGATACTAATAAGAAACATTTTATAAGATTTGGTATGCGGAATTTACAGGAAACAGTCACGTGAGACTCGTTTTTTTCTCAACAGCATCAAGACTTTCCCCGCCCAGAGGAAAACCACAGCCGTTCCAACATCCCGCTTAAACCATGAATGAGACGTTAAAGTCTCCTCCTGAGGATGTTCATATCTATTGTTTTTAAAACTGTAAAGAAAACGGGGGTCACGAGACTGCGGCACAACACTCGGATTGAATAATTTATTTATTTCCCCGAGCTGCAGCTGTGATGAGGCGGTTTGGCTTGAAGGACAGGACGTCGAGGAGAACAGAGTCAAATCGCCCACACATTCAGTAAAGTGGCCCATTTTCTGTTCCTTATGCTCATACCGTTCTCTATTTTATTTCTATTTAAATAGTCTGAGTGTCCATGTGGGCTAAAATGTCTGGAATGTGAGTGATGAGTCCCTTTAAAACCAATTAGCCTGTTATCCGTTAGCTCGTCTATGACAGTATAACGACAGAAAAAGACAGAAACAGACAGTTTTATCTTTTTTTTCTCGTTGTCGAGTTTTCGTACAGCATGAGGAAGATTAGTAAACCCAGAAAAAGAGCTTACCTTTGAAAATGGCTTTTAAAAACCAAAAAAAGATCCTGGTGGTTGTGGCGTGGTTTCAGACGCTTCCTCTTTTATTCAGAAAGTTCCAGAAATCAATGAAAAAAAAATTCAACCGGCTTTATCCTCCACACGTACGGCTCGAATACGCACAGTCTCGTGTTATAAAAGAGATAAATAAAGACTAGAAATAGCAGATAAATATGTCAGTACTGTAAAATGAATGGAGATGCGGAGGTTTGGTGGTGCTGCAGTCGGAGGTGTGAAGACCGGTTCCTCTCCCGGTTTATATTCAGAGTAGCTGTTGCATCAGCTGCCGAAACGCTGGGCGTGGCTTCAGGCTCCACCCACCGCCATCAGTATGACGTGATTTGTATACAAACAGTGCCGTAGACTGGGGAACGTTTTTATAAAAATACTCAATATTTTACACACCGGAACAGAAATGAAGTGTGTTTATGCCACACTCACTTAAAGTGAGACCTCAATCGTCACATAGTAGCCTAGTGAGTAAACACAAAGTTGCAGGTTCAAACCCCCACTTTCTACTATTGTGTCCCTGAGCAAAACACTTCACTCTCAGTTGCTCCAGGGGGACTGTCACTGCAACTATTGATTGTAAGTCTCTCTGGATAAGGGCATCTGCCAAATGCCCCTTTTTCTTTACATATCCTTTTCTGCAGCAGCAAAACGTCTGTGGCAGTCGAATGTTAATAAAGCTCTGTTACAATTGGATATAATTATCCATCCACTCATTGCTGTCATGTTTTTAAACGTTAATTTTGGAAGAGGGACACGTTTTCCCGGAATGGTGCACCCGACTTCACACATGATCTCACACCACACAAGCAGAATCTACAGCTTAGCTGATGGAATGAACTGACAGACATCCAGACCAAACCCTCCCCAGTCATCCCTATCATCAGACATAACATGTCATTAATAAGTGAATGGACACTACTGCCAGAAACTCCTAAATCAACCAGATGAGTTTAGCAAAAGATATCCTGTTAAAAAAAACTGCTAAATACTTTCTGTATTTGGAACCTGCGTAAGCTGCACAAACACGCCTCACATTTTCCTGGCTGTAAAATCCACCAAGGTCCCTAAATGCTGCCAACCCCTCAGTGCCTGATGCCATTTGCTCAGGTATTTAAACGCTGCAGACTGGTTTGTCTTGCCTCTGTAACGCAGTCTGCTTTCACAGCACTGTTCCGTCCTTTCCCTACACCTGCTTTTCCAGTCATATCATCAGATAATAAAGTCCTTCTTGACACAAAACAAAGAAGCACAGCACTGGAGCTCCAGTGAAAAGAGTGTGTGAACCGATTCTGACGTGTGTGTTTAAATGAGGTTGTATGTGCAAGAGCGAGGCTCATCATGGTGTAGGATGCTGGGAGAAGGGAACCGTTTGGAGTCAGCGGGGTTGCATTTGACCTGTTTTTCCTTCCCTTTAAACGTATCATTCGCGTGAGCACCTCCAGACAGAGGGCCATCCTCACTCGCTGCCTAAGCCCAAATCCACCCGCTGGAAGTGGTGGCGCACAGAGGGGGACTCCGCCCGGGCCCGCATTACCTAAGGCTTAAGGGCTACTGCGGCCTTTCATGCCCTGCCTCAGTTCACAGGCCAGGCAGGGCAGTGTGGCTCAGGGGACAATAGAGGAGCCAGGAGAGAATGTCTGACCTATTGAACTAGGCCAGGGGCCCCGAGCTGCACACCAACTCCATACGTACACCAGGATCAACAAACACATTTTTTTCTGCCTCTACAGTGTGTGAAAGAAACAGAACGAACCTCCAAGTCCTCCACAGAAACATTACGCCTGCTGCGCTCATAAATTGGGCCTGATGGAGACGTGACGCACATGAGTACATGCGATTAATGTTTTCAGTGACAAAAGCTGGTCTGATGATCTGGTGTTTAATATTTTAACAAGGCACACCCACAGATGTTTGTGAAGCTCTTTTCTGTAGCCCTTTTTTAAACACGTCACAGTGTTTGAGCTGTTCTCCTATTTGAGAACAAATAGGGAAATGCTCGACTGCAATATCAAATAAACACCAGTGTACTTGTAACTTCTGGGATCCTGGTATAAATACTGCAGCATATGGTACAGTTCATATTGTCCATCTATGCCTTCACACTGACATTAGAGATGACTTACGCTGTGATTAAAGCAGCTAAACGTGAGGTTTTGTGAAACTAAATATGCCACAATGCCACAGCGTTCCACTGGAAAAATAAATGCTGCTATACTCCAGAACCATTCACGACTTCTATGACGTTCACTAGAGAGAGGAAACCATATTGCAGTGGAGCTCTGTACCCACAGTTTGAATTTTTGCACACTCATTTTCTTGCTGTTTTCTTGTAGAACTACGTAATATGAATACTTTTCACTCGTCATGGTGCTTATACACCTGCTTAAGCCTGAAATGCATATTATCAGTGCAAAGGTTGTATTGTGCTGCAATTAGGATCCTCTGTCGATGTTCAGAAGTAGGCCTACTGTCAAAAACATGCACTGATTCTTTAACAAATAGTATTAGACTGTCTCAAAGAAGAGGTACCACCAGTATAGTGGTAACATCTTCAAATAAACAACTAAAGCAGGCACTCTGCTGGTGTTTATTTCGGACGGCCCCTCAAGCGATTTTGTCCTGGAACCAGGCCTGCTGGAGAGGTCATTTTATAAGCTCTAAACCCAGGAACAGCAAATCCCACACTTGGTGAAATGCTCACACACAATTAAAATGAAAGGTTTTCTTTAACACGTATGGATGTAGTTCCCCTATGAAGTTATATGTCAGAAATGTCTAAACATGTTGGTAAACTCAAGTGTAAACACACTTCAGATGAGATCACTTTAAGCACCTACACACATGAACCCTGAAAGCCTGACACATGGAAGTAATTTAAAGCGTTTTTGGTACCACTTGACTGAAGAGTCATGCAACACAACGCTATCTCTAAAAGAGAGCCATCATTTAAGCGAACAGTTTTGCATTCACTATTTCCTTGAAAAAATCTGTATGTAACGAGAACCTGTGTGCAGAAGGAAGTGAGTATTATGCTGTAGCTCCTGAAAGGCAGTGTTTGAAAACACTAGAGCAGCTGAATGGAGGATGAGCTGCTGCCATTTTCAAGAAAGAGTGTTTACAAATCATTTGAAAAATTCGGAATGGAGAGTACTGCAGTACTCAAAGCACATCTGATAGGGTTACTATATGAGAGGTTTTAAACATGGAGAGAGTTCCTCACTCATCAGCTAATTATCGAGCCTTTCATGACTCTAATTTCTAACTTTGGGTGGTTCCACACAACACTTCCTCCATATATAAATTCCATATGAGTTTCACTCTACTGAGTAATTTATAGTCCATACAGAATAATAAGATCTATAAATAAGAAATGAATGATAAGCCTGAAGTAAAGGCTTAGGCGTTAACCCTCATATAGGACGTCTGGCAGTTTGGATCGGGTATGTTTGGTGTATTTCTCCAAAGCCAAGGCACACTTTCAGAGAATAAAGGATATAACCATCACAAAATCTAGGATAAATGAGCTGTTCATTGTGTGGCTGCGGAATACAAGTGTCTCTGCAGTGCTGATCCAGAACATTGTGCCCTGTAAAATACTCACACTGCTTTGAACCCTGTTGAAATGCAACTACAAAAAAATATCTCAGAGGGGGTGGAGGATTGTGCAACATGAAAATGTGCAGAGAATTGGAACCTGTGTTTGGTGGCCTGAAGAACCATACATTAGCATTTCCAAATGTTAACACCAAAACCACAAAAGAAAGCAAGCGTCCTTTCACCCAAACTGAATCAAATATGCAGGTGATGTGGAATTAACAGATGTTCCATGTACTAAAAATCTAAATAACAGTGTATAGTCAGGGATTGTGTTTGGGGATGCCCTGCGCGCGCGTGTGTGTGTGTGTTAAACACTCTGAACTACGCAGCTAAAACCGCACTTGCCACGCTGTGTATTGAGTACAGCTTAATCAGAATGAAGACAGAGGAAGTGGTTTTAGGTCCCAAGCTTCAGTTCTGTAAACGTTCATCTGCTCTGTATTTTGAATTTACTACAGTTTCATGGTTCCTACGATGACTATTGGTGCTACAGCTTTAAATATTGACACCACTGCTATGTCTGCCTTGTTGCAAGAGTTCAAACAGCTTTGCCTGGGCCATGCACACAGGGTGAGACACATTGTCACCCACTGAAGTGACACTAGTTCGATTTTTCTTTATTGCTTGTGGCCCAAATAGCCATTAAAACAATATTTAATGTTCTTTTTTTCTCATTTTTTTGCCTTGATAGGGTTTAGAATTTCAAAGACGCAATAGAGTGAAATCTGATTAGATCGTACTGAACATGAAAAAGAAAATAAAAAGGACGAAACTGTGTGTATCTAATAATTCTCCCAGTTCAAAGGTCTGTGAGAGTGTGAATCTCCACCCAGTCTCCTGCTGTGCCAGGCCCAGGGCATCTCATCTTCCCCTGGACCCATGCCTGACGTTATGTAACCTTTTTTCTATCTCCCCCCCTTGTATTAAACAAACAGTGGCCTGGAGCCCTGTAAACTGCAGCTATGACCTGAGCCATGGGAAGCCCACGCAGCCCCAGATCCTGTACATTATTACACTCTAATAACAGTGAATTAAACATGCACCCGCCGTCTTTCTGAGTATTTACCGGTGTGCTTTAACTCAATCTTCCACCAAACCGTGTTAAATACGAGGAAAAAGAAATATGCCCGGTCTTAAAGTCGTGGGAGCGGATTATGGCCTGGACCTGGGCTATGTCTCACGGATGGTTTCTCTTAACACGGACTTCGCGTCTTTGGCACAATGCTGCCCATGTGGTAGTACCGTCAGTTCTGATCAATGGCACTGTCAACCTTCTCAGAGTGACATTGTGAGTCAAAATGAACAAACTCATTACAGATTGACTGCAAGGGACCATAGCAGAGGGCCTCTCTGGAGCTATAATTAGGCGCCCTTTTCTTATGACTGTACTACCTATATTCAATAGAGCAAAGCTGGTAGACACATGCACTTGAGTTGGTAGAGTCATGCACTGAACTTGCTTGCTTCCATATATACTATATACAAGCTGATATGTTGATTTGACAAACTTTTTATCAACAGGTAAATGATATACACTTTTTTTTCAGCGTAGCCCACTGCAAGAGCTTCGAGATAAATCTTCTCTTTGGGCCTTTTGGGTCACTTGGTAGAGTGGTTGATAATGGTACGGGACTTAAAAGGTGAACTGCAATGACACTGAAAGTCATGCCCTCAGTCTGTAGGTGCTTTGAGAAAGCCCTTCCTATGAGGCTGCTGCTGAGCTTCGACTGCTCTGAGGAGAATTGCCATCAGACTGAAAGACAAACACGTCGCACAAGGACAGGAAGTGACACCCAGTCACACACTGGTCTCTGTCAGTGACTGGGTGCTATGCATAAAGAAAGTTCAGCGCACACACACACAAACACGGTATGTACTGTGGTCTATATGTTGTGTGTAGACATTGTGCTGGGTGTTCAACTGTGTGAAGGATCAATACGGGCGTCAGAGGAGTCAGGTAATGTCGAGGGTTCAGAACAGTATATATATATATATATATATATATACACTAAAATTGCTTGATTCAAATGTGATTATAGATAAAATATGCCAGCGTTCAGAAGTGTTGTATCACATTAACCAAACTGGTTGCAAGTAAAGGATTCTAATAATAACAACACAACAGAATAGGTTCTATATAGTGCTTAATTGACAATCGCAGAACCCCTTTGGTCCTACATTTTTGAATTGTTTTTTTTTAAGGAGGTTCTTTAAATAAATTCTCCATCATTATCCATTATAGAGAAATACCATCTAATAAGACAAAGAACCATCTAAGCACTGTTATGGTTCTACATATAACCATTGCCTTGACTAACAAAGTCTTGAAGACCTTGCAGTCCTGTGCAGCTTCACATTTTTAAAAAATTAGTAGGAGGCCGTAAACAGAAACAAAGAAACTGAAGGTGTGTCCAGAATGATGAACACATCTGTTCATTGTGTTGAGGCTAGCACCGAAATGACACATTTTATAACAGATTATCATAGTATATTGAGGAACTAGACATGGTAATATAAAGTTCTGAAACTGTTTTCCATCAGTTCATTAAGCAGGTCTATCCTTTGATGAATTTATCTGATCAGCTAATTTTAAATTATTTTCCAAAACAAGTCTTTTACTTAATTATATCAAACTGAGGCTTGGAATGTCAGCGTCACTGTAAGGTAGGTCAGGTTTAAAATTGGTGATTGAACAGATCAAATGATTTTTTTCCCCCAAATTGAAATGGGCCGACTGCAGTGAACTGTAGTGACTATGTCACTGCGTGGATCTGTAACTGTAAGTACAATGGAAAATAAGTTGTACATCTGCACACTGAATTGCATCCATTGATTCACATGTGTACATTATGTGGAAAATATCCTACATCAACACAATTATTGCCAACGTCAATTAAACGGAAAGATGAAAGCATGTTGACATAATGCCTTTAATTCATGTGGAAATGACGCACAAATTTGAAATGTATTTTTCTCTTGTCCGGGTTGGATGACTTGGATCTCACACACTTTCCACCTGAGGGGCTGAAATTAGCTGGTGGGAACGGAGATGGGCACGGGCATCTTTTGATATGAAGCTTTAGGGTTGTAATCCGCTTACTGGTGGGAAAGTGGTTTTAGTGCCACATTCCAGGAGCCATGGACACATGAGGAGATCAGGGCCAGGGAGAGGAGGCCACACCCTCAGATCTTCTCCAAAACTTTCCATTAAAGATTTTCGTACATGCGGAGCATATGAACCCACTGACTCTGTGTGTGTGAGAGGGGTTCATCGCGGACAGTCGAGGGGGGCCGCAGGAGCGGAGCAGGGGGCTGAACCAGGAGAAAGCGGCAGGATTAATGGGGATGAGATAGAGACAGACTAATACACTGTAATCAGGCCCCCCAGACAGGAGCTTCAACCGGAGGACCCCAGGAATACTGTACTCCAGCCTGGTCAAGCTCCCACCCAAGCACATCTGGTGCCCACTGACGGAAAACTGTAAAGAAGAAGAAACTAAAGATACATTTATTTCCCTGAACTGGATTTCATTTTTAATTTATCCAGCGCTGAAAAAGGTGGCACATTAAAGGGACTTAACTCAAATGCATTATTTGGACATGGACTTTGGCATGAGTAAAATATAGTACGTCTACAACATTATGGCCAAGAGTAAGTACACTGAAAAGCAAATTGTGTGGACAACATGTGCCCACATGTGGAAATGATTCAAATTTAAATCAAGTAAATTCGACATATCACTTTTTTTTCGGTGCAAATACGCACTTTCTGGTCTGTAGTAGTGACCCAGAGAGGGCCATGGGTCAATAAACCTGTCTCTTGAATTAAAAGCAATACCAGAGTGCGTTCGCAAGCTGCATGACAGGGACAATATAAAGCAAGTTTCAATTCTTCCCCCGCTGGCTTTAATTCAGGCGGACTCTAGGTCTGATGAGGAAGCCACTTAAAAAGCAGCAGCTATTTCCTGTGCAAAGTCATTTACCATCAACGGCAAGGGCCGAGGGGAAGTGATGTCGCTCTCGTACAGACACTGCCAACCCCAAGAGCTCAGACAGGAAAAATAACACATTCCTTTAGAATTCCAGCTCTCTGGCTCTCTGGAATGCTATTACATCAGAATGATGGGAATTCTGTTCATTTGTTCATAGAGATGATTTCTGCATCATACAAACACACTCATGCTTTACACAAACTGGCGCTGAAGTAAAGTCTGTAAGCTGTCATCAGGAACGTGCCTAAAAGATCAAAATAAAACACTCTTAGTTGGTTAAATCCACATTGGAGCTGAACGATTGAAAACAGAAGCAACTTTGTGTCCTCTGTTCATTCTGGAGGGTTACCAGAGTAGCCCGAACACGTGCTCAAGTAAAAATACTGCAACTTCAGTGAAATAATGCCATAAATAGACATAAAATTTGCCATAAAACCGCTGTATCATGTCTAAAATCTGCTTAAGCACCTTTCAGCAAGACCTGAGGTAAAAACATTGCTTCTTTTTGGACTCTTTTGGGCTAAGCTAGACTTCAAAAGGGGGAGATGTGACTAATAGCAAAGCAATCCAAGTGCTGAACCAACAGAGATTAAACATGAAGAAGGAATAAGGAGCTGATGGCACTGAATAAAAAAAGCAGAAGCACAAATATTACCATTTGAAAAATACTATTCCATCACCATGTTACTTAAATACGTGTGCAGTAACCGAATACTTGTAACTAGCCACTGCCTACTTATATTTCACTCAGATCCAAATGTCTCTGTCCAGACTTTCTCCTGCTTGGGAGAAGACTAATAGACACAATGCAAAAAAAAAAAAAACATGTTCAATGAACTTTTTAATGCAGCGCTAAATGTTACACTTTATAGTTCGGTCTACTGTAGCCTAAAACACTGGAACACACTCTACTGACTTGTTCTTGGTCTCTTTAAAAGAGCAGTAAAATTTTCCATGCTCCGTCATGCTTTTTTTCAAGGTCACATTCACAGTGTGACAGAGAGTGTATCTTTCAGCACTTTCTTTTCCCTCTCTCTCTCTCTCTCTCTCTCTCTCTCGCTCTTTTAAAACCTGCCAAGTTTGGGTTTACATTAGGACAATCCTGAAGCTCTCTGAACGTCACAGGCTGCAGACCTCTCACCCTCCAGAGTGGAAAAGCAACTTTTCAGCACTACCTACACAACACCTCCTGGATTACTGGTACCTTTTGTAAAGAGGTGGGCACAAACAGCTGTGAAATGAAAGGTTTCATTGTTTATCGGCTCAATGTTTAAGAGGGAAAAATATAAATAAAAAAAATGAATGTTTTTTTATAGATGTGAAAAACTTGTACAACAAATATTGCTGTGAGAACAGAATGTTCTCCCATTGCTATTGTCTTATAGCCACGTTTTACATTACGCGGCCTTTGCATAATCAATGCACCATCAGAAATAAAGCGAGTTAGTTGGAATAAAATCTTGTTATATAAATGAAAATGCGATTTTGCAATGTCTGTTTTGTTTCCCTCTAAAGCAACTATTTCAGGAACATGACCTTTTGTTACTACAGTGACACAAAGTCAGAATAAAGTCAGTGCTGCATTGATAGTGGCCTTTCAGGATGTGCTTTTTCTCTACTTCTCTGAGTACATTTACCTCACTAAAAGATTAGATTTACCTCATATTGTGTAAGATCAAGACATTTCACTAATTTAACAGGGGTGCCAACAGTTCTGGAGGGCAAATTCGTCAAGCAAATTACTCTTTGTGAAGCACTCTTTGTCTCTAAGCCTATTATACAGGATAGGAATAGGAATTCGGTGTCTGTCCAATAATTCTGGCTAAAGACATGAAAGGCCAGATCAGAGTTTTTTTGCTGATAGTGATTGTGTTGCACTGATCTGACACAAACCTGGATCCACTTAAACGCACGTCCAGATGCCTTATCTTCAGGCGAAAACACCAGCAGATGAAAGCAGAGCGCAAAGGGAACCAGAGCACTAAAGCAGCAAACGACCCAGTGTAGCAGTGATGAGCAGGCTCAGTCCTCATCTGCACCTGTTTTTGTGGACATGTTTGGTCATAATAAATTCAGGCAGACACTGATTCTCACAGGAGCAGCACTGCAGGCCCTATTCCCTTAGGTCTTTGTGTAAAAAACCTCTAATTATGGCTCATGCTGGTCATTTCACTTCAGAATTTGAGAGAGAGGCAAAGTTCCACAAAGCTCTTCCTTGTAACATACCATTCACCGTTACTGCGTCTTTGTTAAAAGCTGTGGCTCTCTGAACTATTCCTGCGACCCATTTGGGCTTCCTGCACTGTGTAAATCTGAGCTGCAAATGTAGGCTTCTATAGGTCATATAGAAGACACTATAAGCCATATGCTGGTGTGGATGAATAAAAAAGAGGAAGCCGAAACAAGAAGAAGCTGTCAGTTACTGAAGGGAGGTGAGCTAATTTTGCACTTGAATGTGAGAAGTTTAATAGATTTGTTTCAAGTCTTTGTGATGAATGAGGTCACTGACCCTTTGGCCTACAGGTGACTTATTAAAAGTCAGACAACACAACACACACGCTGTACTTAGTGGTCTTACTCAGAGGTGTGAAATGGCTCAGAAATGTGAGCCTGGTGATAACCATGTATGTTAGATCATCTCAGTCTGAGTTTGCTTCAGTTTTTGGGAGGTTTAGAGGAATTTTGTGTGACTGTAGAATACACCAACACAATCACAAAAGAAAATGAGTAATACTGGGGAAAAGCCACATTGCAGTAGCTTATGCTTTTAAATATTTGGGGAAAAAAATTGCTGAACTGGCCAAATGGGGCTAAATATCACTGTAGCAATGGACAGAGTTCATTTAGAGACAACAGTTTGTTATTCTGGGTAACTGTATTATTTTCTGGGTTACTTGATTATTTTTCCCTGGTTTGCTGACAGGGACTTAAATGAGCAACAGGCCTGAAACCAGCAGAGCTGAGATTTTTAGTAGATAGAACTGGAAAACGCAGAATTGTGGTTAACCAGCGTGCATGGAAACGGTATGGGAACATGATTGACATTTGCGTGATTTGCTGTCAGTTTTGTGAGTTACTGCTATTTCATCAGTCAATCTTACTATATCACTGAAAATAATTTAAAACTTATTTTTCTTCTCCTACTATCTTCAGTAAATTCAAATTAATATAAACAGATTTAGACATGAATGCAAAAACAATAACATTTTTGAAGTATATTAATGATTATACAGCAGCAAAATTAAAACTACTGACAGGTGCGGGTGAACCTGTCAAGGTCTGGGATTTATTAGGCACTAAGTGAGCAGTCAGTTCTTGAAGTTGATGTGTGGTGTAAGGATGAAATGTAAGAATCCAAGTGACAAGGGCCAAATTGTGATGGCTGGACATCTTGGTCACAGCAGCTCCAAAACAGCAGGTTTTGTGAACTGTGTTCCCAGTATGCAGAGGTCACTACCTACCAAAAGTGGTCCAAGGAAGGACGACCTATCATGGTCATCAAAGACTCACTACTGCGTGTGGGGAGCGAAGGCTAGCCCGTCTGGTCTGATTCCACAGAAGAGCTACTCTAGCACAAATCTCTGAAAAAGTTCATGCTGGCTATGATAAAAAGGTGTCAGAACACACAGTGCATCACAACTCGCTGTATATGTGGCTGTGTACCTGCAGACCGGTTGGACCGCCCTTGCTGACCCCTGTCCGCTGCTGGAAGCACCTACAAGGGGCATGTGAGCATCATATTAAGCAATGTGATGGAGTGGCCTGGTCTGATAAATCTTGTTTTCTTTTACACCATGTAGACTGCCGGGCACCAAGACGCACTATGGGAAGAAGGTAAGCTGACAAAGGCAGTGTGATGCTCTGTGCAATGTTCTGCGAGGAAATCTTGGGTCGTGGCATTTACCCGGGTGTTACTCTGACATGTACTATCCACCTAAAAATTGGTGCTGGATACTCTTGGTTTGGATTTGGCCCCTGTGTCATCAGATCTCAAGTGTTCAGTGCTGAACTCAAGTTTAAACTACCACCAAGACTAACTGTGATCCAATCACTCAAACAAGTCACTAAGATGGTCTGGGATGCATGTGACCATGTGATTTTTTTAGTTGTAAAATAGAGAGGAGCAGTGTGAAAAAAACCATTTGAAGCTAGCTTGCTGGAAAGACAATTCTAGCAAGTTTGGAAGGGACAGGATGACTTGTCCATTTAACTAGTTGGGTGTGCATGAGTCTCTATCGTTTTTACCCTGTGGACAGAGGTTCTGACAGTGATTTCTCCAGCTAAAATAAGATATTTGCATTGTTGGCGTGAGATTCAAACCCATCTAGGTGAAGTAACACGGGCGGTACACAAGTGGTCAGCTGGACACCTTGCAGACGCCTGATAGACATAAGTGTAAATGACGATGTGTCTCGGCTGACCGCTTGTGATCCAATCATGCAAGACGCATTTTACAACCAAGTGTAAACAGGGCCTTAGCAGACCAGCCCATTCCTGGCAACGGTGTTCCCTAAAGGTCTCCTCGTCTTTCAGCACACTGCAAACACTGTTCAGAAATGGTTTGAGGAACGTAAAAAAGAATTCAAGGTGTTGACTTGGCCTCCAAATCCCCCAGATTTCAATCAAATTGAACATCTTTGGGATGTGCAGGACTAATCCACTTCATGAAGGCCACATCTTGCAACTGTGGGGGGCTGAGACAGAGCTGCTCAGGTTGCACAAGGAGGATGTGAAAGTTATGACTGATCAGTGTACTTCAAGGTAAACTGTATTTATAGTGGCCTGGGATTTTATCAGCTTTATTTACATGAAACATAAAAGCGGATTGCATATTTGTAAATGTAAATGTAATATCTGTGGGACACCAGAACATCCAACTGAGACACCTGGTTAGTCAACACACAAAAAAGTTTAATTGTTTAGCCTCTCATCTGCAAATTGCAGCCATCTGTAAAATAAGGATTATACATTTAACAAATAGTATGTTGTGTAGCCTGATATGTGTAATTGTTGGAAAAGTAGTGTGCAGCCAGCCGGGCAAATAGAAACTTGTCTCAAATGATCAGGTAAATGATTGCTGGTGACTGCTGGCATGGCGCTAGCATGGCGCTGGCATGGCGCTGGCATGACGCTTGTCCAGGCCTGCAGACTGGGTGTCAAGGTTTCAACTGGGCAGTTATAAAATGATTTACGCCAGTGCTGGAATCTGACAATGATACTTAAAACCTGGAACAAACCCCAGTCTCATACCTCAGAATCACTTAACCCTCTCTCTGTCTCTCTGTCTCTCTCTCTCTCTCTCTCTCTCACATACACACACACACACGCACACACACACACACAATGCATACATCCAGTTATACCCTCATACAGACAAATGGGGTGGTAGTTTACTTTGTTCCAGACATTTCTTGGAGCCTAAGGGCTAATAACCCATTCTCCAAAAAGATACCTGGTTTAACCATGTTAAATAAACAGGATTAATACAACAGGTAAAATAATCTATAAAAAATAACAATAAAAATTAACTGAATTAAATTCACCCAGTACAGCTGAATATGTGGTAAAACTATTAATGTTACTCAATTTTAAAGCCATAGTCAAAGGGAACTGCTGAAGACAGATGATTTTGAGTGCTACAGCCACAAAGGCATTGAACTCATAGCTACAGATGGCACTATTCCAATATCAAGTATAGCTATAGAGCCAGTACCCACAGAAAATGCTGGATCAGATATTGATCTACAGTAGTTCTATAACAAATCGCATAACAGTTTAAGCGCAGCATTAAGCAAACTGATATTGGTCACGTGACAACAACAGTGTTCACATGTGGCCTCATTTTAACATAAGAGCAGTATCTTAGGACAGCTAAGCCTTTTTTTTTACTTTAAAGGGCCTATATCACACATTTTATTGCTTTTTTTCTGTACTGGTTTTATGTACCAAACCAGTCATTTTTAATGTTTATATGACAATTTTATTTATTCATCCCTTAAACCGAAAAGCAGTTTAAACATATTACTTTCAAAAGAGCATCTTAGGTGAAGTGTTTCTTTAAATAAATTTTAACGTTTTCTTTTAAAAATACATTGGCATCACTATCACTTCATATTCACATTTAGTATCGCTAGTAGTATTGGTATGAGTAAAAAAAACGTGCTGTAAAAAATGGTATTTTGTACTTTAAAAAAGCTCCAGGCTGTTCAAATGTACTTTGAGTTAACTGACCTAACAATTTCTGATTGTAATGTAATACAACTAATGTGAATGTGTGTTGCATTCCGTAGTATTTGAAGTTCAGTGCAATCCATGCAATTTCAAGGCAGCCTAAAAACCTTTTATAAAGTCAGTTTCTTCCTACAGTGTAGAATTGTACCACCTCTACTAATAGCAACAGTCCTACTGAAATCAACACTATATCTATTTGTGCATTTATCACACCATCACACCTCTCATCTTGGGCTGAGGCGCTGGTACTGGCAGTGACTTTACAAAATATGAGCAAGCTCAACTGGTTTCAGCTTTCAATTAACACAGCAGAACAGTCGGGCTGGTTTTAACAGTGTATATTGAATGAACTGTAATTTTATAAGTCACTCAACTAGTCACTAAAACTAGTTTCAATGAGTTTGATGAGAGGGAACTCGTACAGGCAGAGGCAGAGGAGGCTCACGCAGTGCTGGTTTGACTCAGCAGTGGTGCCCTGATACTTTAACACAGAGACACAGCAGTGGGTATCAGAAACGGAAGGGCGTATTAAATTACGCAACTTGGTTATTAGCCAGAATGAACATAAACAATGACTAATCTATATTGGCATAATTTCAGTCATTCATGATGATATGCACTTAAATGATTGTGGCCGGAAGGTGACCATTCCTGTTTGAAAAAAAAAAAGCAACAACAACATTCTGGCTGCAAGTGTAAATTTGAAATCAGGATTATGTAAAATTTCAGTGATTCAGAGTTTCCAGTAAAAAGCCCTATGACATGTTGTAGCTTGTAACAGCAATTTGCTTTTTCGCTGATGCTGAGGCACCTGCCCCTTAAGCCACAGTGCCCTTTGTAGTATGGTTTGGTCTTATTTCCCTGTTCATTTTTCATTCGGCTCAGTCACCCCTGCGTGTTTAGCCGTTCTAAGCGCCCAAACAGCTTCAAACAGCTTCTACCTGGTGGATGTGGTGCCTGAGCCTAATGTAAACGCATACTCCGTTGTTTCTCCTTGAAGGAGTTGCTTAAAGCAGAGTCACTCAGGGTGAGTCAGCGTTCAATTGTTCAGCCGCTGGTGAGGGACTTCCTGAGTCATCCTTATGTGGCACATCTACGTAGAGATCATGTGACTGTTAAAGAGCGGGGAAGTGTGCTGATGTTTGAGCAGGGAGGAGTGAGGAGAGTCAGGTTTCAGCCTTACTATCAGTACACTAGTAAACAAAGCCATTGTACTGTCCCATGTGGATTATACGTAGTGTAAACACATGTATCAAAAGGTGCAGGTGCTTGTGCATTTCCACCACCATAAACTGGTTCTCGGTTGGTAAAAGGCGTGCTGTTCCCGGACTTGCAAACCTGCTGGTGTGGAACCAGTACATTGTCACCATTTAAAGTTTATAGGGGTAACTGCTACTTTCCACTTTATTTGGAAAAATAATTGAAAATCTCTGCAAAACTGTGAATCATCAGTCATCTGTGGAATAAATCTACGCTTTGCTGGTGTTCTGGTTCTCAAGGAAACAAAACAAAGCACCACATTTTCAACAAGTAGGCCTGATGGAAGCTAATGTTAGTAATTATGCTGTCATGCTGTCAGACGGTTATCATTGCTCTCATAGGCAGAGTTAGCATGAGGCATTTAAGACCAGCCAGCCAGCTCAACCACAACCTGCAGAACCTCAGTGGTGAAAACAGGCAGCACAATCTCACTTAGAGCACAGCTTCATCACACTCACACAGTGTTTGCCTTGCTTTATACAACCTCTCTAGCCCAGGAAAGGGTTGTTAACCGGTTAATTAGTTGGATCAGTTGTGATGGGAGCACTCTAAGTGTGCAGACCAGGCCTGTTGCTATATGCCACAGAGACGTTGCTATATGCCACTGCCCTTTGGAGCATCTTTTTCATAGTGCAGGAGTTTAGTGTGCCTTTATATTGACTGACACAAATGCGTGAAAGTTTCTGTATTCAGATACAAATAAGACAAGTAAAGAAGACAAGTAGCATAACAAGTAGAGAAAGTAGGAAAGGCTGCTTGGATTGTTCATATTAGAAAATTATTAATTAGTAAAATCTGAGTAAAAACAAATAAAAACGGTCTTAAACAGTCTAGAACTGGTGTTTTCTCTCCTACATACTCGCAATTTACTCTTTTTTCGCTCAGGTCTTCCCCACCCACTTGTAGGCAGAAACTATACCAAAAAGTCCCCCGAGTTCAAAGATCTTGTGGTTTTTTTCATTATTTCTAACACCTAAAAAGAAAGAAATTTGGATATTTTTGTTCTTTATAGGTGTTTGCGCGTGACACCATTTTTAAAAGCCCAGTAGTGGTTGTTATTATTATTATTACATGTTTTTAAATTACAATAACTTTGGTCCTACGTGACATAGGAACACCAAACAAAGTTCAGCATGGCTCAATGCTGCTCGTGTTCTGGGGGTTAAATTATGCATGCAATTATTTAAATGACTTAAAGAAAGGTTTTTCTTACTGACAGCAATATTAGTGTTTAACTTAAGAGTCTATGTTAATTTCTGTCATTGTGCAGCCTTGAACAAGGCAAGGTGATGATCGTACAAAGAACATACGTTACCACAGGAAAGTTTTGTCTGGGAGCTACTAGTTTCCTTTTGAAAGAGTTTTTCCTTGAGGCTATTTAACCAAAAGGTCTTTCCCTACAGTGACGCCCTGAGGAATCCAAAAACTGAGGCGTCTTATTTATAAAATCTAGTTATTACGGTCCAGATGTGTCTTTTTTCTCTGTTTCACCATGACTGGTGGCCTGAAGGGTGCCGTTGACAATGTTCTGGCCTTGATGCAGCGCTGGGTAAATGTTGATTTGGTAATGTAGTGTGTCCTAATATGTCCATGACCCTGATGCAGCTGAAAAACAATCCAATCTAGAAGACCTCCCATTCTCCCGAATGTCTGCTGAACACACACACACCACTCCATGGTGTCAGCCACTGCCCCCTCAGTGGTGCAATCAGGGAAATTGTCAACCTACCTTGATCACATATCAGTGTCAACAGTTTTAGAACACATGGACTAATGCTGATGACATGGACACGTTTTCAAAATAAATACAGTCATTATAGCCCCTAAAAAACAAACAGAAAGTTACCTTTTAAAATATTGCAGAAGCATTTTGTAAAGAAGCAGCAGTCACTTTATAGCACACGTGGTGGAATGTTTGTTGTGCAGAATGTAGCCTATGTGGCGCTGTTTGTTAAAGTGACTCTTATTGATTTGCATTTGCATGGGGCAGAGTGTGTTTCCAGCAGAAGTTTCCCCCACTGCTCTAGGAGCTGGTGTGAGTTTTACTAGGGTGGGTTTGCATAACTTAAGCAAACCCTCTTTAAGGATTAAAACTCATACATGGCAGAGAACTACACTGCATGATTGGGCCTGATCCAGAGTGGAGCTGTATTTGGTATCTGACACACCCAGCTTTGGTTTGCCCTGAAAGGATGTTTTTCTCCTTTTAATTTGTAGCGCTCAACGTTGGCCCAGCTGTGGATGACCAATGCACAGCTGTTGGTTTCATATCCTTAGAAACGTCAGAAGCACACAAAATCCACCCACAAGAAACAGAGACATCCTCTCAATTATATTAGTGACAATAAAAATGCACCTAGACAATGCACCTTGATGAGTAGCCTTTCAAAAATTCAGAAACACTTCAGTGGAAAAAGATGGAGTGGATCGAAATCAGGGGTCACTAGTCTTACCTCCCAGGGGCTCCAGCTTAAATGGAATGGAAACGTGCAGCCACACACACCTTTATGAATAAGACTGTTGACCCTTAATCTAAACGGTCATCTAATGATCAGGAAATGATTCTGTCTGTAAGAGAGAGTGGGCAGTATTTGTAGTATGCCTCTAATCACTGCTATGAATGTGCAATGATTAGATGTTGATTTTTATGATGCCAAACCTATTATTGTGGTATACTATGCTTTATTGTTATTAAAATCATCGTCTAACCATTGCAGAGAGGGCAATTTTTTAAACAGATTTTTAAAACTAGAGTAGAAGAGATTTAATCAAGTACTTGGGAAGGCCCGGAGAAGAAATCAAGAACAATGCTGTGCACTGGGGAGGGAGGATACAAAGCCGTCACATGATGGCATTTCTGAAGTGATTAAGGAGTGTAAACTGGAGGGAATTTTAATTTCAAATTCGCAATGGAAGACGGCCATCGGGTTCAGAAATTCTCCAGAACAGGAGCATTATTAAAGCCTTATTAGTCTGCAGCCTACAGTTATGACATCGTACTAGACTTACATAAGGGCTACTTCAGGGTAAATGAAAAAGTTTCTAATCTTTGTTTATTTAAGGATGGACCATTAAGACATTTCCTCTGTTTTCCAAGACCAGCAGAGGAATGTTGCAACACTTTTGTAAATTTGAGTCACAGTCACAACATGGCCCAGTGTCAGACCCTCAGCACACTGAGCGAAGGCCAATGTCCCAAGGAGCCCAGGCACAACCTGTTCATGTGGCTGGTGGTCATAGTCCAGTGCCAAATGCTCTTCGAATATGGGGAGCTAATACAAGCTAATACAAGAGCCACAACTTATGCATTTTTTGCATTCTCACATGCCTTACTGTGCTTAATGAACTTTCCATCTTACACAGGGCAGATACTCATGCACACACTCACATAGTTTACACATTACACTGCCATATAGGTGCACTTTGATTATTACTATGAATGGTCAGGTACTATACCTGCTATACCTGTTAAACTGTGTATTTATAGCTGCTGACTCTAGCCCACACTGTAGCTGCACATTTGAAAGTGAAGTTTGTAGAAGATGTTTTAAACAATTATATAATACACACTTGACTTGGTATGTATTAGCTTTACTCTTTCAGTATAGAGCCCTGCTACAGAACTGCCACCCCTGTTTTCTATTTATAACATCTGACTGAAACCTGGTGAGACTGCAGCTTGAACTCACTGAAGTATGTAGAATGGTAAGTTTACTGGAGAAGTCAAAAATGTTCTTTACGTCTAATTTGAGTTAAGGTAAAGCATTTTTATTGCATGCAATTTTGGAATATTTCTGTTGTTCATGTATCAAAAAAGTTTCACACATTGTGAAAGGCCTATTGTTTTTAACTGATATAGGAAAATAAAAATCCATGTAACAGTGTTTTATGTTTGAACATTATGTTATGCAATGCTTCCAACTGAATAAGACTCTCACTCTTCATCTTGAAAAAAATCAAAATACTCCTTTTGAAAAACAAAAGTGTGTTCATCTTCCACACAAAACGACTGGACTATACGTCACCTTGTACTTACGACTTCCAAAGCTGTAATTGAGAACTTGCAAAGAGGACTTGAAGGCGTTGGGCCTTTCAGTTCTGTCTAACTCTTGAGGGCCTACCTGAAGGGGAGCACTAACTTGGCTGCCTCGACTATCTACCTAGACTGCATGGAGACAAAACTGGACAAAACTGGACAAAATCGGACAAAATTGGACCGTTTTCCATTGATCATTTCAAAAAGTCATCCATTTTCCTTGAAACCAAAGCATAACAATGAAAATACAGTATTACTACAATACTCCCTACAATACAACAAGTATCATAAATACTATAAATGACATGTTTTTGTATTTCAAAGAAATCATTTGACAATTTCTGAAGACCTAGAAGACCCTGATGGTTCCTGACTGCCATCTTACATACAAAGTGCACACATAAAAATAAGGGAAATTAACAACATAACAACATGACCTGGGAAGGAACAAGGTAGGTGTAGCTAGCTGGCACTACAGGGGAGGAGACTGAGAAGTTTAGTAATAGTCACTGTATGGGTAAGACTGGAATGACCAGTCAGACAAGACAGACTAGTTTTGAAGTAAGATTTCTAGTGATGTGCATAGTACTCAGAAGATAAGCAAGCAGAGAACATTTAAAATAGGAGTCGCTTCTACAGATAGGAGATCTGTGAGCAGGTCAGGGAGAGAGGACATGTAAGAGGAAGCAATGGCTAAAACCGGCTGAGAACCAGCTCAGGTCGGGGTCAGCACAGTATCAGCTGAGCTGGTGTTCTGAGGGATTGTGTTTTCGCACACTGCTTGTTTATGGAAGAGCAAGAATTTTGTGAGGCTTTCTCTGAGACGGGCCCCTGGAGGCTCTCGGCAGGCACCGAGCAGTGGGGCTGTGAGAGACTAGGTCAGTGTATTAAAGGACGCAGCAGGAGGTCAGCGTGGCGGAGGCCTCAGCGCTCGGCCTGTCCGCTCTAACGCTGGGCTGAGGCTTCTGACACGTTGTTGCTAACTTTGAGGTTGGTGTGAGCGTCGTGGAGAGCGTGTAGAAAGGGCAACGGAGAAAGCAAGAGAGGTGGAGGCCATGTGTTGGCGTACAGCTGGGCCCCGGCTCCGTCAGGGCCACACATCTTCCCCCAGAAAGAGGACAGAGAGCACACACCTGACTATGTGACCCTGATGTGTGCGAAAATACACTGTAAACTAGTCTGATCCGCAATCCCTGACCAACATATTTCACCATCAGTTTCATGTAACATCAACAGGCTCTTCATTGTCCTTAGCTGTAACAGAATATTCAGTGCATGTGTTCCTAGTAATATAATACTACACCTCGTTTGGACGATAATTCCCTTCCATTAGCATAAGTTAAATAAAGCAGGACTTCATATATTCATACAATACAAATGACGTTTATATTTACACTGGGGTTTGTGCAGCAAGTGAAGGGAATGTGCTGCAAAACGAAGGGCTCTTAGATGTTTTTAAAAGGCGTTATCAAGGAGGTCCTGCGAGCTGTTCTCTTGAATGATAGGTGGGGGTGGTTGGGTGGAGCGTGATATTTTAGTTAACATGATTTATCCCCACCCACTGGTACATGATGACAAATCAAAAGTCAGAGAATGCTTTAGAACTGGAAAAATTCACCAAACTTTGATCAAAATTTACAGGGCAAAGTTTGATAAGACAGTATGTATTTCTCTCGTTCTCTCTCTTGCTCGCTCACTCACTCTCTCACACACTGGCACACATTGTTCTTGCAGACAAATCATCATGTCCTCATTTCCTCATACCAAAGAGTAAGAGTGCTTCCTCTCTATCTCCTTCTCGTTTGTTTTGACGTCAGCAGCTGTAACCTTTCATTGACGTTCCAGCATGTGGATATGTGTTCTTAACAAGAGACTCTTCCACGAGGAAGTTTGATACTCACACACCAGAAGCCAGTCAAATCGTGAGCTAAAACTGAGCGAGGTCAAAGTGGGATGGTCATTCCTGGATAGTTGTAAAAAGCGAATATTTCCTGTGCAAGTGCATCCAACTGCCTGCTTCATTAGAGCTGTGGAATAAACACATTGATATCATGAGGATGGGTGGAATGTGTTTGGGGTAAAAAGAGAGTAGCAGTGGGCTGGTGCAATTTTAAGTTCAAAACCAGAATAAATTAGACAGCTCTCAAGATTTTAGATAAGAACTGCTCAAGGCTCTGTCAAACAAAGAATCTTGAATCTTGAAGTTTTACTTTTCTTTTCTGTTCCTAGTAATGTTTTCCCACCTTTTCTTGTGGGGCAATTATAACCTGAAATACCTGAAATGGCATTTATGCATCACAAAACATTAACAGTGACAATAATGCTGGAACGTATTGTTCTACTCCACCTATTTCTACTGCTACACCCATAATAAACTTTTACTTTTTTCAGGCAACGTCCGGTTTTCACTAGTTAAATCACTAACCATACAGACTTTTCCTTTGTCTTATTGACAATTCTGTTCAAAATAAAACACCCCCTGTTTCTTTGTTGGCACACAATCAAGTGTGGCCCCGGAACAAAGCACGAGTGAGACAAACTGAAACCAAAAATAAAATTAAAAACAGAGCATAAACGGAATGTCCTGAATCCGTGGAGGAGCCTGGGAGGTGCAGTTGATCTTTGTGACACAAATTAATGGTAGATCTGTACAAAAGAGCCAGATATTCATGAGAGAATTAACAGTTGAGTCACACTCACAACCATTAACGGTAAATCCCCAAGAGTCTACCTGCAGTCACTACAAAGTGATGGATGAAGACCCTCCTATGCAATCTCTTGCAGCACAAAGTTAAGTTTCCCCTCATTATGCGCCTCTATAGAAGCATTTTTCTTGTAAAGGATGATGACTGGTTAAAGGGGCATAGCCCCACTAAATAATAATGCTTCAAATGGTCACTCAATTGCATGAATAATGTTATGTGTTTTAAATGCTTTAAATGTCTTCTCTATGGAGTGTGTTGAAGCAATAGCAATATCAGTTCCACCGAAAGCTGAATACAAATGGAAAATCCTGATTAATAAAATAACTTGAATTTTTAATACATCAAGACTGGCATATCTGGTGGTTGGTGCAATGTGGTGGGTGATACCAATGTCATCACAGTGGGTTTCTACCCCCGACTTGGGCAGGAACACCCCCTCAGAGGGCCTGGACAAGACTGGCCAACTCTAAATTTACCTACATCTGTTACATGATTAAACTGTACAATATTCTGGATAGAAGTGTCTGGAAAATGCATAAATGTGCATGACTGGACCAATAGGAATGCTGGACCAAAATGACTGGAATGGATAGAATGTTTTTCCTTCTCTAAAAAAAGGGTTTGTTATGACAGCGACAAAGTGTATATTTATGTCTAATAACAGTGAGAGTAAGAGATTATTATGTGCTGAAAATGTTCATGGAAGGAGAGCCAGGAGAAGAGGATCATCCTGGGATGCATGCAGGCCTTATGTAACCGGCTGTTCATCCACAGACATGCCACGCTGGGGAGTGTGACCGAGGCCACATACACTCACTAGAATGCGCACAAATACAGCTCTGTTCTATCACAGCTACATAAATCTCACCTAGCAGCATTTCAGTGTTACACCACACATCAGGAGTAGTTTGTGTATGTGCCTGAGGCAGATAGGGCAGTGTCACACATAGTCTGCATGTGTGTATGTGTGTGTGTGTGTGTGTGTGTGTGAGAGAGAGAGAGAGTAGAGTGGTTGGCAGTGCAATATGTGTGGACTTGAGGTCAGGGAGAGCAGATCACTAGTGTGTGAGGAGATCGGGCAGCATGGCGGGCTGGTGAGATTTTCTGCTGCTGGGTAAACATGTGTGTGAAGCTTCCACCACTTTGTGTGTGAGTGGCTTTCACTGCTGCCCTCGTCTGCTCCTCCACCCAAAGAGTCATGAGCACTTTACTTCTACCACCATTCATTAGCTGTATCTGAACACAGCCTGACGCCTTACATCACACACACACACACACACACACACACACACACACACACACACACACACACACACACACACACACACACAC
>JBBIGA010000126.1:19532111-19551065 GCA_037576975.1 Alestes dentex
TTATGCTAATTTCGCTAATTAATACATTTAGTAATTATGAATCAAATGACATTCAAAATAGATGGTCACATTGTTGCCAGGTTCTAACATGCATTTTCGCAATTCTACCACTGGGTGTTGTGCGTATGCGTGGTCAGAGGTGTGCGTATATTTAGGCACATTTCTAAGCACAAGTACAAGTTCATAAATTCCACACTTTGCGCAGAAACAATCGTACGCACGCTTTAAGCACAGGTCTTTGCTTACGCATGCTTGATAAATGAGGCCCCTTGATCCTTTACACCGAGTTCAGATCACACAGTGTATGACCATTACACACTACAGAAAACCAGGGGCGGACTGGCAATCTGTGTGTTCTGGAAAAGTCCAGAACGGTCGTCCGTCGACCCGAGATGCGACCGAGATGCGCATAACAACACGCCACCCCCCCGGAACAGTTTTATTAAACTGATGGTGAATGTGGGATGTCTTAGCTAAGTTAACTGTATTCCAGAGGCATTATTAGCATCTTATTGGCAGTGTTGGGAGAAACGCGTTAAAAAAGTAACGAACTACTGTAATGCATTGCTTTTTGCTGTAACGCGGTAATGTAAGGCATTACAGAAAACAAATTGGTAATATTTTACTCGGTACAAATGTCCGTAACGCGCGTTACAATGCATTTTAACCCGGAATAAAGTGATTTTTTTTATTCATACAAATTCGCCAAAATCGCCGCGAGATCAGCAGAGGAGAAACGCCCGCGCAAAATGTTTCACTTCTTGTAGTCAGACAGAACAGAGAGATGAGTAGGGTACCAGACGTCCTCTTTTCCCCGGAGACCTGCGTCCGGCCGGAATTTTAGAGGGCTTTTGAGCTGCCTAAACATTCGTCACGTCATGGCATCTCTCATAAACTACAAGTCCAGATGCGGCCGAGATGCGCATGAAACATATCCCAAATCTGATCTAACGTCAGATAGCACTGTTTTTAACCATAAGCTGCTCAGTCAGACACCACATCACCTTCCACTGGCTGTGTAATGAGCTAATTGAGTGTCATGAGCCACATTTAGATTGCCAAATCCATATTTCCAGTTATTTTGGTGAGAGTAACGTAAAAGTAATGCAATAGTAGTGTAATGCCTTACATTTTAACTACAGTAATATTGTAATGTAAAGAATTACTTTGAAATGACAGTAACAAGTAATAAATAACGCATTACAGTGTTGAAGTAACTTGCCCAACACTGCTTATTGGGGGCTTAGCCCACCCCAGCTGTCAGTAATTATACCATTTTCAAATAATTTCAGAATGAAATGAATAGCTCAGGTGCGCAATTGATTTTCACAACATGAAATCAAAACAAACAAAATGAGCTCAATCTCAGTTTTTGTTCACCTGAAAACTTCGTTTTCTATTAAGCTGCAGGAGTAAAACTGGAAGACAAAATAAGACTCTTGATGTTGGTAAAGCAGTCATATTACCTATAATTACAGATATTTTGTACATTTGCTTCACGGGAAACTAATAATGGCTTGAAGATTATAAGTTCGATTCTATAAATGAAAAATTAAGATCATCCCACTTTCTTTCTGTGCTTAGTCCATGATCCACATTGGTATTATAGAGAGTGCAGGCTGGCTAGACCAGTGGCTCTCAAACTGTGGCATCACACTCTGTTGTGCTTTGGGAGCTGGCCAGGTGTGCCTCGGAATTAGTGCTAGTTATGATCCACACTGATATAATCATGTGTAAAGGTGTGTACTGGAAAGAAATACTTGTTTTAATAAATGGTGTCCTTTGTGACAAAAATGTTTGAGAACCACTGAGCAAGTCTCGCTAGCTAAAGAGCCTCTTCTTCACCAGCCTGAGTGAGTTGATGAGGCAGTGGCGATCTCACATCCTGATCATCTGCTACTACAACAGGAGATAACACTTCCTCCACATCCTCTAGTCTCACCTGCAACTGAACACCTTCAGGCTTTTACTATATTATAAATAACTCAAAACTTTAATTCTGAGCTACAATTGTACAATTTTAAACCTTTGTGGTGTTTTGGATTGTCGATGACGGGTGGGGGGGTGGTGGTGGTGGGGGCTGATATTATGATTTCAATCTGTGTGTGTGTGGGAGGTAATTTGGTGTCATTTTGGTTTGTTGGCATTTCATGTGTATTTGGATACCGAAGATTGGATCCAAGGCTATTTTTCTTTCTTTTTCTTTCACTTTCATTTTTGTTTTTGAACTATTTGTGACATCTGGAACTATTCATACAACATTGCCCAAGTCGAACAAGACCCCTGCTGTGTGCAGTTTTCAAAAATAGCATGAGGTTCCACAGTGGTCCAGTCAACCAGATGTTGCCATCTGGTCCCTTGATCTCAGCTTGGATGTCAACACCTTCTCTTCCTCTTAAACATGAAGATATTTATTTTCCTTTTACCGTTCATTTACTTATTTATCACAACATGCTACGGAAATGGTATATGGGGTTGCACTGGCTTCAGTGTAACCCCATATACAACCTAATGTATTTAATGTTTGTTCAGTAAATACATTAGGTTGTCTAAAAGCAGCAGAACTTGATAAAACATTGGACTGGGACTTGACTACACGCCTGCGTTTCCTGATTACACACAACTTTTCATTTCAGTTTCAACTCAGTTTTGTTTCCACAAAAGCCACACCTAATCCATTTAAACCCAGCATGCTAGGGCTGGAAATACCGCATTATATATATATATATATATATATATATATATATATAGACTTTAATTAGAGGTTTAGTTTTAGTCTTGACTTTGACATCTCCTATCCTTTCATGACCCAAATAAATGATTTTGATTTCTGTCTTTAGAGCAGTGACACTGCGAACAGAATGATTAAAGCTTCAGAACGGGTCTCCTCAGGATTCTATCGGCCCATGAGGCCAGTCCTTTAGAGATCCGCGTTCCTACACTTTGCTGTCAATACTGAACCGCTGAGCAGCCGGCTGTGGAGGTGATGCAACTAGGCAGACATATGGGCTTCACAGCTACTTATATTCACTTTTTAAATCAATTTTTTGTGCATTTCATCGGGGGGTGTGTTCCGGTCTCCTTGGCTGATGGTACCATCAGTCTTTCAGAAAAAGAGTTCAGTCTGGCTCCCAGCAAATGATACATGAGGTCTGGAGTTATACTTCCTTTCTGTTCAGCTGAAGATTTGGATTAGAATCAGAATTATGAAATACATCCCATACATTAGCATGACTCAGGAATTTGTTCTGGTGTGTGTGTGTGTATATATATATATATATACATGTGTGTGTGTGTGTGTGTGTGTGTGTAAGATTGATTTTTGTCACTTTTTAAACATTTTTTAGAATTTTACACTCTCTGACATTTGCTATTTAAACTTTTTGTGTGTTAATTTGATACCCCAGCTTTGAGGGACTTCCAGTGTCAGACTGCAGAGTGGAGTTGATTTAAACTAAACCAAAGCGGCTAATGAATCAGTCAATTTAATAAATATGACACACACAGCCAAACATGACAATATGAAGAAACTTTAAAATCGATCTCACATCAGCAAAAATAACTTTTACAAACCTAAGGTTGCGCATTTGACAGCTTGGAGTTGTGTAACAGTGATGCTTTGTTTTTCAAAGAAAAAGCAGAAACATTCATTAACAGAACAGGAGATGACCAATAAGTGTGCAGAACAAAATTCAATCTGGTTGACAGCATATACTATTATGTGTAAGATAACATGTGATGCATTTGTTAACACGCTTGTTGTAAAATACGCACACAACCAAAATAATAATAAGAAGAATAGACTAAGACTAAGACTAAGAATACAAAAAAATTCCCCTATTATTATTTTAATTTGTAAGGGAGTTTTTCAAATTTGGGAGTTTATCAGACATTCCTTTTTCACTCATTGTTCATTATTAACACCTGTAAATCCATGAGTCCTTTCTTCATTCTTTATGAAGGCTTATAGGACTAAATCCTTTAACAACTGCTTTGTGTTCAGTTTTCTAAGTTTGAAATACAAATAGCAATTACACATTGTTATTTCTGTCCTATTTATCCAGAATAAATGATCAGTGGTGTTGTTCATAAGCTATATAACATTTCTAGTTTCTGAATAAATTAGCAAATCATGCCGAAGAATGTATTTCAGATTTTATCACCAATTAATTATTGTAAATGTCTTTGTACATTGCTGCAAACAACTGTGACTCTCTACCAAGCTTATAAAGCAGTCGCTGTGTGAACAAAATCATTGTTTCTTTCTTGCCCTTTAATATGCTGTGTGAATAAATAGTAACGGTCCAAAATTCATCAAAAAGTCATCCTACACTGAAAAAGTTTTAAAAGTTTTTCCCTCTCCTGTAAAGTGTGGCGTTCAGAGATACAAGGTTTCGCTCCAACAGTAATAATACGTTAAAGCATATACTGTAAAGACATTTTTTAAAATAGATTGTATCATTTTTAAATGCAAAGATTTTCAGAGTGTCTGATTTTTTAGAATGTTAGTACTGACCTGGGGAAAAATAGACTTAGCAACTAAGAAGACAATAGCTAGTGTTCATGTCTTTCGCTTATTGACATGAGAGTCAGTTTGCTGGGTAGAGGAAGAGTGCTTGCTCTGTCTTACCAGTACAGAAATATGGGAATACTGTTTCTGTGAAATTAATATTTGTGAAGGTGTGCAAGGTAAAGTTTGTAAATGGATCATAGAATCTTATTTCTCCTTTTTCATAGTCCAGCTGTACTCTGATAACTCGCGGCTTCTTTGGCGCACAGAGCTCCGTCTGATTCTGTGGCCCGACTTGGTATTTCCCGTTCACTAAACGAATGCTCCACATTCCACAGGAAGGGTTCATCTTCAGCAGCCTCTTCCTGTTCACAGACTGCTTGACCACACCTATGGTCCAGTGGTCACTGTCTCCCACCTTCACGTCCCAGCAGTGCAGGGCTGAGCTGAAGCCCTGAGAGCCCAGCACTCCTACGTACAGTCTCTCTGGGTTATCAGGCACATATCGCTTCTGGTGCACGAAAGACACGCTGGTCAGGTCCTCCGACACCACCAGCTTACTGGAGGCCGTGTTTGGGTCCAGGGTCACTGGAGCTGGAGGAGAAAAGGGTGAAATGAGTCATTTCATTAGGGTGCCTTTACCATAAACTGACTGAGTCCATTGAAGCTGAGCTACTCAGGTAATTTTGCTGGTGATTGTATCATTTTGTTCCCTTATTGTGCACACCAAGGAATGTAAAATGGCCTACGTGGCATGCAGGCCAAACAAAAGGTTAAAATAATGTAAAAATAGCAATGATTAAACCACAGGCATGGTCAAACAGTCTAAGATAAGAGAGATCAGATAAGATAAACCTTTATTAGTCCCAGAGGTGGGAAATTTGCTTTGTCACAGCAGAAAGTGGATAGAACAAAGTTAAGAGCAGCAAAAATCAAGAAAACAATAGAATAGAAAAAAAAACCGATACCAAATAGTACAGAATAAATAATACAATCTAGAAATATAAATATGGACATCTGTATTGTAAAATATATGCATATATGTATATGTAAACTATATGTGAACTAAGTATATGTAAACACAAAGTGAAAGACCTTTACCGTTTGTCACAAGATTCTGCATTCTGGCCCAAACTGTGAACAGCAGGGTTTGTATGGGATTTGTCTCATCTCTCTTCAGAAGTTCTTCAGAATCAGAAGTTTCTAAGTCCGCTTCTGCCATGGGAAAGCTTTCTAACCTGTAACACGAATGTGTCAGGTTTGATTATGTTTCTTTTTACATTGTTGTAAGGCCTGGTACGGAAAATGAGTTGGAGTCCCAGTCAGGAGCTACTGAACAGCCCGCTCCAGATCACAACTCCAGGATTTCACACAGGCCCATACTTTCTTCATTCTTCATGAAGGCTTATAGGACTAAATCCTTTAACATTTATTTATCCAGAATAAATGATCAGTGTTGTTGTTCATAAGCTATATAACATTTCTAACTCCAGGATTTCACACAGGCCCATAAGGCAGAGATCAGGATCACCTGAGTACTAGGTTCAGGTAGTATAGATAGCCCTTTCAGACGATATACCTGTGCAAAATATACAAGCCTTGCCTAGATACCAGGCATACTCTCTGTGTTTTGGATTTTTCCTGTGTTTTCTATGACCTGTTTCTGAACCTTTGATTTACCTTTTTGCTTAGTGGACTGACTTTGATTGCCTGTTTTTGGATTTACTGGTTTTTGACTTTTTGCTACGGTTTTGGAGTTTTTTCCCTTTTGCCTTGCGGACTTTGTATTTTCAATAAAACTTCTATTTTGGTACTCTGCATTTGGATTCATACCCATGTTCATTACACAAGTAATATCAATAAGATAGATAAGAAACAATAATTCACATAAATGAGTACTTCATATACTTATGTGATCTGGATATAAATGTAAAAAACTTACCTCATCAGGTTTTCAGAGTACTTCTACGTGGAATAAACAAAAAAAAAAAACATGCGTTAATTGCTGTACAGTATTAGTCCTTCATACATTCATTCAAGAGTGGCATCAGGAGAATCTGCATATTATTCTGCATGTCTGCTGTAATGTATAGCAGATTAAAAGACTATAAAGGGTGCTATAAAGGGTTCTATGAACAATGCCATAAAAAGCATTTTGGTTCTCTAAAGGACCATGCTTGTGAATGAGATGAGTCTGAAGAACCTTTTAAAGGTAATAAGAAGCTTCACATAATGACATTCCAATGGCTTTACATTATGGGGAGGTTCTCATTTGCTATAAAAAGGTTTTTCATACTCACAAATTTTATTTACAAAAATGGTACTTTCAAGAATTGTTCTTTGATGGGTTCCTAAGGGAATCAAAAATGGTTCTTCTACCCCCACCCCCACACCCACCCCCTTATTTTTAAGAGTGTGATGATGCTTTATACAACAAAACAAAAATATAACACAAAATAATGCACATATATTTAGTAAAATGTTCCTGTATTTGACTAACTAATGAGGATTAAAGCTGCAGTTGCACTGTTGCTCTGTTATCAGCACTCACCCACAGTTCTTGCTGCCTGAGTACAAACTCCTGGCAGGAACTAATGATTAAACTGACTGTCATTTATGTTTAATCTATTGGACCCCATTCAGATTGTATCCCTGTTCTGAATTTGCATTCAGTCGTTGCTTATAGTGTCTGATGATTAGGACAGAGAGTGATTAATTAATTTAGCAGCACAGGGAGAGGAACCCAGATATAGTTGATTTAATTCGCTATTGAAACAAGGAGGAGGTACGCACAAGTACTCAGAGTGAATTGATGTGCCTAATCAACATGCAGCATGGGATCAGACTTGTTTATATATGGAATTAATATGAGTTGTGGCCTTTCTTTAGAGGCTTTTAAGATGTGACTTCATTGTAGCGTAAATCCAGAAACAAACTCAATGGCAGGACATTCAGCCAACACACAGACCAGCTCTACAAACTCAACATGTGTCCTTACCTTACTGTAGCAGTTAAAACACAAAAGTACAAAAGTGGGCAACAGAGTTTACAGTCACAGTAAATAAAAAAGGGGACATTGAAGGAGTGTGTGCTGATTAAAGCAGGGGTACCTAGATCAGGTTCTGGAGGGCCGGTGTCCGGCACAGTTTGGAAAGACCCCCCTTCAAACACACTCACTAAACCTGGCAATTAACAGATTAGTTGAACCAAGTGTGTTTGTGAACAGAAATCACCAAACTGTGCTGCACACCGACCCTCTAGGAGTGAATTTGGGCATTTCTGTATGATATTAAAGAGGTGATGATGTGTCATGTTAATATTGCTACAGACATATTAACATGCTCATCTGCAGTAAGTGTTGACCGCATAGACCAGTGCTGGAATGCTCAAAATGTACTATAACTGTGCTGTAAATTGCGTGATGACACATTTTAGAACAAAACATTGTGCAAAACCCTGTTTGAAGTATGAAGATTCTGGCCTTCCTTGTTTGTCTAAAATAGAACAAAACCAGCATTGTTCCTTTTTACGCAATGAAACTTCAGAGTCAGTTCTGCTTTTGTAAGTAGATAAGTTCACACATATGTATTTGACTGTGTCATACCTTCAAAAATGCAATAGTATCAGCCTCGATTTCCTTCCTTGTAAATGCAATGGTTTCTGAGAGAGCTGCTATGTCCTTGGACAGCTCATCAATTCTGGCATGCTGTTTCTCAAGTTTTTTATTTTCTCTTTTTCTCAGAGCTGCGATCCTGCTCTCTTCTTCTTCTCTGAGAAACTGATGAAGTTTCTCAAATTCTGCTTGGAACTGCTTTTCCACACTTCGCGATTCATCCTAAGAGACATTGTGAGAAGGTTATGTTTCACGCCAACCACAGCTCTCCACAAAACCACCACAGCTCCCCTGTTCTCTTCATTTTTTATTTTTTTTGATAATTCCGTAGAAGTACCTAAACGGACGATACAATGTGGAGTCTGAGGAATGAGGCAACACTTACCATAAATTGCTCAGCCTGTTCCTTATAACCATCCCGCACTTTACTCATGTTGTCAAGGCTTATGCACAGAGTCTCGATTTTCATTTTGAGTTTCACCTAGAATGCCAACCAAGACCTTTTGAGAATTCTTTTCTGATCGTCTCAGATCAAACTAATCGGTTTTCAGCAGCAGAGAAAGTCCAATTACAAAGACCCCTCCTTACCTTTAGCTCCTGTGCTGCTTCCACAATAGGAGAACATTTGTGACTTTCATGCTTCTTTGAAGTGTAACACACCACGCAGATGGCCTGTTCATCTTCAAAGCAGAAGAGCTTGAGCTTCTCATTGTGCTCAGGGCACATGTCATCTGTTGCAGATGCAGTTTGCCTGCTCTTAAAGCTCTCACAGAGGCTGGTGAAGGCCAGGCTCCGGGTGGGCTCGTCCTGTGAGCACTCCTTCCTGCAGACGGGACACAGCAGCAGCTCCTGAGTGCTCCAGTACTGCTGGAGACACTCCTCACAGAAACTGTGACTGCACTTCACCACCACAGGAGCTTTAAACACCTCATAGCAGATCGGACAGGTGAAATCCTCCTTCAAGAGTGACAGTGTTTCTGCCATTGCTGTGGTTTATTTTTATGTCCTCGATTAGCTGGCTGCACAAGTGTGCGTCTCTCAACAGGAAAGTGTTCTGCAACATTTGTGTCCTGGTAACAGTTTCTTAAAACCCCCCACTTGTTAAATCTGCTTTTGGTTTCTTTTCTGCAGAAAAAAGAGTTCTTAAGCAGGAGCCATCACGTTTACCTCCACTAGATGTCAGTGTGCATCCATGCAAGATCGCCCTTGCCTGCCCTTGTGAACAACGTGTCTGTGTGTGTGAGGAATGGTGTACACCATCTGTGAAAGAAGCACGTAAGAGAATAGAAGGGTATTGTTATTTCCTTAGTTAGATATCTTGTACTGTCAATATCTGTACTTTGTGAAGAAAAGTCTGCATGCTGATGTTTAGTCAGAATGTTTTTCTGCTTAAGACTCTGGGACTGAAAATATGTGCTGTACGTGGTGGCGATTCTAGGATGGGAGTAAATTAGACAGCCAATGGGTTCTAATCTTTTGTGAACAAAAATGAGAACAGCTAACTCAACAAAAGTATATTTTACACACAAAAGCGCACAACAAATTGATCAGCCATGACATTAAAACCACTGGCCTAATATTGTGTAAGTGGGGCCTCCATGAATCTGACTAGTTTGTCCCACATATGCTTGACTGGATTGAGATCTGAGGAACTTGAAGGCCAAATCTTGAACTCTTTTTCATGTTCCTCAGACCTGTCCTGGACAATGTTTGCAGGGTGGCAAGGTGTATCCTCCTGAAAGAGGCCACTGCCATTAAGGAACACTGTTGCCATGAAGGGGTCTACTTTGTCTGCAACAATGTTTATGGAGGTGTTATGGAGGTGTTTATGGAGGAGTGTTACACTGCCTCAGCTGGCTTGACTTTGTCTCATAGTGCATTGTGGTGACATCAGTGTTAATGACACATATGCATTAGACCGTCTACATGATGTAAAAGATAATTTCATTTCTGGCACATCAAAAATTGAACTAAGCCAGGTGAAAATGTTCATGCATCATTTTCATATTGAGATTCCTGTGTTAGGGCCTCTATTTGCTACCCACACATTGAAATAGGACAAGTAAAAAAAACATTGCACGTTGAGTTGAGTCTGCAAATAAAATCACGCGCTGAACTACCCTCTCCCAGATGAGTGAGCAGAAGCAACTTAATCTGAAATGTGAAAGAAAGTTTACAATGACACTCAGGCTGGTCAGTCAGATTTCAGGGGCAGCCAGGGCCACCCCAGTTACCCCTCTAGCTTTCCCTCTGGCTGTAATGACAGTGAAAGTGGAGAGTACAGTATGAGGGATGTATTCCTGTCTAAATACAGATCCCTCCTATTTGTCTCAAAGCCCTCCTCCTTCCACACTCTTTCGCTTCTTGTGGAACACAGAATTTCCGCATTATTCCAAATTAGCCAGCCAACAAATTTCTCTGTCCCTTATAAATCAGTTGTTATTCAGTCACTGTGAAAGCTTTATTGAGGATGAAACTGGTCACTGTAAAAGGTCGTATATCAGTTTTTTTAATGTGTGTGTGTGTGAGTGTGTGTGTGTGTGTGTGTGTGTGTGAGGGTGGGCACAGGACTCTACATCTCGGCTGTTGTCTGGGGGCCCAGGGGGGGTGGCGGTGGTGTGCTGTTATGGTGGTCCCGGTGCCCATGAGGGTGGTCCACAGTATTACCTCTGATGGAAAAGTGCTTTGGATTTAGTTTAAGTCTGGTCAATATTTATTGGTATTCTGTGGGTTCTTTTCTTCAGACTTCTGAACTTTGTAGAGTAACTGAACTGCGGCATGCCAAACTCTCGGATGAAATCTTAAAAACATCTCTCATTAGCAAGTGTGTTGAGGCATGCTAATATGCCATTTCTGTGCATTTGCACATTTGTGATGGCTAACCACACTCGCTTAACAGAAATAAACATCCATTTGGTCATTTCAACACTGGATCAGATCACCTTGCTATTCAGTTTCTCACACATGATTTCAGACCTCCACACAAATTGAATTAAATGCACAATTTCACCGGACCTGCTGCCTCATACTAAATACTGGTTTCTCCACTGGCACCGCACTCCACTCTTTTGAAACTGTAGGGGAATTCTCTGTATTGCTCGAAGGCAAATAGACCTCATGAGCCAAGGACAAACTAAAAGTTCTGAGGAGGTTAAAGCAACAGTATTTTTCATGAAGTCATTCTAAAGCAATTTTAAAGGGTTTCAGAGGCCAGATCCAAAGTGATAATCTAAAGTTCTGCAGTGGACGCTCTCTGACTCCAGCACGGATGGTGTGTGTTTCGGGCCGTGTGGAGGGATGACTGAGGGGTGAGCGATGAGCCCAGGGGGCTCAGATCGCTCCTCTGGCCTGCTGGAAGGAAGCCAGACTCGCTCCAGTCTCCACCTGAATTATTGGTTATGCTTTCTCTCCCTAAGCCTTGCCTTCGCCTCCCCACCCCACCAAACACTTCAAATGGAGTTTAAAAGAGCAACATCAATTCAATAAGCTGAAGCTGATGGGAACAACAGTGCCATTCAGTCCATCCACTTGCTGCTACAATCTCATTCCTCTCTTTAAAAAGTGACAAGGGGGGGAGAGAGAAGGTGGGTGGGCAAGGGAGCAGAGAAAATAATCACAGGGTTGTTTCTCGAAGATGAATTTGTACACACTGAAACGCTTCAGATCTTTATTAGTTTTCCCAGCCATCTCTCTCTGGTGATGTTATGAGAATGGAAGCTTCGCCGCAGCTGCGTCTGCTGTCAGCCTGTAAAGATAAGCGTGTTCTTTAGGAGCTGTATGAGACTGGGCTCCATTAGAGACGAGTCTCCACCGCAGCGGGCTTGTGTAGCAGAGCCAAGCGGGAGGGCACTGAATGCTGCGGGCTTGCGTGACTCAATGCTGGCGGTTATTTTTGGTGTGCGGATGTTGAGGTGACCTGTTGGTTGTGTGAGGGCGGCAGACAGTTCCCACAGAGCCGTGTATCAGTACCTAGCCCCCTGCTGTAAGCTGATTGTGTGCTGTGAATGGTCTGGAGTGACTCGTGAAGGTGGTTTGTGTGTGTGTGTGTGTGAGAGTGTGTGTGTGTGTGTGTGTGTGTGTGTGTGTGTGTGTGTGTGTGTGAACATGTACTTATGTTGTACTTATACTTACTTAACACTTGGAGTTTGAAAGTTATCACATGCATTTGCTGTGTTATTCACATGTTATTGTGTGGATTCCTGGCTTCACCGCATTTGTATTAGCAGAATCTGTCACAACACCTTGCTGTCGTCTCTAGCATGCAGTAAGGTATGAATATGGATATAAGCAAGATGACTGTATATCAATATATAGGGCATGCAATTGGCTGAAACTGTAATGCTGGTTGCCGCTCAAAAGTGTCGCATCTTGGCTATCGAATGTGACAGATACATTATTCAAAGTCCACTAAAATATTCACAGACGTGCTCGTTTATACAGAGACAGGTAATGAAATTCAGTTGTGGAATAATGGGGGAAAACTGGATATGTGGATATTACATGCTTTATCCAGGCTGTAAAAGAACAGGGTTGGCTAAAGAGTGTTTTAAATATATATCGCTTTAAACTTTAACATTTTTGGTAGCATCTTTGTTTGAATTAAAATTAAGTTAGCCAGTTCTTCTTTGGTTTACCCTTTGTGGCATCTTCTTTTTAAAGTGTTTTCATTTGTAACACTTAGTAATATGGTTTCATAGTTAACAGCTAACAGCAGGAACTATGCAGAAGTATGGTGCTGCATTAACACCTAAATTACTACTACTAACTACCAACATTTCTGGGTAGTAGTTACTCAACAGGTATTAGTGAACTACTGATTTGTGTAGTGTACTGTTAACTAAACTGAAACTATTTCTGACAGGTTCTAACAGATCTTGTCAGGTGTCTCTCAATATGGAATACGTCAAGGACAGACTTCCACTCTTAGGAGTTTTTTTCAGGAATCCAGAGTCCCAAGGGTGGGAGGATGCAGCCTCTAAGCCTGTTTTAGGAACAGCAGTGTCCTAATTTACATCACAGCTGAACTTGGCTCGAGAGTCTTGAGTTTAGCTCCACTGATACCTTTATCTACTTGATATTTACAATAAATTAACCCTGCAGCTTTTTCTACTAGGTATTTCCAATTAATTGGCAAATAATACACCAAAGTGCTTGCATTCATTTTCATTAAAAAAATACTTTGAGTTGGACTCGGGCTGATGACTGAAGATGTTCCAAAAGTCTATGAGAACTCAAGCGCAGAATATATGAGAAATGCCTCTAGAGAAGAACTACTGCAATGTTTACAACTAATGATTCATTACTGATCATAAAAACATTGACTGCTGTAAATCACCACAAACTATGACAAAATGAAAAGGAACAAGGTAATTAGCGGAGCTTAATAGAGAAAACCAAACTGTTATCATTGAGAGACATGGAAGAAAAGTTTCATTTCGTGTCATCTTTTTGCAGTTGTAGGTAAAGTGAGTGGGTTTCAATCATCTGTAAAATTTGAAGATAAAATGTTACATCAAGAAGAAGTAAAATATATTCAAACAGTCATGCATTTTGTTTCTGACGTGAGATTGTGATGTTAATTGGCTTTTGGGTAAACACTAAAGATAAGAAGTAACTGCAATTTATAAAGTAGGAAATCATCATTATTGTTTTCATCATCATTATCATCATCATCATGACCATCATCATTATCAGTATTGAAAGTGTCATAATTTACCAAGTTAACTGACTCACTGTAATGCTAACAGTCAGTGAATGTTTCATGTAAAATTTGTATATTTATTTTATTATTATTTATATAGTACAGAGAGAAAATAGCAACATTTTAATGTGTGTCATGTTTGTCATCTGACTGTTCATTTAATTTACATTTCTGTGTGATCTAATGAGCACAAGTCAAGACATTGTCAGTTATGTCAGTCTGTAACTAAGAATAGATCAAATGACTTTGCCTGATTTTTTAAAACTCAATTTATGCATTTATTTATTTATTTACTTTGCCTGTTGATTGTATTTGTAATATTCTTGTTCACCATAAACTCCTGAGAAAGAACATAATGACACGTCCGTCATTAGGAATGAGTAACCATGTAGTTCATTTAACAATACTGTTCTTGTTCATGTTAACCCCAAAGGAAGAACACAGTAGTAATTAATTATCATGTATTTTATTTGCTAATACTGCTGATGGTTATTTTTAGCTCTTCGTGAAGAACACAGTAACATCTGATTCATTAGTAAAGAGTTCATATGTGTGCCATATGAACTCCTTCTATTCTGATAAAAACAACACTGGCATACAAACAAATTAACTAAGAAAAAAAACAGTGAGGTAAACAAAATATCCAATATTTCAGCAAGCAATATCCTGTTTGAAGAAGTGTGAATTCTGGCCCATAGTAACAAATATGAAGAATCCTAAGGTTGTCAAAAAAACAAGATGGACATCACTGAGTTCAGTATGGTGTATGGGCCTCTGACGATGCATTAATAAAGATAAGAACATGATTATAGATACTGTCCAAACAAGTGTTGGAATAGTCTAATTAATCAGCTTAGCCAGTGGCATGTAAGAATCATCATCAAACCAGCAGTTGATGTTCATTAGATCAGTAATGAACAAGCAGTTTTAGGAGATTTGTTAGAATCAGTAGTTCCTGTTTAGTTAACTACTCTAATCATTGGATCACTATTACCTATGATGTAACTAACCTGAGCTCTTAGTTTTGAATAATAGTAATTTACGTGTTAATGCAGCACCTCTCTTTCTTTCCTGCTTAGTTCTTGCATTACTACCAACTATTGCATTACTTACTTATGAAAATACAGAGTCTTGTAAAAAAAACCAAAAACCCTTCTGTTTTGTTTCAGTGTCAAGTAATGGCAAACGTGGAAAAAATTTAATGGCTGTTTTTGTTTTCTGCCGAACAGGAGAGTATGCACAACAAATTCAAATCAAATTCAAATCACAATGAAAAATCTATTGTAATTAAGAAATGCAAATGTAGCATTGATTAAAACTTCTGAATTCCCACTTTTGACAAATTCTTTTCTTGTCTCAGAGTGCTACAAGGGAGAAAGAATGAATTTATTACAATGTGCAACCTCCAAAGGTTGTATAATATGTGTTCAACATGTGAAACTGTTGTATATGATGGCTGTATAACTGAATACTAATTTGTGTATTCCCCATCACTGTGGGAGGCAGCTGGGGGAGTATCTGGAAATTCATAAAAAATGTGTCCTCTGATCTGTGATCTTCCAGTGTTGTTTCTTATGAAATATTTGAACCAATAAGAATACCAATCAATCTTCTGATTAGAGTATCTAAAGCCATGATCACCAACACCGTACACCTCACATTCTACTCTCCACCTCCAGTGTGAATCTCAGACACCTAATTAATCAATGGCTTCTGAAGGCTGTTATTAGTTGGCTCAGGTTTGGTGAGTATGGGTCAAAGCTAAACTCTGCAGGAAGGCAGATTCCATGACCACTTGGTGGTGACCACCGACTATGGTGTCTGTAAAATCATATAGTGACGTTCTTATTCAAAGAATAGCAAATCAGAAGTCTGTAAAGGCATTTAGTGGTTCAGCTGGTGGCTTAGTAGTTAGGTAGTTGCCCCTGTAATTGGAAGGTGTGGGTTTGAATCTCAGGACTGCCAAAGGCACCACTAAGGTACCATCCCCACTGCTTTCCCCCTGCCCACTGCTTGACTTAGGTGAATGGATTAAATGTAGAGGACTGAAGCAGTTTCTTCCGGGATTCACAGAGGGTATTAAAAATGCTTAATAAAAAAAAAAATGCTTAAAACGATTATTAAGGTTTTATAAGGTTTTTGGTTAGTAGCTTTGTGTTCTGTCTTGACTACCCTGGGATCCAAGTGGCTGTGGTTTAAAGGGTGGCATAATCTCTCACTCTACCTGTAAATGTCAGTTAATAGGTGAAGTCCTTTTTTTCAGATAGCAGTATGCCGTATGCCTGTTGTATGACTGACAGCTTGAAAATATGCAGCTATTGGCCATTTAAAAATCTTTTTCTTTTTCAAGGGGCTGCCTGCAGGGCAGAGCGGAACATCGGGTAGCCATGCAGAAGCACCCCTAGAGCACTTTGCTGTCATGGAAAAAATGTGTATTAGTCTTCATCCACCCACCTTGCAAGTTACTGTACTGCAATAGAGAAGACGTGGACCCATATTTATCGCAGAGTAAAATCTCCAATCTATGATGAAGTTTCAATAATCTTCATAATCAATTTTGGTGCTTTGTAAAAAGTACAGAAAACTAATCCCAGATCATTATTCTTAGTCTGAGATGTTTAATAAATATGGATTCCTGAAGTGGGTGGTGATAGGCTGGCAGATATTTATCAAACCTCTAAGAATATTACTGCTAATCTGGCCATTTACATAATATAGCCTTTTATATAACACCAGAATGTACTATGGATACATTTTTACAAAAATATGTTGAAAATCCTGAAACGCTTTATTGTTTATTAGCCAGGAAAAGCCCAGTAGATCTTGTATGTGTATGAGCTGAAAGTGCCTCAGTAGGTTCAGACTCCACACTAAGAACCGGGTGTTGCTGATTAGAATTCCAGATGGGGCACCGGGGATATTGATTAGTAGCTTATACTGTGCCTCTGTCTTTCCTTTTCTCCTGCTGCTGTGACTTTGAGGAAGGCACACTACCTGCAAAGTGCTCTAGGGGTGCTGCAGTATGGCTGCCCCATCTACCCCCATCTAGCTTACCCCCGCAGGCAGCCTTGAAAAAGAATTAAAAAAGACTTCTTAATGGGCCAGTGATAGCATGATAAAAGAAAGTAGGTAAAAGGTAAAGTAGATTCTGCTTTCTGGAATATTAAACACATACTTACATCCTGAAATGATGGAATAGCTCAATTAAAGTATGCTGTGAGCCTTCTCGTCATTTGCAGTGCAGTGATCTGAAGCAAGTGGCACTGCAGTGTTGGTGGAAAATTCCGAAACTCCTGTTGAGGTGATGGCAGATTTACTCAGTGTGGTATTTAAGCTAGACCATGGAGAGCCATACCCAGAGAATGTGGCTTTGTGCTAGGAGGTATGGAGGCATTATTAGGTAAACAGTAGGGCAGATACAGAGGCATTATTAGGTAAACAGTGGGGCCAGTGTGGGAGGGGGTGGGTAAAGAGAGTTGCTGAATGGGACTGTTTGTGTGCGCGGCAGACAGCAGTGGTTTCTGCAGTGGCAAAGGCAGGTCCATTCAACCCCCTTTCACTCTCTCGCTGCCCTCGCCCCTCTTCTCTGCTGATGGCCTCTCTCCCTGATGAATAGAGGGAGAAGTCGTTGCTCAGGTAACTGGACGGTTGCTGTCCCCTTCAGCGGATATAACGACAGAGACAGAGATGGGCTGCCAGGAGTCTGGACTGGAATGTCTCAGCTCCCAATTAGAGCTCACAGCATGGAACAGCAGATGCTCAGGACACTATTAACATTATATGGAAACTCATCTCTCCATGGCTTGCTGATTTTAGGGCTGGAGCACTGTATTGTCTGTATTAAACAGATCTAAGATCTAGTTTTACCTTCTATAGCATAATGTCGATACAGAAGTTATCTGAGAAGCATTTTGATGATGTTTCTCCTCAGCTTAGCATTTATCCCGATCTATCAGTACATTAATACCGACCAGTTGCACAGAGTACAAAGTACATTTGTCACATTCGCACTATTTGCAAGGGAACTCAAACTGCTGTGAACAATTGGTTATTGGAACCAAAGGTGGTCAGCTACTTAACCCTGGTGGAGGAGTTATCCCAAATATTTCTGACAAAACCAGAGGCCCAAAAGGAGCAATTTTTTGAAAAGCAAAAAATTGACTCCTAGTAAGTGTATCTTCACTGAGGCTACATGTAGCTTAGAACAAGCTCTGACTGATTTACAGTGGTCGCTGGAGCTTTGGCACTATGATAATTCCCAACTGCTGTCTACTACCAGCACAACCATGGATGTGACTGGTATGTCCACCATAGATGAGTCTGCAGTCATCATGCTTCTTCGACTCCTCCAGTCTTCAGTAGTACCAGGAATGTGTGAACACCAAAGATTCTCTCACCAACAATGAAGGCTGGCACAGCTAGGACTGAATCTTAGGCACATATATATGATGGTCAGCAGATTAAATATGTTTATGACTGTTTATGACTGTTATAAATGTTTATGAGAGGTTTTTGACTGACTGTTTCAACTTTTGGCTGACGACACCCAAAAAGAATCTTACATGGAGTTGCAAGAGCAATGCAACTTGAGATCTTGAGATCTTCACTCACAGACTCCAATCAGTGACAGTATACTAACAAATGTGGTTTTGACATCTAAGTAATCATATTCCACATAACACCAGACATAGCAGTCACCCATAATGGGCAATTCGCAAAAGTGAGGCCTAGCAGGTTAAGCAGTGATGATGAATACAGAATCACAGAATATTCAGCCAAAGCTAAGGCAGTGTATTGGGCAATTTGCCAACTTGATCATAAGGAAGGAGAAGCTCATGAATATTGCAGGTAGAGTCAAACCAAGGGGCACATCACAGACAAAAAGGGCCACCTGAAACTTGACCGCCATCTTGTAATGACACTCATCGCCATAGAATCTTCCGGCTATGTATGTAGAAGCACCTTGGGGTTCTGCTGTTAGTGTACATGGTGGAGGCTGGATGTTGCCATTGAGTGTTATCAGGTGCATTATAGCTTTTCAAAATCATTAATTTCTAGAGTAGCGTGTGTGGGTGGGGGGGGGGGGGGGGGGGGGGGGGGGGGGGGGGGGGGGGGGGGGGGGGGGGGGGG
>JBBIGA010000126.1:19556068-19571787 GCA_037576975.1 Alestes dentex
CACACACACACACACACACACACATACACATGCACACACGCACACACACACACACACACACACACACACACACACACACACACACACACACAATGACCTTCAGAGGTGTTCCATAATAGTGCATATTATCCACAGACAAAGACTGGCATTTATGCTCATCCTATTGGGAACAGTGTAGTTCTCGCTTGACATGGAATTCACCTATCCATGTTCCACCCACAAATGCAATCCTTTGTAGCAGCAGGGAAGGCCTCACAATGTCTTTGAAATTAAAAACACGTCTAATATTTTTTTTACTTCCACAAGTGTTGCAGTAAATCTACCAATATAAAATTGTTCAAGATTTTCTTCCCTGTCATTTGTAGCTAGAGAGAATCAGTATACATATTTCACTGGCTAGGCATTCAAGGGCCACAGGCGTGAAGAACAGAGACAGAGCACAATGCATCATCAGAGGGAAAATATTCAGTGAATTTGAATGATAGTGAATGGGAAATTGTGGGAAACCATGCCATGTCCTGAAGCAGCTTTAACATAAAATGTCAACACAAGGCTATGCCAATACCTTTTTGCCTCCCAAAAAGCATCTATAAAGAAACTAAATCTTGTTGGACTTTTCAATCCCTTTTCAGTCCTAAAATCAATCTTAATCAAAAATGCATATGAACTTGTCGTCTTGCTATTTCGTCATTTAAGAATGACTCAAAGTGCTAACGTGCAGCTGTACTTTACTGTTAAGTGCAAAGCAAGGGTGGAATTGTTTTCTTTCACAGTGTGGGAGTGGTCTGAATGTCTCTATGTCTCTTTATCCTGTTGGTAGTTGTCCAGATGTAACCTGTCGTAACCAGTCAACTGACATGAAATTGCATAGACTTTGTGTTGTTTACGCTCTCCACTAATTTGATTACATCCTGTTTTTTTTTTTTTTTTGACATATTACACAGTTTGCTAGTAATCAGTTTTATATAATGTGAGCTGGTGAGCATAAGTTGTTAGTGTAATGAAACATTAGTGTAAAGATGATATACAGGGGTTTAGTTGTCTCAAAAATGTTGATGTGACATATGTACAACAATTTGTGGTGTAGACAATAAGCTCGCTGGTACATCTTCTAATTACTTGCGTGTGTTGATGCCTGACTCCTTAATCTGTACAGTTTATAGACTTGGAAGCATCCATGCATACATGCTGTTCTCTGACCTGATTTCAATCAGTTGTTAAAAATGGAAAACAGATACTTAATTTCTGTGCCAAGGCTCTTTACTGAAAGAGTCACTGTAAAATGCCTCATACAAGGTAAATATCAGGTAAATATTACATATATGCATTTGGTACATACTCTTATTCAGACTTACTTACTACTGAATCATGTTACAGATGAGAGCAAATGTTGGGTTTGGGAGTCTAGCCCAAGAACTTTTGCTAGTGGAGTGTTCTTACCCTCACAGGGAATCCCCAATCTGGTATTTGTAGGACAGAAGAATTTCCCACCATGCTACACCAACAGTATTTCTATGAAAACAATTTAATAATCAGATACTGTCTCTTGCAAGCTTTAAATAAAACATAAAATATATTTTACAAGCTTCAAATATAAGAATTTAATCCAAAAAATTAAAATAAATAATTTAGGTAGCAAACTTACACAATTCATATTCCGACCTCCGAAGATTTGCTACGAAAGAACATCTGTGTGTGGAGCATGGATAGGTCAGTTGGATTTTCTTTGTCTCTGTGGCGTCTCAGCAGTAAACACAAGGAAATGGGCTATGGATTTGATGACTCTGATGTTTTATCTTTGGTTATTTGAGCATCAGGAATTCAGTTCATTTCAATGCTGCTGTTAACACAGATTTGGAATTTGTTTCACTCCTATTGCAAACGTCAGGAGGCCAATGTTCGCAGTTTTATGAGCGAGCGTGTGTGTATTTGGAAGAGGGATGGATAGAGGCAGGAGTGTGTGGTGTGTGACGCATCTGAGCTGTCTCCTCGCACAGCTGCTGGCAGCTTCAGTAAACAACCTGCTTGCCTGCAAACATATAGAGCTAAATAAACCTGTCTCTCGCTGCATGATTAAGAACAGTAGCTGCTGGGAAACAGAGTCTGACATATTAACTAAGACAGAGAGAGAAAGAGAATGAGGGAGAAAGATTGGTGAGATTATGGACAGTACGGTTAAAAAGAAGATATCTAGGGCTGAGCAAAATGGTCACGTGTCCTATTTATTGTAGAATGAAAATGATTTCATCCATTCATCACACTTGAGGCTGCTCTGTTCACTCTTTTTTGGGGTGGGGGTGTGGGGGTGGGGGGGTCGGGTTGTGGTGGGTGATGTGAAATCACCTTCAGCTCGCTTCATCTGTGAAGTACAGAGTGAAGCTGACAGTTGCAAAATGAAACAGAGATATGAAACGCGGGCCATGCAGCATATACCGACACACTCACATCCCTCTCTTTCTTCTTCTCTCCATCTCAGACCCTCGATCATGTTTATTTTACATGATTCCATCGCAGTATGCAGTATATTGGTTCAGCTTTAGTTTTTAGTTTTTAGTTTTTTTAATCTTTTTTGGCGGATTCAGTGAGTTCTCAAGCCTGTTTCATCAGAGCTCACAGTGTCTAATGCCTTGGGCCTGTCTAAAAGGGTTGCCATGGTTATAATTACCACTTCATCCAAAATGAGCGGAGAGGTTTCTGTTCAGTAGACCACAGCGTGAGATCTTTATGGAGTGATTTGGCCAACAGAGGGCAGTATTGTCAGCACAGTTGAAAGACCACCAAGCTCTGGCCAATGCTCTCCTGCAAAGCGCATAAGTCTCAAACTCACATACACAGAGTCTTTTTTTATAAATATAGAAGCCAGTCATAGTGTTCAGATTAAATCTTTAGATTACACTATGTTGATATGTTCCATAATGCTCCGCGGAGTCTTCACAGTACATAAGAAAACATCTTCTGGAGAGAGCTAAGTACAGGTGAAAACTCAATCACTACATAAAGCATGAATGGAACATGTTTCACATGTACCTCATTCCCTACCAAACTAGTCATGCTGAAAAGTGTTGTGCTCTGAAGGCTATGTAGAGCAAAATTATGCATCAGGACATGGAATTATCAGCAGATGAAAGTCTGCCTCTTAGATTTAAGAACAATAAAGAGGTGACCTTGCCACCTACATTTCTCAAACTTTTCTTTTGTACGTCAGTCATTTCTGTCTATCTCTGTATCTGTTTGTCAATCTGCCAATCAATCTAGTGGATGATCTACTGAATAGAACTTTGTTCATTTATATATATATATATATATACACTACTGGTCAAAAGTTTTAGAAAACCCCAGCGTTTCTCGCTTTTTTTTAAAAATTGAAATTCAAACAGTTCAAGTCCAATGAATAGCATGAAATGGTACAAAGGACAGTGCTGAACTGTGAGAGGTTTAAAAATGGTCAGGTTACCCAGAAATGGGAAATAATTCTGTAGCTCCATGCAGGACCCTCTGGTATGTGCCTAGTTGGTCGGGTTCGTCCTACAGCAAGATAGTGACCCAAAACATAAGTCCAAGCTCTGCCAGAACTGCCTCAGAAACAAGAACAAGATGGTGAGCTGGAAAACGTGGAGTGGCCAGAAGTCTCCAGACTTAAACCCCACTGAGCTGCTTTAGGATATACTGGACAGAAGAGTGAAAGCAAAGCAACCTGTAAGTGCCACACACTTATGGAAACTTCTGCAACATAGTTGGGAAGAACTTTCTGCAAAAAGAACAATAAGACATTGAACCTCTTGAATTTCAGTACAAAAATTGGGGTGTTGACCGGTAGTGTATATATATACATACATAAACAGCAATTGATGTGTACTCTCTGTACTGCACAAATAAAGTAATATGCTTTCATTATCTGACTGGCTCATCCTATCTCTGTACATGGGGTGAAACACCCTGGACACAGTCCAACACATTCACCCACAGTCACACTGAGGGGCAATTTAGCATCTCCAGTTGTGCATGTCTTTGAACAGTGGAAGGAAACAGGAGCTAAACAAAAGAGTTAATACAGGAAATTGCTCAATCATAAATTTGTTGTTTTCCATAAAAAACAAATCAAATAATTCTTTTTTACAATGTTTGCAGTTCTCAATATTCCTGAGAAAAAAAACATGATGACTTAAACTAATTCCAAATGTGACATTACACCAACATAAAGATGCTGGGCTGCCACTGGCTGCCAGAACAGCTCTAATGCATCTTGACATAAATCCTACAGGTCTCTAAAACTGGCCTGGAGGCAGTTCTTCCATCCCCCAGTTGCTGTTTTGATGGAAATTTCTCTGTAGGTTCAGGTTATTTGAGTTTTTCTTTTAATTTCTCAGACACCCGCAGTAAAGACTTTTTTCTCTTTATCTTTTGGCTCTTAAGTACATTGGATTAAAATTAAACAATGACTGCAAGGTTAAAATCAGCAGTAGCTGAGGTATATTTACATATATGAATCATCAAGAAATTGCAGTTCTTTTTGAACATAGATCCCATTTCATTGGCTCTGTGGTTATTTCTTGAGCAGCTGTGTGTTCTTGCTGGCTTTGTTTCATGCACGAGGCAGCTAACAAAAAAAAAAAAGTTATATTGCATTAACATCTCCAATGTTTCAAGACCAAAGAAGGGTTGATGCTAATAAAACGCCATTCTGAGGCTGGAAAACTAAAATTTACCATTAGTGGGGCCAAAATGAACTTTTGGTACATTGTAGTAATGGTAAATAACCTGGCACAGAATAGTACATCAAAGAATACTTTTTGTCATGAAGAAAAATTGTGAAACAGGTGTAGAGATCTATGTGTGCAGGATACTGGTATATAGTGAAAAATACAGCAGCATGAACTCGAAAACACAAGAGAGTTCAACACAAGATGAAACCACTGCCAAGTCTCAAGAACAGAATGGGGGAAGTCTCATGAGTGAGATAAGATAAAAATGAACCTGTACCAGATTGATGAAATGAAGAAAGTGTGCAGTAAAAAGCTGCTGCTCATGACCCATCTGTGAAACGTGGTGTCGTGGGCATGAATGTCTGCCAGTGGAACTGGCTCATTTGTCTTGATGTGTCTGCCAGTGGCAGCAGGGTGAACGCTGAGTGTACAGAAGCATCTTAACTGCTCATATCCAACCAAATGTTTCAAATCTCAGTGGCTGATCTTTCACCTTCTAGAGGAAAACGGTCAGAAACACACTGATAAAGTTTTAATGACCAAATAAGAATGGGATGTTCAGAAGCAGCAGAGTCCCCCTGAGCATTTATTTCACTTACTTAAAACAAGATTTAGGGGCAGAAACAAGTAGAGAAATGGATGGCTTATTGCAGATTGTAACACATCTTAAGTATTTATCTTATATTAAATGCCTAAGAGATATATTAAAATGTAATCAATTTATATGTAAATTTTGCAACTGCTGAGGCTTAAACTTAGGGCCCAAAACTCAATTTACAGTGTTGAGTTTTTCTCCCTTGACATGTCCTTGAAGAGATTATACGCATTTCACTTAAAGTAATGGAAAACTTAAGGCCAGAATTCACTTAAGATGCTTTAGGCAAGTACCATCTGGACTGTATGGACAGTGAAAGACATCTGTGGTGTTATTGACAGGTTACAGACTTCAGGCAGTCATCGACCAAGTACTAAACTTTACATGCGCAATGTTTACTTGTGCAATTACTCATGGACCCCTGAAATGTGGAACATTGTATAAAAAGGCTGCGATTCCTACATGAAATCAAAATATCCGTTGATTCACCTGCAGTTCAACCAATATAGATATAAATATCCTTCAAGGTGATTCTCTGTACTTTAACCTCATAGTTATTGCTTCATTACAAATTCAGTTTGCTGTAGTACCAACTCGAAAACTGTGCTGTATGTTGCTGCTGGCCCCTGAAGGAAGGTGTAATTATTTTAATTTAGACAGAGCAGCCTGGAACAGGTGTGCAGAACAAAGCAATTACAGCTTTTCTACGTCACTACTCACACAATTCACACCTCCTCCCACCTTTCTGCATTTAGAAAAGCAGACGCGGCCTGGGCGTTTTATGTCACAGGATAATCAATTAAGGTTTGTTTTTATGCCAGGTCTAATTAATAAAGTGAGCTTTCTGATTTACAGATATACAACACGCCCGGGCCCAAAATTATTAGTGCCCTTAATGAAAAAAAATTAAGCTGTTGTGCTGAAACATAGCTAAACAAAAATAACAATATGTTTTGCCAAAATACGTTTTTTTTTATTTTTTATAGCAGCAAACAAGGTGTGTATATGCGTGTCTTCTTTTGTCTTGTTGGAAAATATCCTCGGTGGCTCCTTGTGAAGCTACTGGAGAGAATCCTGTGCGTGTGTCAGGAAGACACATACAACAGAGACTTTAGCCGTTTTGGGGGCGTTCTTTAAGACCAGCTTTTCTCCTGTCTTTCTAGAATTCCATACTAAACTTCTAGAATTTAATTTTTACCTGAAATAAAGTCTCTGACATTCTAATCACATATATTTGTGATTGTAGTATTCGTTAGTGTTAAAGGTAGAAAATGTAATTTATTTTTTATTGTCATTGAACGGTGTTATTTCATTAGCCAATGTCTTATTGTGGGTTAAAATGAAGGAAAAAATGGCTATGAGTTGGCATGTCTAAATTATGTTGCTTTTAAGTCTGGTAAGTGTACTTCAGCAGTGTAACTACATAATCTTTAGATTGTGGTAATTTCATAATAGTCAATAATTGAATTGCATTAGAACCTGGATGATAAGTCTCTACAAAGAATGGAAAAAACAGCATTTACAGCAAAAAATAACATTTATCAATGTTTATGACATTTATGAACCATTTCTTAATACTTAAGACTTTTGCATATAACTGTGTGCTGTGTGTGTATGTGTGTCTAACCGCTATTTATATTGTATCATAAATAGGACTTATGAATATGTTTTTTTTTTTTTTAAACTGTCAAATGTGTGGTACCCCCCACATCTCCGGGGTGTTCAAGGGACTTTAGTACCTTCAGTCATGAAACATAACCATTTAATATTCCACTGCAATTATATTTTTAAATTTGCCTGACTTCATACACGATCATATATTATTATGAGCCCGGTCTCATGAGTTTTTGTGCAGCCAACACGAAATACAATTTAATCAAAATACGTGCTCCGATCACGATTTAGGGCTTTTTTTCGTGCTGGGACAACACTTTTCTTTTTCGTGCTGGGGCAGCACTTCACTACCTGGACAGTAGGAGAGAAATAATGAGTTGATTCCTTACCTTAACCTAATCCTAACCCTAACCTTAACCTTAACCTTAACCTTAACCTTGACCTTACCCTAACCCTAACCTTAACCTTAACCTTAACCTTGACCTTACCCTAACCCTAACCTTAACCTTAACCTTAACCTTAGCCTAACCCTAACCCTAACCTTAACCTTAACCTTAACCTTAGCCTAACCCTAACCCTAACCTTAACCTTAACCTAACCCTAACCTTAACCTTAACCTTAACCTAACCCTAACCTTAACCTTAACCTAACCCTAACCTTAACCTTAACCTAACCCTAACCTTAACCTTAACCTAACCGTAAGAGTCACCAGTTCGCGCAGATACTGGTGATTTAATGCAGTGTGCATGAAAATACTAAGGGTCGTGAAGTGTTGTCCCAGCACGAAAAGGTGAAGCGTTGTCCTAGCATGAAAAAAAGCCCTTAATCGTGATCGGAGCACATAGTTTTGATTAAAGTGTATTTCGTGATGGCTGCACGAAAACTCGTGAGATTGGGTTGATTATCATATTTAGGTTAAAAGCCGTTGGGCTCTGAAAAGGAATTTCCCCTTGGAAAGACATATTTGTTACTGGGCCATAAGACCATTACTGTACCTTTGAGGGTACGTTTATATTGCTTATAGCACAATGTATCTGTACAGTACCTTTTTCTAATAAAGTAGTTATGGATGTCTAGCAGTTGCTGCATGCATTAGTATAACAGGGAACAGTGCTTTGTGCTGTACATGTTAAAACCTAAATCCTTTTGTCATAGTGTAAGAAGTTAAAAAAATTGCAGTCATACTGAGAATCTTATGTAGCCCTTAAAAAGAGAATTTGGTCCATCGTGAGATGGTGGGATTAATTCTTATTCCCAGGGTGTTTCTAGTGGACAAAAGCAAGTACTTATTAAAGAAAAACTCCCATTTGTTATGGTCGACTCATCTTGTTTCTTTACTATAATTGTACTAGTACTTTTGTTTGTGAGGAACTGCAGATGGAAATTCCATCTGGCAGAATGATACTGCCTAATTAAGGTTATAAAATATACCAAGCTCCTGAAGCACTTCTTTTTTCTGCTTGGACTACATTTCCATACTGGCTAGTGAAGTACAGTTTTACTATCGTCTACAATGTTTTCATTATCTGATATCTATCAAAAGGGACATGTACCCACAGAAGTGTCACCGAGGAATTCTCATTTCCTCAGCCTTTTCTGGAACGCAGCATCTTCTGTAATGTCAGTTTGCAGTTGCTTTTCATTGCTTACATTCAAAACCTTGAATAGCTCAAATAAAATAGAGGTGACTTTAAGGCCTGCATGTGAATGGCATAATTAATCACAGTTTCTAACCCTTTTCACACTCTTTTTTTTAAGAGAAACCTACACACCCAGGTCTTATTAAATGTGAGCAATTTTTCACTTCAGGCAGCCAGCACTTTGTTATTATTATTCAGGTTTCATAAAGCAGAAATAACACAAATGACTGAGCAATAGCTGTTTCGCTCTTAGAAAATGTGGTTATTGGCCATAAGAACTGTAATTTAGGGGTTAAGGAAATGAATGATTCAATGAACATGCCCATCGTGCAGTTTGTTTGACTGCACGATGGGTAAATGTTTCTTACAGTAACACTACTCATAAAAGATATTAAGTTTAGCAGAAACATCCATATGGGTAAAACACGAACATGGTCACTAGCTGATCACATGAGAGCCTGTAGGCTGTGTGAGGAAGCAAGAAAAATATGTAGATTATGCCATTTAATGTACATACCTGGTTAAGCACTTTATGTGTTATTCACCTTTTTGTGAAGTTAGTTGTCCAAAAAAGAATTTTCATTTCATGGGTGGATTTTAGCTGCCTTTTGACCAGGGCCATAATGTGCACTTGTTTTGTTTTGGGATTTTTTTAGGTCCATTTATGACATCTAGATGTGTGTTTATTTTTAGTCAAATTCTACATCAAAAGGGCTCATATAAAAAATTATATGAGCCCTTTAAGACCTGCACTGCCTCTTTCAGGCTGAAACACTACTTATGACTTCAGTGTGAATGGGCAGGACAAAACTACTACAGACTGAATAGTTGGATATACTGTAAATAATTTAATTTGCATTACAAATGCAATACATTCAAAACGCACTGTTTTTACAACCTTGTTTCCATTTATAGACTTAAAAAATGAAGTGACACGTATGTTTTAAAACTTAAAATAAAGCAAGATAACTTGTTACTTGTCTTTTGCTTTAAAAACCCAGAAAATGAAGCCTTTCCTTTTTGACGCCGTGTTGAAATTTCGCTTCATCTGACACAGGCAGCTTTATTGCAGTGTTCTCTCTCTCTCCTCCTCATGTTCTGACTAGACATCAAAAATACTCCAATTTTGGTTGATTTAAATCCAAAACTTAACAAGATGGTTACCATTTCCTCTCAAGTACATCTGACAGGTGCACTCATTTCCGGGATTTTTTGGATAACAAGGGGACTGTTATCCCATCTCAAATCAGCTGGCTGAGTGGTAGGTAGACACCCTTTAAATCAGTGCATCACACTGAATGGAACCCACCAGCCTCCCTCTTCTCTCCACTTCCTTCCTGCTTCCCCCTTCATTAACATTGGTCATTCAATCATGCGGAGTGTTCGTTTTCTCCCGGTTTCATCTCAGCTAATCTCAGAGAGTGTACTCAGGTGTGGGCGTGCTTGTGTGTTTGTTAATGTGCATCTCTGTGGAAGAGGCCAACTGAGGTGAGGGAGCTCATCATAAGCAGTTGATATGGCTGCCTGCGTGAAGGCTTTTTAGGAACATTCAGTGTGTGAAGCTAGTGAGGCAGAGGGGGCTGAGGTGGACAGATTTGAGCTATTTAACGTGGGCTTCAGCTGTTGGAAAATGCAGCTCTGGTCATAGCCCTGTCCCCTTTGCTCATTTTTATAAGAAAAACCCTTAAGACTTTTAGGACTCCCGGCAATATATTTCTGAGCGATACAACTGGGCATCAGCACCTTACAAAGAGAAGACAAAAGTTAGGGTTTTGCAATGCTTCAGACTTGTTTTTACAGCAGTCACTCCGTGTTGTCTATTATTGTCAATACAGCACACACAATGTGCTCAATCTCCTGTCATCATATTAACGGTGTTTGCTGATTCTTAAGCTAACACACTTACTGCACTTTCAAAACAGTGTATCTGCTTGATCTAAACCACTATAACTGCATAATATGCCTTTAAAATCTGTATCTTTGTATTAATATCTTGTACCTGAAACACCTGAAGTACCTCATTTTTTCATGAAGCCATTACTCAACCCTAAATACATTCCCCCATATGAACTATCTGGAATATATTCCAGGAATTTACTGAAGGAATTTACAGTATTCTTAATAGCCTCATGTCACATTGCATATGTCTATAGTAATACTCATCACATGTCATATAAAAAGGTATATAGTTTGCAAATTGGCATGTATTAGGTAAACTTATTTGTTAGATGTGGCTGTAACACCTTTAAGCTCTTTAGTTAGCCCTTAGGAAAGCAGTCTGCCTAGTAATTGAATAACTAGCCTGTCAACATGGAGCAGCAGTGTTCTGTGAACAAGTGTGTTCACAGTGGCACTAAGCTTACTTCATTCCTTTTCATTATCAAATATCATGAACAGTGTCTTTAACCCTCTACAGTTAATCCCTCTGTGTTAGGTGTCTATATTCACTATTTTCTACTAAAATCACCCTCGGCAGTGAAAGACGCCTGTGGCTAGCAACAGCTGGAGGCATTCCTCCTTTTACTTTCTGTATTTGATGCCATTTTGCTAATAAAGGGAGCTGTGCTATTTCACCTGTATGCCGTGGTACTTTGCACATTGCTTACCTCTCAGATTTGCTGCTTTGCTGCTCTGTTTTGCCTCCTTACCACTTTGCTTAAAGTTCAATCAAATTCAGCCTTGCCACTGACTCATCCATGGAGCAACCAATGAGACAATAAGTGCGTTTTTTTAGTTTACAATTGAGAGAAACAATTTGCAGGACTCAAATTTGAAGTGTATAATTTTCAAACGTGTTCATGCGTGTCCTGATTGTATTACTCAAGTCCTAAACAAAGTGACAGTGTGCATCCAACACTGCAGGGAACAAAGCACACAGTCCTTGAAGGGCCTATACTCATTATAAAATGCATAGTTCAGTCCTAAAATCTGATTGGCTGAGAAGGAGCCAGAATTGTAATAGTGCACTTTGTGGGGAGCAGAGAATCATTTGAGGTTCATCTCCAGTGTGGAACATAGAGCCAAACTCTATGACAACATACAGTTAGGAGCTAATGTTGTCACTGAGTAACATGTGGTGTACAAAAATACATATCAAGCAAAGGCTTTACATTAATCCTTGCTGCATAGTGAATATTCATTGTTATATTACAAAATGTAACATATTAATAAAAAATGACGCCAATTTAGAGTAACTGGCATCTCCTTTGTTGTTCTGACCGATAACATACGTTGAATTAAACACATGTCCTGGTGAAATATTTGTTAATTATCATTATTATTAATACTAAATAATTTATTGAAAAATATTGAATTTTATTATATTTTGTGTTTTATAAAGACAATAAGACAAGCATTGCAGTAACAGATGAGGAGGGTTTTACTCCACTTCATGTCATGCCTTAGTTAGCAACCACTGAATCACTGAACCACTTCCACTAGCTCATCCCAAAATGTTAACAGGCCAGCCGAGTTATAGAAAACTCAAATTACATCCTGGGCCTGCCCCGTGGTCTCCTGTCCATTGGTTATGCTTGGAACACTGCCAAACAGTGGAGGTGCCCAAACCGTCCAACTGGCTCCTTTCAAAGCAGAGGAGCAGTGGCTCTACTCTAAGTCCTTTCCAGATGTCTGAGTTCCTCAACCTATACATACAGCCACCCTGCAGATTAAACTGATTACCACTGCCTGTATCTGTGATCTCATTCTTTGAGATACTATCCACAGCTTGTGACCATAGGTGAGGGCTTGAACAAAGATTGACTTGAAAGCTTTAACTTTTAGCTCAGCTCTCTCTATAAATAGTTGTCAGGTACAATGACAGTATGACTGTTGCTTTTGCCCTGATTCATCCCCTGCTCTACTTTTCCCTCATTCGTGAACAAGAACCTGAGATACTTGGACTCTACTCATGAGGTAGTAAATCGATGGTGGTGCAAGCCAGTTTTCCCAGCACAGAATCATGACCTTGGACTTGAAGGTACAGATCATCATCCCAATTGTTTCACAGACACAGTCCTGAGATACCAATACCGGACAGGTTTGGAGGCAAAGGGCCAGTCCTGTTGGACTCTTCTGCTGAGAATAGGCTGCTGGGAACAGGCTTGACTTAGTGCAGTTATACAGGGATAATATGGCTTGTAGCAGTGAACCTGGCACCCTGTACCCTGAACTGTCCAGAACATGCTGCTGCAGATCTGATGAGATGACTACAGAACTGATCAACCATTGGCCTAAGGAGCTTTGAGACCAAGTACACTCATGAGTTGCCTTTTGCTTGAACATGTTGATCATTATAAACAAACCATGACTTGCACATAAATTCAACAAAAAAACAGAGCTTGAGTTCAAATCAGGTAGGCTGTTCCTTCCATTATTTTCCTAAAATCTCCAATCACAAAATTAGCTCCATAAACCTCCATAAATCTTTCACATGCACACGAAAGAAATATCCTTTAATATGAGATTAAACCAAAAGCTTTAAAGAAAGCATTTTTTTTTTTTAGAAACAAGTACACCTGGTAGGCCTATAACATCTCTATTGTCATGGAGCAGAAAGGGTTGAATAATGCATCCATTCTAAGAATGTATGTGTGGGGTAGATTTACACTCTGTGCCATGGTGGCAAGTATTGAATTTTATCTATTTGGTGGCCTGTTTCTGGTTGCATCATGTTGTAGCATGTGTGTGTGTGTGTGTGTGTGTGTGTGTGTGTGTGTTTGTGCCTGTGTCTATTTCTAAAAGTGATTTGGGATTACAGGTGACTGACAGGTTTATCTTTGAGGCGGCAGGTTTATCCAAGCTGGTTACACCTGTCTATGTGTGTGTGAGACATGGGATTTTGTGACGGAGTGTGTGTATGTGTGTGGGATACGACCAGAGCTGCAAGAGCTGAATAGGAATGGCTACGCTGGGTTAAGGGCAATTCTGGCCACTGAAGGAATGTGCTAATGAACCAGACTCTTTGATACCTGCTAGCAGCAGCTCCTTTCAGCCCGAGGCCCCGCGATCTTCTCAGGGTTTAACCTTCAGAAGCATTCAAAAGCTTTCCTGGGCTGTGCACTCTTTCAATATTTTTGCATTGCATAGAGTAGCAGAGGGCCATTATTGGTGTTAAATTATTCCATCATGATCAAACCAAATTAAAGTTTCATACTGTAATTCAATTTGCACTTTCATAAAAAAGAATGAAAATGAATGTAAAAGTGAAAGTGGACTAGTGGCACTGCTGTCAAACATCCACAAGAATAGGATGTGAAAACTTTTTCACCGATACTGACATGAGCAGGCAAGAAATCAATAGCAGCAGACAATATAATTTAATGGTTAAACATTCTTCATTGTTTTTTTCTAGTTAAATAGCGATCACATGATTGTCATTTGTAGTCTGTGTATTGGCATTTATGATTGTAAATCGTCACATTTCCTGAACTCAAATTCAGTTTTAAATATTATAAATATTGTCACATGGAGATTCCTCATCAGCTCTTTTTTTTGACGCATTTCTTATATTGATTTTTTTCATCATTATGTTGTGTTCAAAGGTACGAGTTTGGCCTGTACTGTAGTAATGGAGTGGACTTGAACATGTGATGATACATTACATGTTCTCACATTTTCACGTAATTTAAAAATGAACCAATAAGCAGCAACAGGCCTTTTATTACAGTGTTTTTATCAGGCCACTCTTACCTATGAAACCCTCTTACTGATGTAAAAATCACTGTAATGCACAGCCTCTCATGGCTTAGTGCCTTATTATATATTGTTTGTTGTCCATGCTTAATGCAACAAACATACATATTTTTGCTCACCACTGCAGTTACACTGCAACAACAATATGAAGATCAAACTGTGCATCCTTTTTCCCATACTGGAGTGTCTCAAATGTCTCCCTATTCGCTACATAGAAAATAAAGTGGTGGCTCCTACTCTGAAACAGTATAATATGTCAAACAAAAAGCCACATGAGATTCAGCCTCTTGTGCACAGTTTCATACTGGACAAATAGTGAACGATTATCTTCTAGAATTTCATGACACACATAAAACACTATTAGTGGGTATCCGCTTTATCCTGTGTTTATTACAGTTAAAAGCAGATCTAACTAAAGCGTATACATCTGGAGAGCTACTGTCCTAAGATTTTTAGCTCCAGCCATAACCTGCAACACCTGTTCTGTTAATGAGTCAGTCCCTGATGGCTAGGGCTTTACGTAAAGGGGGTGCATGTTTGATGCAGTTTGCAGCTAAACATGGAAAGAATGAGGTTTCTACTGTTGTAGAACATTAAAAAGACGTTCTTAAATCACTTGTGATTAATTGATATTTTACCCATACTAGCCTGCTGATCAGTCTTGTCTTGTTATAGCTAATAAAACAAGCTCCCCTTAGTCCCTCAGTTTAAACAAAACTAAATGCAAGGAGGTAGGTACCTCTTGGTTAACTATAATTAATGACTTCTGTTTGTTTTAGTGCTTATTAAAATATACACCCACCACACAGAAAAAAACAAGTCTGGAAAATATGTGTCTTGCGTCATTTACAGTTTGTAGGCCTGGTTCAGCCTGAAGTGTGTTTACACAGTAATTCTATGGGAGTTAACAGAGGACATGTTTTTATTGCCTTTGACACTGTAAAGTTTATGTAATGTTTGCAGTTAGTTGAAATGTATACAAGGTGATGATGTACCCATAAACACTGCAGAAATCTCACAGCCCTGAGTAATCTCACAGTCATGTCGTAAATGACCGTGGCAGTAAACAGAGTATTAATCTTTTGAAAACATTCTGCATACACATAGCAACACATCCTGGAACAGAGAGAGAGAAAGAGAGAGAGAGAGAGAGAGAGAGAGGGAGAGAGGGAGGGAGAGGAAAAGTCATGTATTAAAGTACAATAAAATATGACTTTTTACACTTTATAATTACTTTCATATTCTGGGTTTGGGGTGTGAACAAAGCAATATTTGATGACAAGAGATGAAAGGAGAGAGATGCTCTGTTAAGTCAGAAGCGTTAAAGCCCCTTTCCCCTCCAGTTCTCACTAATGAACAAGTGTCCCATGTTGACTTCAACAGATTCTATGCTAGGAAACACACACACACACAGACACACACACACACACACACACACACACACACACACACACACACACACACACACACACA
>JBBIGA010000126.1:19583460-19593961 GCA_037576975.1 Alestes dentex
ACACACACACACACACACACGCACACACACACACACACACACACACACACACACACACACACACACACACACACAAATACACAGCTTATGGCCAGTCATACATCATCCTGCAACTGTTACCACAGAACACCTAAAACATGTGGCAGATTTACATCAGTTTACTTCCGCTCACACTCTTACACTGTCCTTGTAAAGCGCACACACACACACACAAACACAAAAGCTCACAACATGCTTTCCAAGTGTCTACCCAAACACACACACACACACACACACACACACACACACACACACACACTCACACTCACACTCTTATGTATTTCACTCTGCTACCTAACATTGCCCCAAACACATTGCCAAACAACATATGCTGTACATGGTTATATACAAATATGTACAATATTATTTTATACTGAAGTCCAAACACTAGGTTTGAGTGTTCAGTCAGCCCTATTGTCCCTTTAATCAGTGTAGAATTGGAGTGCAGATTCTAACCTCAATCCTGCACTCTCAAATTAAATCTGTATTCGGCTACTGTACTCTATGTGAGTAGGTTAAACACTGAATTTCTGCTCCACACTGACATACTTCATACTAATCATATTACCTATATATATTATTGGTTTATAAAGCACTACTTTTTGTGTATAATTAAATTTTTATTTCCTTATTTTTAAAGTTCGGCAATGCCTCTTCTGGTCTGTTTTGCAAAACCTGCAGCAATATTCAGCTCTCTGAGTTGCTGTCGGTTCTGTGCAAAGTGCTACAACAGGTTATTGATAACAGAAATACACTACACAGAAACACACAAAACAACAATGCACACACTCACCCTTCCATTCATTCGCACAGGTACTTGTCACACATACCTACTCAAACACACGCATGCTAACTTCAGAGCTCATCTGGTTGAGCGTATATTCTTATACTGACAGAGCAGAAGCTGTTTGAAGGTCTTTTTGAAGGTGGCATTGCAGAGAGCGTAGCAGGCAGGGTTGATGGTGCTGTTGATGTAGCAGAGCCAGTATCCGATGGTCCACACCGTGTTAGGGATGCAGCTAGAGCAGAACGTGTTGATGAGAACCATGACATTATACGGTGTCCATGTGGCGACGAAGGCCACCAGGATGGCCATGATGGTGCGGGTCACCTTCTTCTCCCTGGAAGGACCTGCTTTTTTCTTCTTGGGTGGCTGCTTGGTCATCTTCACAATCTTCCGTGTGACGTGGTTCTGCTTCTCCACCGCCGGCACAATCTCTACTGTGGTGTTGGAAGGGGCGTAGCAGTCCCCCTTGGGTGACTTGGTGACAATTTTAATGCAAGTAAGTTTGGAGCTGCCGGCCTTGGTGTGGTGCCGTGGAGGCGCTTGACCATCGTTGGCTCTGGAGGGCACCGCATCTTCTTCCTTCTGATTGGCCGCAGCCCCACTGCCAGAAGTGGAGTCGTTGGAGCTTTCTTTTTCCTCAACTGGAACACAGTTATCCCTGGCTCCGTTCTCCCCCTCCCTTTTAGCTGTGGATGGCCCTTTGCCATTCTGCAGCTTGTTGTCATGCTGGTTGGTCACATCTTCTGTGGTCTGGGTCTGACCCCTATCAGGGTCCTCCAACATCACATTGTTGTTTTCAGGCTTGGTGGCCACATTGCTGCGGGTCTGGCTGGGTGAAGCGGCTCCGAGGTTGGCCCCCGAAGGCTTGCGGTTGTCTTTCTTGACACGGCTTTTGCTGGCTCGGGAGATCTGCCAATACAGCACCATCATAATGATGACAGGCAAATAAAAGGCAGCAATGGCTGTGCCGAAGGTGACAGCAGCATTGGAAAAGAACTGAATATAGCACTCTCTCTCTGGCACCGTGCGGCCACCCACAATGAACTGCCAAAAGAGGATGGCAGGAGCCCACAGGATGAAGGACAGCACCCAGGCAGCAGCGATCATCATCCCTGCCATCTTTGTCGTCCTCTTAACTGGGTAGCTCAGTGGCTTAGTGACGCAGAAGTAGCGGTCGAAACTGATAATCAACAAGTTCATGACTGACGCATTGCTAACAACGTAGTCCAGAGCCAGCCACAGGTCGCACACCACTGGGCCGAGTGGCCAGTAGCCGATCACAATATAAACAGTATAGAGGTTCATGGAGCAGAGACCAATTATGAGGTCAGCACACGCCAGGCTGAACAGGAAGTAGTTGTTCACAGTCTGCAGGCTCCTGTTGACCTTAATGGAGAGCATGACCAAGATGTTCCCGATCACAGTGACCAGACTAAGTGAGCCTGCTACCAGTACAATGAACACCACCTCCACCGTCTTGTACGGGCTCGTCTCTTCCACCGGCTCCGTCTCATTGCCCTCAGAGGCGTTCCAGAATGTTAAGTTTATTCCATCCATCTGTCCCTGCCTCAGGTTTAGCTCCACAGTCCACAAGGAGCAGTGCTCACAAGCCCTCACACCTACACATGAAAGATGGAAAGAGAGAAGGAAATACTTTAATGCATTTACTTTCTGCATAATGTGAGAACAGATTATGCAATAGGGCATACCCCCACATTCCTCCAGAAAATCTCTTTGATGAATAAATTTAGCCCAGTTAGGTTGTGTGGTTATTAAAATGGAAGGCCAGCAGGGCTGTTTGTTTTACCTATGAATGAGATGCTTGTGGGTTACCGGTGGTACATGACGTGCCAATCAAAAGTTGGTTAAGAACTAACTAAAGGAGCCCTAAGAATAAGTGGTAGCGATGAAACAAGTCTTCACAACCTTTGGGTTTGTGTGCTATTATGAGCTAATGCAAGCCGTTGAGAATAAAGGAATGAGTCTACATATGGTGTGAACTACTATGCATTAAGAAGAGCTAGTGGTTGCTGTCCATCTCAGTCTTATAAGCCTGCTCTACACTATGAAACTTTCATGCTTCTTTAGATCTGAGGGAGACTTTCATTTATTAACCATTCATTTGGTTGAATAGACACATAGCTAGGGTGACCAGACGTCCTCTTTTCCCCGGACATGTCCTCTTTTTGAGACCTGGAAATTGCGTCCGGCCGGGATTTTAAAGAGGTCCGAGATTTTGAGCTGCCTAAACATTCGTCATGTCAAGGGCATCTCTCATAAACTAAAAGTGCAGAACGGACGTCCAGTGCACGACCGTCGGCCCGAGATGCGCATAAAACATACCAATCCCCACTGGATGATTCATTTTTGACACTCCCTAACTTTACACAGAGCAGTTTACTTTAAGACCTAGAAGCTGAAAATGATTAAAGGACAGGAGACAGAGATGCAGCCCATCCTCCATTAACTTGCATTACTTCCAGGCATCAGGCAACTTAATGGCTACTTAAACATACATTTTGACAGCTTAACCTGCACAGAACAGATTTATTATTATATAGTAAAAAACAGAGATAGATAGATCAATAAACTGATGGATAGTGTGCTTAGTGGTTTACCCAATACCTCAAAGACAGCAAACAGACTAACACAGTGCATCTCGTGTTGCCATTTTGAGCAGGAAATCAGCTTTATGACTTCAGTCAGAATCTCAGTAATGAATGAATGTGCTGATGATATCAGGCATATTGACAGGGTTATAGCTGCAGTGGCATAATTAAAAAAGGCCCCAATACTGCATTAACTGCAAACTGCTCTTAAAAATCCTCTTATGTTCTCTTGTGGTTCTTTAACATTTTTACTGCAGCTCGATACAATTAACATTTATTGAAGTACCCTTCCTTTTGGCCAAAAGTGCCCATTTTCAAACAAAATGTTAAATAGTACTGTTGCTTTTCATTAGGTTCAACTGTTTTTAGATGGGTTACAACAGTGTTTATAAATGAGTCCTGGAGCTCTTACAGTGCACAGTTTTCCTGCATCTAAGGCACAGTTTACACATCTCAAGTAAACAGCCATGACACATCACTGTTTACACCTTTTTCCATCATGTGTCTCCAAGTTTCCAGCTGACTTGGTATCGGCCATGGTTCTGCGTTCTTTTCCATAATGCACAGATTTCCAGTCCGCCCCTGCATATGAGCGACACTACAGAGCGTAGGGGTGCCTGGTGACTCGCTAGGGGGGGCAATGCCTTCGAACACAGCCCCTTGACGTCGGCACTGTGTGTGCGCATCAGGTCACATTAGCGTTTACCCTACACAAAATGAGTGGACACGTTCATCTCAGACAACTTCAGCAAGCGTTTTGGGTGCCCAGGATTTATTTTAAAACTAATTATGAACAGAACTTCAGTCCTTCTTGAGTGGAATCAGGTGTATTAAAGCAAAGTAAAGAGAGTACTGTAAATCTGGGACTTCAGGACTGAGTTTCGGGCAATTTTAGGTTCAGTAAATTGTTGAATTGGACCCAATCCCTGAATTTCTGGGGAACAAAGGGGTATTAATCTTCATTTAAATCCCACATTGTTTTTCCGCAACATTATATGGATTTCCTTAAAATAATTATATGGATTTCCTTAAAAATGTTTAAAAAAAGAAAGAAAAAGGGCTCCACACAGGTGGGTCCATGGATTCAGGGAATACTTTAAGCCTGTGCTTCAGAGAAATGTGCCTCAAGAAACAGCAGTTGGACCTACTTGCCAAGTCATCTGCTTCTTTGTGAGTTGCAGGTAGTTCATTCTACAAATCACGGCCTCTTTGTTGTGCAGACAGAAAGTGCTGTGAAAATGATTCCATTAAGATATTGTAAAAAGCAGAATCTAAGTAATGTAGTGACTAGTAACAGTACCTAGCTAGGTAGCTTACAACTGTCTCTCCAAATGCATTAATCAGTTACCACCTGTTTTCTAGCCTAAATAAAAAAGTGCAGTCCATGCCTGTAAGTTTGTTCATCACACATCAGTCAAATTATTGGCTTAAATTAGCTAAAGCTCTCACTTATCATTTCACTCTGCCTTGTAGCACTTCCCATATCCATGAGCAGAAGGCTTACAATACTGATTTTAATTTAGTCATAAATATAAGCTTATCTAACAAAAAATTTCTTTAAAAAAATCTTTTCTTATAGTTTATTATGCATCACCTTGCCAGAATCCAGAAAGCATCCACCCTGTCAGGTAAGGATTACACCAGTCTCTAGATAGTGATTAATAATGAATCTGATGTCTTAGAATGTACTGTTGCTGTTGGAAAAATAATTGTATCTTCACATTGGTAACTTTACTATTTTAATGAATATTAATTGTAACCTTCTGCACAGTTGGTGTTTTCCTAAACAAACAAACAACTAAATAAATAATTGGACAAAGAAAATGGAAATCTACGTTTTTGTTCTAACAGCAACATTACACAATTCCTCTTCTGCACTTTCCCCTCAATGAATAGTATTAATTTTAATCAGAAGTGATTGGACCTTAATAGATCCACTCTGCTGCCAAATGGGTTCTTTAAGTATTCATGCAATAACAGTATTCACCCCTGCCCATCCTTGAACACATCCTAGTTCTGTTTTACACACAGCTAAAATGAAGATGTTCTTTTCAATATTTTATTTGACAGATTTAACTGGACTGAAAACAGAAATTAATTGAAACAGAAACTTTAAGCAGTGTTTAAACTTGGAAGAATTTTTGCTTTCAGCATTTGATTTAAAGTTGGCACCATGGCTTTGATCCACAATGCTTTTCAAATTCCTGAAAAGCCCTTTGCACTTCATTTTAGTGGAAGGGTTTGTATGTGTGTATATGAGTGCCCTTGATTTTGTATGATTTCAAGACATAAATGGTCTGACTTTGTAGGAAAACCTGATTTAAAGAACCCCAACATGACTTTGGTGGTGATTCTGACTATTCTGGTGTGAGTTTTGTTTATAGCAGAGGGCTGATTGACATAATGATGAATGTGGGGATGAACAACTAAACTTGTCAGATGTGGGATGGGGATCTACAAACATTCTGTTGGATGGGGAACAACCACCTAGACTACAGTAGTTGTTAAATATATTCAGATACACAGAACATTCCATTTTATACTGTACAGTGACATAGTATTTTATTCTATTCTATTGTTTTTCTTCATTTTTGCTGCTCCTAACTTTGTACTGTCCACTTTATGCCATGACCAAGCAAATTTCCCACTTGTGGGACTAATAAAGGTTTATCTTATCTTATCTCTTATCTCTTATCTTATATCCCTCTAGCACAATTTGAAACATAGAATCTATACCAAGCACTGTACACAGTATATACTAAGATGTTACTACGACTATGTTGTTTTATCCTTTAATCTGTACGTGTGGTTGTCATTTGTCTGAGGGTTTTGGGGTCACAGATGTGAGTTTCAGAATACGCTTACATACTGCTGTAGAAGTGATCTTGTTGATTGCCACCTTTCATGTGTGAAGTCACACCTGCAGAGCAATGCCACTGATGTACTTTACAGATGGCCTATGATTGCCAATGGTTCATGGTGCTGAGAGTGTGTGCTTTTGCTATGCCTCATAACACATGGTGTGAACTTGCTTTTGTGGTGGCTCATGACGCTGAGGGCAAGGGTCATGATGGTCTGCTAGGGCTCCTTCTGGTCTCCTAGCTGCTGTGCATGTGTGTACGGATTCATTCCCAGTTCTTGTCTGACCCTGGTGTGTAAAACTGACTGGTGCAGAGTTTGGAACTGTGAACTGAAGCTTAATTTTTGACTGTCAGTTTAAACGCCTGTCACTTTCGCTCTAGGCTGTTTTGTTTCGTTGTCCTTAAGCCCTTTCTCTGGCTCAGTTCTGCTCCTTTGCTCGTAATGGTAAAGCCGACTATCAGAAAACCCTGCAAATGGCAGCCAATTGTTTGCTACAGCAGCGACAAAAGGCTGCGGCTGTTTCAACAATTACTGATGGGGAATTTAAAGATCAGGATTAGCATGAACAAAGTTGCAAAGTTGTTTTCAGAAATGGGTTTAGGGGCAAGTTTGACCTTGTTTGGATCTCTCTTTCTGTCTCTCTCTCTCTCTCTCTCTCCCGCACACCCACACACATGCACACATTATGGTGGATGTGACCTCTTGAGTGTTCCTGGGATGAAGTAATGATTAAAGATGAGGTTATCAGCCTGGGCAGAGCTACGAGCACACACTCTTATTTTTACCCATTAAAAACTTGGCCTTATTTACTGCTCTGCCCCCTAACTCTGAATAACTGTCAAAAATGTACTTATCTTTAGTGCCAGAAATCCCTAATCATAGCATTACGTATGCAGCTGAGCAGAACTAATCCCAATAACAAACACTAAAGTCCAGCAGTCTGTGCATTAAAAAAAGGAAAGTAGCGCAACAATGCCAGCAGTACCCACTTCAGGCAGAAAGTCTAATCAATGCAGTGTACAGCTGCCAGCACCATACATACATACTAGAGCTATAAATATGGATCTGAAGATGAGGGTTCAAATTTATTGGCATGTAACCATTAGTTGAAATTGACTACAGTAATATTCAGTAAAGTATGCAAAACTCTCTATTTTCTAACAATAAAAGTGCAAAAGTAAACTTTCTCAAACTCACCCCTTCAAAAGAATTTTAAGAACCGCAGCATTACTGCAGTTAAAAATATATGCAGTAGGCAGCAACATCATGCTTGTGTCTCTGCTTGTGTTCCATATGTTGCTATAGAAGCAATGATTCAAATACAGCTTTTGTGAGCTGCGTAGATGGTAAAGGTGCAGCTTAAACAAGTTTTAATTATCTTATTTAACACCATCAGGAGTTTAGTTAATGACAAATGATGCCAGCAATTGGCATTCTCCTCATCCACGGGCAGAACAAATTCTAACCCTTAGCTGGTGCAATGTGTTGTAGTTTTGGACACATTTTGTAGCTTGAAAATAAAGACAAAGCTACCAGTGTAATGGAAAGTTACTTTGCACATTGTTTTTTTCAGCTTACTATGTCGGACTCCAAAAGACTCTGTTTCCCATCTGATACAAACTGCTGCACAGAATTACATGAACACAGATGTGCAGACAAGTGCACCTGCAAAAGTCCTCATAGCTTTGGCAAACTTAATATGCAGTAGATTTCAGACCTTTTGGTTCTTTTGTGACCCATTTGTAGGATCTGTAAATATGTAGAATATTGTAAAGGTTCTAGGAATAACCCTGGAATTGGTATCGAAACTTCACATTATGTAAAGTTTCTTTAAACCTATGAAAAGTTCACACTCACAAATTATGTTCTCATATGGGTTTCTTATGGAGCAAAAATAATTGTTTTCTTTGGCATTGATGAAGGAGTGTAATTAAAAAAATGTTCAATTCTCAAATTAAACACAGTGCAGTCACGGAAAGTTAAGTTGATGATTAATCACGTGAGTATATACACAATTTATGACAGTAAACATTTAATTTTAATATCAATGAAAAGTGTACATTTTAGCACGTGCATATTGGTAAGATACTCGTGGTGTAAGTAACCTTTAATTTCTGTTCACTAAAGCAGTTTTTAATAGCTCCCTCTTGTGGAGACTATTTTTTCCATTCAAATTGCAAAGTAATCACTGACAATTCATCAAGAAGATTCATTTTTGATTGATTAATATTTAATGGTGTAACTGTGACAGCCATAATTAAGTGGAACTGAATTGTTGAGGTAGGAGAGTTAGATCCCTAATGCAAGCAAAGATGTACTTACTCTCCATACAAACTCTGGTACACAAGCTCACAACACTAGTCAAAGACTTTTTCACTCTCTGCTTTGTTCTGCAGGTCCACTTGCACAGGCCATCTAGACTTTCCCACACTATTTGCCTGAACTCTCTCTCTTTCTCTCTCCTCGTCTAGGGTGGTGTACGCATGTGTTACTCTCGGAGGGACACTAGGAGTCATTTAGTGATGATGTAGCTGCTGGACACGCAGTTGTTTTCCCTCAGCTCATTTCAGCAGCCAGCTCAGTATATTAGCTAATATTCCCCAAAGGGATATGGCTTGTGCCTCGAGGGCCATTGCATTCTTTCTCTCTCTGTCTCTCTCTGTCTCTCTCCCTCTCTCTCTCTCTCTCTCTCTCTCTCTCTCTCTCTCTCTCTCTGTTCTCTTGTACATCAATAGGTTAGGACAGCATTAATGTCACAGATGGATGAGACAGATAATTTTCCAAAGCCAGGGCTTTTATGCTTGTGACATAGGTTTCAATTGCATTCATTCATTAACAGTAACGGCTACCACTGCTAAATAACTGCTACTCCTGTAAAACAAAGATTCAAGATTCAAGATAAAGGCACACACACATAGCGTTCAGAACAGGATATCACTTAGAGGAACGAGACACTGGTGTATCACACACACACACACACACACACACACACACACACACACAAAAAAAAAGGCAAGCATTACACATATTATAGGGGACTCACTGTAAACTGAGATGAAGTGTCAAATAGTGATCATAAATCTGCCTGTAAAAATGAATGCATATTCATACACTATAAATATTCTCAGTGTTTGGCTAGGGTGATGATGATTGTTTCTCAGCTGTTATCATTAATCAACAATAGGGTCCAAAAAGGCATTTCATATTGTGGGTAAAGCATAAGGTTCAGATAGCCGATTCTGCACAGCCTTGTTTTCTTTCATTGATACTGATTATGCACAGACATTATGTCCACATCAATGCCATGTTTACTATCAACCTAAGCATGGGTAACATGGTAAAATTATAAAATTATGATACCGGATTTTCTCAATATACAGTGTGTTATAATATTAAGTTGAACATAAATTAAATTAATTTTAATTTATAAATTATAACAGATAAAAATAAATTAAAACAGATAAAAATAATATAAAAATTTAATGACACACTGAGTTGCATACATTAATAGTTCTAATTATCCATGCATTCTTAAAAAAAAAAAAAAAAATTAAAAACCCCATGAAGCTGGTTTAGGGCTGTTTAAGCACTGACCATGTCCATATGCTCAAAACAGCAGACTTTTATTCTAATATGCATAGACTGGATCTGCATTGAATGTTTTGGATGTGTGTTCAGAATTTCAGTTCACTAATGCTGTAAATCTCACTGAAAGGTTGTTTTACTTTAGAGGTTGTGGTTTATCCTCTCCATTATAATACTGAAGAGAGTTGGAGCAGGGCAGTATCATGTACGCTGATGCTCTAAGAATACATTGTGAGAATAGTAATGAACAGCTGTTATCAAGGTTATGTAATTTTTTTGCAAATAACTTTGTCACACAAGGTCATTATTCACATTCAGGGACTTATACAAGTCATGAAGAAAATCGTTTAAGAGAAATAAACTGTCTACAAGAAACCCTAAAAGCTTTTGACGCATGTATTACTGTGTAGTGGGCTGAGATGAAGAGTCTGTCAAGAAAAGTAAATGCATTTCAGGCAGTCAGCAATATGTCAAACAATTGTGTTACCAAGTAGTTTAACCTAGAAGGGTGAGGCTCACTTATACATTCGACACTATAGAGCCCATATGCTATTTTCTTCTACTTTTCCAGTCTACTCATGTCCACCCATTTTCCATTTACCAACCTCTATTTATCCCT
>JBBIGA010000126.1:19594061-19608009 GCA_037576975.1 Alestes dentex
TACACCACCAATCACCCCCTCCCCTCCCTCACCCTACCACCTTGGACAACTTAGAGTTGATAACCAGTTAAAATACTTTTATATGATTTATATTTATATTATTGCCGGCCAAATGTACTGTGTATATGGTAGAAATGACAAGAAAAACTACTTGACTTGACTTGACTTGAAAATGAAACTTCTAAATGCCAAATATAGGATGACCAAATACGTGTATATTCAAATGATCCAAGCCAGCCCAATTTTTTGTTTGTTCTATTAGGAGACTGGTATATACTGGGAGATTTTGTTTATTTTGTTATTAGATTGGTGCAAACTTGATAATGGTCTTGATTTCTTTAGCAGACTTTGTCCCAGTATTAAGGTGTGGGTGTTGTTACTGTCGGTGTCCAGGTGGAGTAGAATGAGATGTGTGTGTGTGTGTGTGTGTGTGTGTCTGTATGTGTGTGTGTTTGTGTGTTTGTGTGTGTGTGTGTGCCCGCATGCACATGCACCTTAGTGGCACTGACTATAATGACGTAATCTATGCCCTGTTTTGTATGGATCTATCCTGCTGTGACTGGCTATGAATATGACGGAAGGCAATGAGGGACAAGCATTATCCTTCGCATCCTGCATGTGCGCGCGTGTGTGTGTGAGTGTGTGTTTGTGTGCATGTGTGTGCTTGTGTGCTTGTGCACGCTTGTGTGTGTGCTGATTTCCATGTCCTCTTTTGTGGACTCCCAGTGAGAGATACTGTTAGATGTTAGAAATGGAAATATGTGCTGTAGAGCACTTCCCTGTCTGGGGTTTTGAATATGTGAATATGTGTCTGGACTTCCTTTGTCACATTTTGCACAGTCTTTAAAATATCGTTGCTTTGTTTTCTGAAGTGTTTTCTAAAATTGCAGCAAAGTGATACCTTAACTTCAGACCTTTATGGAAATATGATGCAGAAATTTTGTGACATGCTCGTGGATTTGGGCCTTACAGAAATGTTGTGCTTATTTGCATGTTATTCTGGAAGCAAACTTACATCATGAATATTGCACTTCACCAATAAGGCATGTGTGTCATTGTGTTTGAAAAGGTCAGGCTGGGAGAGGAATGTCATCTTACTGTTTAGTCTGTGTATTACACAAAGCTTGTCAGTCTCAGTCCTCACTGAGAGTCGCTGTGAGGAGCTGTTTATGATTGCTGTTGTTCTGTTCTAGACATTCTCAGCAGGTGTCACTGTGCTACAGCTCCACCCTTGGGATCCACAGCCTTAACGCATACAGCTTTAAGTGTCTCATCAAAAGACCTGGAACGTGCAGACACAGCTCTGCTTGACCTAATACAACTCTCAGACAGCACTCAATAGAGCTCTCTGGACTAGACCTGCTGATTTTATCCTGAAATCTGCAGCATCTTCAATCACAGAACTTGTCTACAACCAGGCCAATGATGAATCGCCACTGAAAATCCTCTCCTAGTCCAGGCTTAGGCTACATCCTGGTTTGAGCAACTGTATGATACTAAGCAATTAGTTACCGTACTGTACTCGTCTTCTGCTCAGTTAAAAAAAAAATTAAATAAAATGCAATTATAATTTCTCACCAGTTTCTATCCTCAGTGGTAGCAATGAACTGTAAGATTGGCACATTATGCATAGATGACAATGATGTAACTTATAATTACCCTTCAGTTAAGCCATTGAATTTGCCTGTACTGTTAAGCACTCACAACCTGAACTGACCTGTACTTTTCTAAGTCTATTTTATTTAATGTTTTGTTGGTGTTTCAATGGCATGAACTTCTAACGCCAATGAATTTAACATTAAAAATTACATTGATTTCCATTTAGGTAAATTTTGGCATTTGACTTTGCTTCCTTAACCAACATCAATACTGCTTTGGATGCATTGACCTAATGCCTGAAAAGCCAAAACAGAGGATGCACTAATTAACCTTCCAAGTGTAAACCTTCTTACATTAACGCCTACTAGTGTGAGTAAATATGAATAAATATAAATAGTCAGCTTCCACGGACCACATTTTGTACAAAATAGATATGTCAACAGCATTGAGAAATAATGTTATGAAAGGAGAAGAGTGGATAAAAGGGCTGAAAAAAACATTGCTTTTTACCTCTGCCTTTAAAGGTTAATGTCAAATTTCCATTGCGGTTCCTTGCTTATCTTATGCTATCTGTAGTTTGCTCTTGCTCAGTACAGTGTCTTACACGTAAATGTTTGAGCCTGTATAATCAGCCTTTATTCCTCTGCGGTACAGCAAGGCAAAGACAGACAAGAGGAACTAAAACAGGGGAGATGAGAGAGGTGTGAAGCTGCTTTCCCATGCCCTTGTAGGGGAGCAGCAAGATAGCTGTGTGTGTGTGCGCGCACGCTGAGCTGTGTACTGCTCACGTCGTTGTCACCTCTCTGCTAACCCCTCTCCCCGTTTTGCTGGTGATGTATCGCCACAGCGCTGCCGTTAGATGGAGGGCTGGGGTACTCATTAAGATTGGGAGTGATAGAGAAAATGGGGAGAAAGAGAGTGCAGGAAGGACAAGAGCAGGAAAGAGATAAAGCATTTGCCTTTTGGAGTTGTTCCACCTCATTGTTTTCAACTTTTCTTTCACTTGCTTTCCCTTTTAAGCGCAATTGTTGCTCTCAACCAGACTATTTAATGTTGTTACTAAGTGCTTGTTCTGTTTTTGGAGGTGTAACGGTGATATATTGATGGAAGTCATTACCCTGGAGAGACAATCAGAGACATAACGCTCTTCAATCAAATCCTAATCCCAATTTATTGTGCACTGGTGAACAAATCAAAATCAATTTCAATGGTGTACCTTATAAATTCATGAAGGAAAACTGGGCTTCTCTTTGATGTAATTTCAACTCAGTTTCAATTTCATTTTTTACTTATTTGGGTATTAATATGAATTAGGCATTAATATGTGAAGTCTAGATTTTGGGGGGGGGCAACAATAGTCCTGGAAGGCTGGACCTGATTCAACCAATCCATTAATTGGGAGGTGTGTTTGAGCAGGGCAGTTACTGAACTGTGCTAGAAACCAGCCCTCTGTAGGTATGCTGGAATGTGCATCCCTTGTCTGGATAATACTTGGCATAATCAGGCACTATGAATTCAGTTTAAAACAAAATGAAGAGAACATTTAGGAAAATACGTGGACTAAAACCAACAGCATCCTGCAAAAGAAACTACTGGTGTGCTGATGTAGGACAACCTATATTTGTTTTATTACTTAATTTGGCAGCACCTTGGATTTCAGACATCTTGTCAATAGCGATAAGAGATTTTTGAATTAATCCTTTTGCGAGTTGGCCAAATCAGTGCACATGTTTTCACACCTACACACAAAAACAAGCTCAAACTTCATAAGAGAACCCATTTCTGGTGCTGCACATTTGTAATGCTGTCTAATGTAGTGAGTAGATGCACAAATACAACCAGTCAAATGCATGTTCACCCATCTGTCTTTTTCATGATTTCATGTGTGTATGATTCTTGTGTTCACCACTCATAGATTGGGTTTGAACACTAGCTATGCATTCTGACTCATTTTTATATTAAGTTTCAATGGGATGTGTTCGTCATATATTTCTTAGAAATAAAACACATTTGAAAACATAGTATTCAAATATATGCAAAGGAATTTTTTGGTCACTGCAGGTTAAACTGGTATGCTTTTGTGTCAGATAAGACTTTTGTAATAATGAAGTTTGCCTCTTCAGGCAAACACTAACACTAGAGCTAACCAGCAGTAGATGATGACACATGTGCTTCTAAATAAAGGATGATGTGCCAGGGTGTTAGTTTGTTGTGGTAGCAACAAGAGCAGAGATCACACAGCTCTGATTGATCAATCATGTCCTTAACAATGCATCCTCATGAACATGCTCACTTCAAGGCACTTGCATGTTATAGTAGCAATAACATAACACACATCATCACTTACTTAATGCAGTCACACTTTGCATACCATTTAAAATTTGTGTTTAGGACACAGTGTGTCCTCCTATGAGCTATGAAGCTGAACAAATCTTTGTTGCTACAGACAACCGTTGTGAATCATATATTCCATATACAGTATATGACAGTCACTGCCATGAAACAAAACTAGATGGCAGTTCTGAGGTAGTTTGTAAAAACAGACCCTATTGTCCAAAATGTTTTGTTTTCAACTATATGTTGATAATTCTGTCCGACCTTAATGGAGAGGTGGATGTGCTTTGAGAGAGTTGAGAGAAGTATTGCTGATGTATTTTTTGAAAAGATTTGGGTAAGTATTATGTTCTAGTGTTTCCTAGCAATGTTATCCTCCACAGTGCTTAAACTACTAATTCAGTGGTGTCACCTGATAGGGTGTATGTTTTCTTCTTCGTTTTCCACTAAGGTGTATTGAATGCTTACCACTGGTAGGACAGTTCAAACTAAACCTCTAGAAGTCTCTGTGACCTCCCAGATAGTTTGCAAGAAAAATCAATTACCTAAATTGATGCTTTATTAGAAGTGTAATAGTGGTTAATAGATGCTACGTTTTTGTTTTTATGTTGACCAATATTCCAGCATGCACTGCGCTAAATTTCAGCATGCCCTGCAGCATGACCATGCTAATTTTGGTGATAAGGCTTCATGAGTCACTACAACTTAGGGCAAATAAGCTTCATCATGCAGCGTTTGATCATCCTGTCATGACCATGTTGTTTACAAGTATCAAATGGTCTTTCTTAAGCTGTACACCCCACTTTGATGTAGGTCAGGCAACATCAGTGAAGAGAAACAAAATTTACAATTTTTTTTTTTAAGTTTACAAAGTCTACTACAGATCTGATTAATTCTAATGTGCAGTGTGTCTTCCTATGTTTTAGGGGATGATGAAATGAAGAAGGAGAAGGAAAATCTCAAGAAAAGTAACAGGGTTCCAGCACTGAATGCTGATAAAAGCTGGTGTGTTGGCTAGGTGTTAAGACTTGCTCTATGTAACTCATAGCACTCATTAATAAGATTAGATAAATAAATAAATGATTTCCACAGAGCTGTTGACCCCTTTTGCACGCCATTTAGCAGCTGTCCTTATTGCAGGTGTGACAGACAAGATGAATGCCCAACTGTGACCTGCAGCTTTCCCAGATCTGCTATGAAAGCACTGGAAGGAGCAAAACTGATGAAAGTTAATCCGGGGGATTCCAGCTCAGATCACAGTGGCGTATGCATAACCTGCAGCCATCTCAGCACTGAGCCCTCTCTGATACCACCTGTCATACTGTCAGCTGACACATGACAGAACCCATTTATCCACCTTATTCCCAATCATCTGTGAACACGCACGCAGAATTACTTTTATATTAGACCGGACTCTTTCTTCAGGTCATGACTATCCAAATTGGATGCCCGAGTTTCAGTGTTATACTAAGTCTACGAGCAATTGTTTGGGTTACTCCTAAGACACACATGCAGATGTCTTTGTACTGGATGTACTAGTGTGCAGAATAGTTATCTGATTGATTATGAGCTGTTTTTCTGTTTTATGCTGAACAACAGGTTTGTATTTATGCCACTGTACTGTGATGTACCAAATTTATTATCTTATATTCTCTTAATGCTGTGTTTCATGAATATATATTAATTCCCTAAAACTCCATCAAAAACATCAATATTTCTGCTTTGCCATAAAAAGATAATGAAGTGCAAGTAATTATAAAATGTATATTGTAATGCACTGTACAGGAAATAGGGGTGTAATGATACACTCAGCCCATATAAAGGGACTGGACTGGGGTTGCTGATTGGTGTTTGTTGTTACAGGCTTAATTGTTCTAACTAACTGGATGCTCACTCTCCATGATACATTATCAAATGCTCATTACCACATTATGACATTATATTATTCTAGCACTGCCACATCACGATTTTTTGAGGCATTGTTGCACCCCTCACAGATATTCCATAAGACATTTATGCTGAAAAAAATGTTTTTGGAAAGTGTAACAGTGTAAATCAGAGGAAAATTTGCATTTGACAGTATACCTCGGTGCCACCACCAAACGAACTCTCAGGTTTTTGATTACAACTAAATCTGCTGAAAGGCCGAGGGAATACAAGTCAGCAGTGGAAATCTTTTCTTCTTCTTCTGATGCTGAACAGGCGGGCTTTTAGCCCATCATGAACCACATCACCAATTATCTTTCAGTCCCCAGAGCTGCTCTACTCCTTTTCTGTCGACATCAATTATACATACGATACACTAAATACTTTAGATTTGCACACTGGCTCATTTGCATAATTCCCAGCATCCCAGTTGGCACAGAAACTGAAAACTGGCAGTTCAGTAAGATGGTGAGTTCACCTCTCAAGCGTGGAGCCCAGGAGGAAAGCTGAAGCATTTCGGATCTAGGCTGCTCTTTTTTCTGCCCCTATCTTAATTTAAGCAATTGTAACTGAGAAGCTTTGACTTTTGATATCTTGGTTTAGCGTGGAATATGCAGCACAGGCTGGGAGACTGCATTTTATAAACTTGTCAGACTGTTTGCAGCTCTGGGGAATGTGCCATCTGCATCGGCGAGAGTGATGGGTACCTCTGCTGATGGACAGACTTCAAAGCCTGTCACACTTTGTCTCTCTCCATAGAACAGAACTAGCATAAGCACTGGCATAAGATTTAGTCTTGCTTCTGGTTGCACCGTGGGAAGAGTCACCCTCAGCACTGGAGGAGATGACAACCGGAGCACCGTTTGTAGTGTTCTCCAGGCTTTCTGATCCAGGGTTTACTGCATTTAATTAATGACTGTAAAAATTAATTCCAGGTAATCTTCTGTTAATTAGGTTTGCTTAGAATGATGTTCCAGACTGATGCAGCGTGTGATGTTAAATGGAGCAAGAGATGGATGAGCGAGTGATGTGGCTGTCATCTCTGTTAAAGCCGTTGAGGCCGCATGATCCCACAGAGAGGTGACTCAGGGCTGTAATGTGTTCTAGTGTTTATGCCGTTTAGATTCTCTCTCTCAGCCCCCCCCTTCCCCCATCCTGCCACAGAGAGGAGGAGTAATCCTGTTAAAACGCTGCTTTGTATTTGAGTGGGTGAGCAGCCTGGAGCATTGCTTGCCTCACATATCCAGCCTCACCGCCATCCATAATGCCGGATTGGGTCCGTGATGTTGCATTAGTGCAGGACTTCTAGGGGTGGACAGATTAGACCTAGCCTAGGACCAAATTGCACTGCCACTGGCAACTGCCCTTTGAATTTACTCTTTTAATCCATTGAGTCTAGGCCTAGGTTTACACTGTGTAACCAGTGCCAGCCTCTGATGCTTTAAAGAATCTGTTTCTCTCCCAGAGATGCAGCTCTGCAGAAATACAGAGAATTGGAGAGTTTACAAGATGCAGATCAAACGCAGTTCTAATTATAAATGTAAATGGAGAATCACCATGGTGAACAGTCTGTGTTTGCTGTGTTGTATTATGGATGCCAGCGAACCACCGATGAGAGCAAAAGAGAGAGGGTGGGACACATAGATGGGGTATAGATGGCGAACTGGCAACTATCCAGTCAGTAGAGGAACTGCAAGCAGCCTTGGACAGAATCCAAGAAGTGTAGTATAGCCTTAAACCATCCTTGAGTAAAAGTACTATTTCATTGAAAAAATTGCTCCAGTAGAATTAAAGGTAGCTTGTGAAAGTAACTGTATCAGCAGCAGTACCAGTGTCAATGTGTGTTAATAGCCCACATTTTTGCCCTGGAGCTTACTGAATTTATTAATTTGTTTTTTTGTCATGTGACCAATTTGCAAATTCTCTTATTGCCTTAGGACTAAGCAGCTTGATTTTGTTACTGTGCCTTTAAAACTGAAGTATGTAAAAAAGTTTAGTTCTGATTGGCTGCTCTGTATAATGCCTCATTCAAAAAGCAGTTTAGACTTGCAATTTGATTGACATGCTTTCATTTTGATTGACAGGGCTTTCACCCGTTACTGTCAATTGTTTTCCATCTGAACTACGTATCTCTGAAAGGGAAGAACATTTGTGAGCATCACTGAAAGAGAGGAAAACCAAAACCAGTGTATATGAATGTACATGTTTACCCATAATAGTAAATTAATCATTTGTTAATTCAATGGCTAATATCATTAAAGTAACATGTAGCATCTATCAGCATGGGAACTGAACTTTGTTAGTATATTTCTCATTTTGGGCTTCTTTTAGGTCAAATGAAACACAAAAGTAAAATATTTACTCAGTGTAAATGATTTCAGTGTAACTGTGTAAAATGTAGGTTATTTTCTTCACAGATATACTTAACTAAAAATGTTTATGTAAATGAGTAAATGGAACTTGTTACTACCTACCAGTATACTTTCACTAATGCTTTATCATTCATGCGTAATGCATATTAAGAAGGACAAACAAGCAGAACACAATGGTAAGGGCAATTTTTAGCAAAAGTGTGACATGGCCATATGGTCTGGCTGCTGCTTGTGACTGATCATGCTTATCAGACACAGTGATTCAATAAAGCGTGTGATGCCAGACAACCGCCCCAACAATCAAAGCAGGCTACCATCAACACACACACCCCAGAACCTCCACCTCAGACCTTCCCCTTCTGTGGTGCTGACCTAAAGCCACTTCACCATGCGGACATGTTTCTCCCCACACACCAGCTGAAAGACCCTTTATTGTAAGCTTAATTTCAAGCCACTGGCTGAAAGAGATGGTGTCCTGTCTTCTTGGAAAACTGTCTGGTAGAACAGTATAGATCTATTACATACAGACAAAAATGGAAATTTAGACTAATTTAAATGTATTCAGCCCTTTTAGAAAGGGCCAAACCAAGCTGACCTCGAAAGATGACCACTTTGATTGTAGCTCTGCACTGATCAGTCATAACTACCTGCCTAATACTGTGTAGGTTCCCCTCATGCTGAAAGAACCACTCTGACTCTATGAAGCATGGACTCCATAAGACCTCTGGGGTTGTGAGGTGGTATCAGGCACCAAGATGTTCACTGCAAATCCTTTAATTACTATAAGTTATGAGGGGACCTCCACGGATTGGACTAGTTTGTTCAGCACATCCCATAGATACTTGATCAGATTGAGATGGGGGCAATTTGGAGTCAATACCTTGAGATCTTTGTCATGTTCCTTGTTATCATCCTGGTGAAACAGGACTCTACTGTTATAGAATACCATTCCCATTAGGAGGTGTACTGGGTCTGCAACTATGTTTAGGTAGGTGCTATGTGTTAAAGTTACTTCCCTTGAATGCCAGGATACAAGGTTTTCCAGCAGAACATTGCAAAGAGCATCACACTACTTCTTGGACCACTTTTGGTAGGGACCAACCACTGCATACTGGGTACATCCCACTAGATATTTTGTTTTGATGATAAGACCCAGACCACAAGCCATCACAATTTGGTCCTTGTCAAAGGTGCTCAGATCCTTACACTTACCCAGTTTTCCTGCTTTCAGCAAGAACTGACTGTTCATTTTCTGGCTGATATGTCCTACTCTTTGACAAGTGTTAACAAAAAATAATCAAATTATTCCCTTCACCTGTCAGTAGTTTTAATGCTGTGGCTGATTGGTTAAGACTACTGCTGAAATTAATAACTAACAGAGAACAAGAGAGAAAGAGAGGGAACAGAGTGACATAGAGAGATGAGAATTCTGAGCACATTTAAAAAAGTGATGGGCAACACCCGAACAGACAGTTTGGATGCTGTGTTAACCTCCACTGCTACAAAATGTGGTGATCTATGAATTTTTAAATGACACCAACTTCTGTAGGTCTACAGCAAGAAAATGCTTGAGGAGTTTTATATTTTAGACTCAAAAAGTCAGTAGTAAAGTTACCACTTAGTTGCATTCATTAATAATTCATTTCTGATTTGTAATGCATCAGAGCAACCAGAGGAGTTCTACTAAAAGTACAGATTCTACACGTTAAATAAATACTTGCATGTGGTGGTAGAGAAAAAAGTGATAGTCTATTATATGTGGCCCTTAACATGGAATGATGCCATGCTTTTGATAGCACTGCTGTTCAGAGCAAATTCTAAAAGTAAAACAACAAGACATTTAGTAACTTTGACTAAAGGCAACCCTGGTTCTGAGCACAGCAACCAGACAGTGAATTTAAGAGTTCTGTTCAGTACTGCATTAATTCCTGTGTCATTACAAAAGATGATGCCTTCCGCCCCAGCAGCTAAGCAAAGTTCACCACATCCATTAGTCACAGTTCCATCACAAATATCACTTACACAAGTGTAGATTAACTCTGTAATGAACTGTCTGACTCTCAATTTAGCCCAGAATGAGGAAAGAGAATATATGAATGTCAGGGGGAGATTGGGGGATTTGAGTAGGTGCTTCTGTAAGACTTTTGACCTTCAGGAGGGGATGATCACAAGATGCGATTGTGAAGGGTGCAAATTTTACACATATCCTAGAGCTCTATAGGCTTAGGGGGTGAATGGGATGTGTGTGGAGATTCAGGCTGTCAGGTGAAGGTCAGACTCCAGGGTAAAAGGTAACACAGTGCAAAGCTTGTGTGGGAAAACCGATATTGAACAGTTCCATAGCTCTGCCGGTGCTGTTCACCTTGCTTTATGGTGGAACTGTGTATACTATGCTTTGGCTGCATCTGTGTGTGGCTCACAGGAAATAAAGGGCAAAAGTGATGAGTGTTAGTCCCTGCTGAGAGCCAAATTTATTCAATGGGGAATGAGTTTCTGCTCCAGACCACATTGGGCTTGATGTTTTAAGCCATTTGTGCCAGATTCAGGTGTGAATTGGATGCCCATGTGTTATTTACGAAAATACCGCACAAGCCAAAATGCGCAGGTTGTACACCTGAATTTGGAAAAATGCAAGATGCACCGCTCTTGCTCATGCACATGCATTTGAGGAAGAAACAAATGGACACATTCTGCTCAATTTCCTAAAGCATGAGCAACTGGTGGGAGCCACTTTTGCATGGATTTTCTCCACCTTCTAAAAACAAGTGGAAAGTTGTTGTGGATGTCGCAGTATATGGCAGCAGATGTAGTGCCAAATACATACTTAAAGAAAATCAGAACAACACTTTCAAGTCTCAGATGCAAATGCAGTATAGATAGTGTTATGATTGTGCTGCAAAATGTACTAATAGAATTTTGTTGTCATTGTGTCTTTAATCCGATCATTTTTTAATCTGAAGTCGAATTACAGCCCTACAGAATGTTTTATTGGCACTGAACTCAATTCAATTATTTTTGTCTCAAACTTGATACCTTACATTTCACGGTACCTTTAAAACCCTGTGCATCATGAGTAATGTGGTGGGTGGTCCTACGCGCAAGATTGCGGCCCTCTGTACAGCCTTTAATGTAATTTAATGTGAGTTCTGTCATTCTAAATATTCTAAATTTCAATAGTCTAAATGTCAATTAAAAAAAAAAAAATTATTATGTGCATTCCAGCCAATCACATACCAGCCAATCCATCACCCACTTTACGAGCTATGTGTAATGTCATGGAATAGCATTGCTGAACTGCTGAGAATGCTAACATAATGGGCATCTGATGAGCACTTTCTTTTTGGACTGGTTGCAAGGGTGGGGAGCGGTATAGTCTTTACATTTTGTGAAAAGTGTTTTAAAACTGTTTTGTATGCACACATTGCATTTAGAAGAACCAAGAATCGGAAGGTTATTAAGGATATTAAGGGGCATCTCTGTCATTAACCTTTTTTCATTCCTCCATGTGCATCATCTGGAATGATGTGGTAATATGGCAAAGGCCTCACAATTCTATATTGTGAGACCTTTGTTAGAAAGGTGCAGAACGTATCTCTACTTATTCTTATGTTAACATCTTTAATAAACATCTATAATAAATCTTACTTTCTCTTATAATATGCTCTGTCTAGTTTATTCTCAGTAATGTCTGGTCAACATCTTTGTTAACATAAACAATGTATCATGTTTACTTTTTCCTTTTGTATGGCTGTTTTCAGAGTTACAAAGTCAAAGTTATTTCACAGATGTGAAATAACTTTCAGAAGTGATTCAGGAGTTACATTCCACTGCAGGTTGTATGTGTATGTGACAAACATCTTGAATCTTGAAATCTTCACACTGGTGCCCCAGTTTTAAAAAAAACGATATGATTCTGCGTGCAATGCCATAACATGGATAGTATGAAAATAATTAGTTTAAGGGAAGGACACTGAGTTATTGTGACATTAGTTGTATAGAGGAGCACCAGGTTGCGTAGCCATCAGCTTCCACAGAATGACCTTTGCTGAAAGTTGACATTTTGCAACATTTCATAACATCTTCCAAAGCCTTTCCCCATACATCGATGTATGTATCTTGCAATACAGCTTGAATTATTTATGTCTATAGACCTAAACCTGTCTGTATATTTGGTGCATAAAACCCCTAGATGTTGAGGTCCACAGACCTCTGGGGTAATGCTAATGCTTATGTTTTGAATAAAAGAGACACTGTGCAGTTCAAATTTTGCTTTTTAACACAGTCAAGTGTGTTATCTAACTAGCATGAACTGAAGAACAAAACCACAGCCAGTCATACTGGTCTGAAATGAATTATTTTGCATTTTTCAAACTGAATCATCAGCTGAACAGCTTGAAGACTGAGAAACAAAAAAGTGTCCTACCTAATGTCCACATCGGCACTTTAGTACAAAAGACAACATTTAAGTCAGCCTGGTTGGACAACTGGCTAGAATCTTCAGTCAAAATGATGCAGCTTTCTGTGCTTAATGCAGACTATTCTGTGGATATGACTGATAAACAAAGACATATAATTTAGAGTACGCCCCAGAGTATGTCCTATTCCACACCAACAGAGTACAACAACTCTACTTATGATATAAAACTACTGAATGTAATATTACAGCCAGTGAGAAGTATGAAGTTAGCTCCTCATCCATATTAATGAAATAGTAAAATAACTTTCTTTTTTGTATATATCTGCAGTGAATATTAAAATTTTTGAGCTACAAATGTTGAAAGAATTCTTTGTGGAAAAACGTACAGTCTAAATGTAAATATAAGTGGGTTTTTCAGGTCCCTAACTATGTGTAGCAAGATCTGCGGTACTTTTCATGCAGAACCAAATAAAAGCTTCACAGAATCAAAATTTGGTTGCAAGGAGGTTAAAAGTAGAGGATGAATTTAATTCTGGAAACTTAAAGATTGTTCTTTGGGTAAATTACTGTAAAACATTCTGCAACATGTTGCGAATCATCATTAGGGTTTCTTGGATGTTCAGTACAAATTTCAACTCAGAAACTGGTGAGACTTCCTAGTAATCGCAAAAAATTAGCAACAAGGGCCAAATTTTACAAATCCATTACTAAAAACATACTGTAGGAGTGCTCATGAATTTTTTAATGCAATTGTTTAAAAAAAAAAAAAATCAGTGACATGAACTGTGAGGTCTAAGTGAACTGGTCTGGAATGAACCCCAGGACAACCAGTCTAGAAACCCCCCCAGGCAGAGAACATGTGAGCATCACAAAGACTTTTCAAGCTTAGTTTTGCTGATGTGTTTTTGCTTAAGTGTTTAACATTGTTCTCAGAGTTAAAATCAGACTTCTTTGCTGGACACTTGACTTTAAAACACAATACTTTTTGGTCCTTTTGAAACCGGCGTACAGAGTAAACACTTTGTAAAAGACAGCAGAGCAAAGCAAGGGATTACTGTGTGAGTGGTGTTTCGTTTGAGTTAGATAATGGTGTTTTAATGGTAGTTTAAAAGCTCTCTGTGTTGTTTGTTTGCCTTAGTGTGTTTGATTGGTTTGTTTGTGTACACTCCTGCCTCCTGCTGAGTAGCTTAATGAGGGAAGCACTCTTCTTCTCTCCCTCTCTGTCTCTCTCGCTCTCTCTGTCTCTGTCTCTCTCTCTCTCTCTCTCTCTCTCTCTCTCTCTCTCTCTCTCTCTCTCTCT
>JBBIGA010000126.1:19608109-19618645 GCA_037576975.1 Alestes dentex
TCTCTCTCTCTCTCTCTCTCTCTCTCTCTCTCTCTCTCTCTCTCTCTCTCTCCCTCTCTCTCTCTCTCTCTCTCTGTGTCTCTCTCTCTCTCTCTCTCTCTCTCTCTCTTGGGTTTTCTCTCCCATCTTACTGCCTTTCCCTGCCTCACTCCTTGTCAGTTTTCAATTTCAAACTGTCACATCAGAATTGAGATAAAAGTCAATAAATAGACCAGGTACCACCAGTGGTACACATACCGTGGTCTGGAAACTAAAGAAAATTCTTTAAATCGCTATTTTTGATTAGAGAAAAAAATCTTCTATTTCCATTAGAATGTCCTCTTCTCCCTTTGTAGTCTGGGTCTGCGCTGTCTGTCTCTCTCCATCTCTATCTAGGCTGAGTTCTAAATTGTGTACTAGTGTGGTGACAGAAAAAGTTAACATTTATTTGTCCAAATTTGGTTGTATTTGATAGCAACAGTTCTGCTGAATTGTGTGATACTGTTTGTGGAGGAGGAGGAGAAGTGTTTGTGGACCAGTAAGCTTAGCAGGCTGAGGGTGTGGGGTCATGAGGACAAGTGACTGTCCAAAAAAGCTTATATATTTTACTGAATTTGAACCATCCTGTTTGAGCCATTTCCAGTAGTTTAATGATCTTTTAGTTGTCAGCATGTAAAGGATTAAGGACCAGTTTAGCTCTACTTGTGTTAAGGAGGGTTGAAAGGATTTAGAATGGATTTAGCAAATTCCAGTTGGATTTTGTTAAATTAGGTTTTTAAATCCCAGCTTCTTTTACATCTAGAAATGATTTTGTTCCCTGTATTTCACAAGCATATGGTAAAACTTTCTATTGTTGAATTAAGGAATTGATTTGTTCCAAATTTTGATCTATACGCTTGCGAAGCTGATCTGGGTTTTTTACACAGTTTTTACACTCAGGCCAAAACTCCCACAGGAGCTGATTTCAGTTTTCAGGTAAATGAATCTGGTGCTATGTTGTAGAGTTTGCCCTCCATGAGTACGTTCCTAAGATCTGGGTTTCTGCCGGAATATGATGACCCTTGTTTTGCTTAGGTTGACCCTCAGAGTTCAGTTCTGGCAGTTCTGCTTCAGCATCAACAGGCTCTGCTGTAAGCCCTCTGCTTTGGTTCCAGATCTCAGGAAATTTCATGCTTTACTTTAATTCAGTCTTTGGATTTAATGGTGGATTGTTTTAGAAGGTCCGGGGGATTTAATAATCTTTCATTTAAGTCATTGAGCCATTTATTGGGTTGGCTGAAATCAGGGTGGTCTTTTTGTTTATAAATGTTTTTAAAGTAAGAGTTGTAGTGTTTTATACTCTTTTAAAGCAACAGAATACATTTAATGTTTATCTTAATTATTTGGTTCTCTATGCTATTTCTTGAAAAGTTTTCTTCTTTTTCCCCTTGAGGTTTTACAGTCATTATCTCTTTGGTGATCTAATATTTTTGTAGGAATTCTGGGGTGCTGTTGGACATTGTAGCCTATGTTTCAAAAATGTTATTCATGCCATTCGTTGTAGCACCTTCACCAAGAATTTTATGGTTTTACAGATATTTATATTTACTTTTAACTCTTCAGTTTTTGATTTATTCCTTTAATGTCAGGGTTTTAATCCATGTAATGTTTCTGATCAGACAGAAGGGGTTACGGTCTGGCTGTAATTGCACAAGTAAGATCAGAATCTATATCTATTATACAGTAATTATACAGCGAGATTTAATTTTATAGCAAATGGGTGAGTGTCTTTTAGAGTATTCTAATTAAATGTTTGCACTTGTCTTTGCACCAGTGGACTATCCCACCCGAGTCACTGTCTCATTTGATTTTAGCCTTTTATATTGGAGGAATAATAAAACCTTGTATCCTCTAGAAAAAGACACAGGATCATCAAAGCGATGTCAGATACTTTTAGGTTCTTACCAGTACTGGACTGGCCATCAGGCTTCCCAGGATTTGCTCGGTGGGCCGATGGTAATTTTGGGCCGGCCAAGTAATTTTGGGCTGGCACAGAATCCCATAAACACCCCCCTGTCTTTCCCTCTCGTCTCTCCCCTTTCCCTGTCTCTCTTTGTTTCTCTCTATGTATTTCACCCCTCTCTCTCTCTCTCTCTCACTGTCTCTCTCTCTCACTCTCTGTATCTCTCCCTCTCACGGTCTCTCTCTCTCTCTGTCTCACTCTCTCTCTCTGTCTCTCTCTCACTCTCACTCTCTCTCTCTCTCTCTCTCTCCCACTCTCTCTCTGAGGTTCCAGGGGTCGAGTCAGAAGCACACTGGAAACATCAGAGTCATCTTAAGCCACTGTCTGTTCCACATGTTTGACTCATGCGCTGAGGTCTGTCTCACACACAGTGTCAGCATCAAACAACAAACGTTCAGTTCACCTCTGTTGAGAGGTTGTTGTTGGTTATTTGAGACTTTGATGCTCATGGAACATTGGGGGATATATACATATATATATATATAAACTTATTAAGTACTGAAAGATAATAAAATGTGAAAATAATAACAATATATCTGATTATTTTCAGTCATGTCGGCACTCACTCTCACTCTCTCTCTCTGTCTCTCTCTCTCTCTCTCTCTCTCTCTCTCTCTTTCTCTCTCTCTCTTTCTCCACTCCACGTTTCTCTCCTGGTCTCCAGCTCATACTGAAGCAGAGCCCTCAGGATAGCACTAAAGTGAAGACAGTCAGGTATTTCTTCTCGCTTTCACTCTTTCCCCACATAAACAAAGCCCGTGTTGGTTTCAGCAGCGGGCTCCCTCCCCAGCTCCGAGTAGGTAGTCATTAATATTTCAGTGCAGGGTTGTTTGAGATCAGCAGGGACATCATTATACAGAGAGTAGAAATGTGTGGAGTGAGAGACTGGTCACTTGGCCAGTAACACAGAAAGGCACGCAGGCCGTCAAGGCAAAGCGAAACAGTCCTTGCTAATAAACACACCACAGTTAGCGTTTGCTCGATGGCGGGACAGGGCAGAGAGAGGAGAAGCTGTAAGCTCCCAGTGTTGTGAGCGATATTAGTAGTACATGTGTAATGTGTAAATAGCATTAATAAGGCTGAACGCTCCAGAGACAGTGGAACAGTGAACGTGCTTAGAAAGCACTGGTTGGTCGGGCCAGGGAGGAAATATTGTAAGAGAGGAAATGATATTACTGCGTCTGGCTGCAGTGTGGCACTATGATTATTATCATATATATTAGTGTGCTGTGGGTTATGGCTGTGAGCTGGCAGTGATGGAGCCGGGCCTGGATTAATCGACTTGTGTCACGCTGCTGTGGTGCTCTGCTGTGCCGTGCAGGGGCTGATAAACAGGCACCAGGGACTTTTGGTTTAGAGTAACAGAGGGCATTAGAACTGGGCATCGCTCCAGTGCCACAGCTGAAAAACTCTGATGCAGAGCAATGACACTGCACAGCTGGCAAAGGGTGCACCATGCAAACACAGTTTCATGCCTTAAACCTTTTGCACTGGTTTAAGGTGCAAACTGAATTGGTGTTATGGACAAAACTGATGCCTTTAACAATGGAGGCACCCGTAGAGGCAAGACGCAGACCACATGCAATTTAAACTCACAGGATCAGCTGTAGGTTTGAGTATGCCATGATGTGGCCTCAATGTGTGCTTGCAGTTCTTTTGTTTTACTATTTTAATCCAAACTCCCAACTTCCCAACTCTCCAGTTCCCACCTGCTAGCTACATCTCCCCTTTGCACAATGCTACCACAAGGCTAGGACAAGCTTCTTCTGAAATACGTGAAGCCCACATTCACTAATGAAACATCACTGGCCAGCTTAAGACTCTTGGAGGAGAACACTAACGGCCAATAACTGCTACTTCGGTTATATCAGCTAACAGATGCCGGACTTTCATGTTGAGTATTGGGGAGAGTCAGAGCTGAAAGAGGCAAGCCAACTATGCTCTTTTAGACTCCTGGCCACCGATGACAACAAATCTAAAGCTTAGAAGCCTGTGGCACACTATTATAATTTTGTATTCTTCATTAATAAATGGGAAAATTACCTTTTTACTAGTCAGATATTAGGTTTATAGCTGATAATCACCACTTGGTGTCACATTTTTGCTTGCAGATGTACTGACACAGGTATAGCTGCGCTCAGAGTGAAAATGTCAGCAGTGTGGAAGTTTTTCACATTTTCTGTAAAGGACAACAGAATTGCAGTTTCTGCTATTTTTGCATTTTCAGTGTCATTAATCTAATTAGTCGCCTAAAAAACTCTGCTGCATATTGCCCAAAGAAAGGTGAGTCACAATATGTCTCTCTCCGAAATTGTAACATATTTTTTATGAGTTTTTACGTACTTTATCAAGATTTCAAGCCATGTTTTATTGGAACAATTATAATAAAATATTCACACAGTGTAAAGGACAGTGCCTGTTTTCAGGTGGTGTAAAAAAGTACAAAGCTGTTGATTACTGGTATCATTATCAGCCATTTGTTATCAAATCAGCCCTGACATTCTGTATTGGCGCATCCCTTTACCTAAGAGTCTAACCAGGCATATCTAGTACACATATATATACACGCGCACACACACTGCGTTCCTGAGAGGCTTTCCTGCCTTTATGCCTAGAGACACAAGCACAAGCATGGTGCTGTGTGTTTTTTCACCCAGTACTGAATGTTCTGGGCTCTTGCATGTTGTGTTATAGGCAAGGTTTGTGTGTGTGTGTGTGTGTGTGTGTGTGTGTGTGTGTGTCTGAAATACATGCAGGGCAGTGCAGGACAAGGCAGGGTTATTGTGGTGAGTGGCAGTGGAGACTGGCTGTCAGTGCTGGGTCACTGAACACTTTTAGCAGAATCCTTTTTTCAAACCCCATCGTCCTATTTCTCTCTCTCTTTCTCTCTCTTTCTCTCTCTCTCTTTCTCTCTCTCTCTCTCTCTCTCTCATTCATATTTTTTTATTCTTCTATCATTCTCGCTCCCTCTCATTGAACTGGAATTGCAAAAGTCACAGAGGTGCAAATCTTGGAAAATGCTAACAAAGGTGCAGTACAGAAAATGCTGGAGAGGCGATTAATCTCTCCACTCCAATGACTTTGCTTTCATGTTTTACGTTTCAGAGGAGAGGTGTGAGCGAGTACGGATAATGAAACAGTTATAGAAGAGCTAGAAGAAGCTTGAGGTGTGTACTGCTCTGTTAGCATTTCTAAGAATGCCCATGGACATGTTCTCGTTAGATTAAACAATTTCATCTTTTCAATTTTAGTGTTAACATTTAACATACTGCACATTTAAAGTGGTTGTACAATCTTCTATTTTACAGCCCCACCACTGCCCTAATAACTGCCAAAAGTGTTACATCACCAAATTAAATTAAAAAAAGAGCTATGTCATCTTGGGAACTGGAGCATATGTTTTAAATGTCATTTTCTTGAACTGAATCAAATGTCTTGTGAAAAAAGTAGATTTACTCTAACCCTTGTATGTTGAGGTCAAAGACAGCTATTTCTGCCTTTTTGCTTTTCACATCAAAGGGAGACTATAGATAAATTGGGTCATTTTTAGAAGAAAATATTGCCTATTGATTACTGACATTTGTACAAATATTTTGTGGCAAATTTTAGAACATATTACATTTCGATATGCAAATAAAATGTCATATATTTTTAAAAAGTAAAGAATTTTAGCAGAACACATTACTGAAATTTTATTTAGCAGTTCTTTTTCGAAACAAATTCAGCTGTGAGCAATGTATTGGGAAATCCTTCTTTACAAATCCTTCAGAATATGGTTAGGAATTAATATTTAACATTTCTAGTTCTGAGAGCATAGAAAAGCTGAGAAAAACAGTTTTGGAAACGCTCTCTTAAAACTGCATCACCCAGGAATATAAGAGAATACATGCACTCACACACCATTTGTGTGAATGGTGTCATTACAATACAAAGGAAATGGACATATTTGATTGTGCTAACATTCTATTGACGTTGGTAAATTTGGGAAAAACAGTAAGATGTAAGTGGATGTGAACTGTGAAAAATGCTGTGAAAAAAAGTCTCCTGGGTTTAAGTTAGAAATTTACATTGCCTTAAGGTTTTATTCCATCATTTGGCTTCTGACACTGTGTGCATCTATAGAATTTGGGATTATGTTGTAATTGTAGTTAAAAACAGCGCTAGCAGACATCTTCAATGGTCTTACCTTAAGGCCATTTTAAAGTTAACCATATGTAAATTACACGTTCAACTCAGATATTTGTGTGTCATAATTTAGACAAATTCTTATTTCCATTACTTGTTAAGCACATTAGTGTCCGAGATCCAATGCAAGGTTTTGGACACTAAACTTGCCTTGGCTGATGATAGTGGTTAAGGGTTAGGAGGAATTTGTGTAAACTGGATTTTTCACTGAATCATCTCTTTAATTAACACACTTTAAATAAATGAATCTCCAAATGTTATTGTTATATGGATGTACTTTTTCTGAAGGTGTCTTATTTTATTAGGACATTACCAGAGCAGACCATACTCCCATAAAAATAAAGGATCTTAAATAGTTATTGGCCTGGCTGTATGGTTATAAAAATATTTAATGATTTTTTATTTAGTATATGTCACACTGCATATTAGCTCACAATGCATATTAGTTCATGCAGGCAGAACATTTACTATATTGGTGAATTACAGTAGTCTTCTCAACAAACACACAGGTTTGTCCTGGATGGTTTTACGTGCCTTTTAAGAAAATGGCCCTTTAAAGAACCATGCAGTGAGAGATTCATAATCGACCAAAACTGATGATGCCAGTCCAAAGAAGCCCTTTTGGTTCCATTTCTTTTATTTTGGTTTTATGAGTCCATTTACTGCGGTCAAGCTGTAGTGGGCCTTCTTGAATAATGAGCCCAGACATCATCAAATGCTTAAGACATCTGGAATCAGTTTCTTCCCTGACTCTTCTGCTTGGCAGCGAAAGCTTTGTTTTTGCCCTCCACCTCATCCTGCAGGTGACAGAGAGCAGAAACAGAAAACAGATGCTGCAGCAGAGACTGGCTGTAATTTGTAATTATTGAGAGGGTTGCGATGTTATGATTCAGCTTTTGCCCCCAGTCTAATGTGGCAGTAGCGGCATGATTTAAACCCGCTATCAGGCCTGTCACTTAAATTATGCTCACAGCAGATTCGCTCTGCTAGGGTGAAGAAAAAAGGGGAGCAGGGGCGTCTCTGATTTAAATGCTTTTCTGCTTGCCCATTCTCACACTCTCAGAGACTCACCAAAGTAAAAGAGGAATGCGTGTTTCAGCTGGCTATGACACACACATATACACACATCCACATATATATGTGTCCTAAATAATTTTAATACATTTATGAATTCTAATGAATTAAACAATTGCGAATAATGCAAATAACTGATCAGATGATGATGTAATAATTGTGACAGGCCTACTTGTTCGAGTTAATTATGTGTCCAGTAAAAACAATAAGCCCTGTTGGATTTTCAATGTTATACTATCACCAAGTAGAAGGTGGAGTATGTTCACCTTTAACAGAAAATCTCAAGCTTGAACACTTACACATGTTCAAGTTAAATGTTCTTTACTTTGGAAGCTTCTATTAATCAGAGCCTGTTTGCTACAGCTGGTCAGTTTACTGTAGTGAGGACAGAATCTAGTCCAAACTGTCCTACTGGTGGTCATGTAACATCACTGAAAACAAGTAGTCAGAACAGGTTACTAACATTAATACAGTGTTGAAATTACTTTGTTTTACACCGTCCTGTTAGTCTGAGATGTCTCTGTGAGAAACAGCAGCCACAATGATGAAAAAGCTGAATAGATGTAAGTGATAAGCAATAAATCTGAACACCTTGTTGTTGCTGTTTTGTTCATTTTATCTCCTTTAAGTGTACAACAACTGCTAACAATTTTGACGGCAAGAAATGATTAAGGGTACAATAAATTGGATACTATTCCATTTATGCCAAAAGGCTTGTTTTTCATTTTCACCAAAACACTAGTTAGGTATGTCAGCTGAATAAAGTACAAAAGTGTCCATTAACAATGGAGAATTTCAGCATAATATTTACAGTAGCCCGGATATTTACAGCTTCACTAACTTACATTATATTATAATGAGGGGGCAAAAAGAATTTGCAGTGATTGTGGCCATGTAAAAATGTTATTTTTGCTGCAGCAGCCATTGCTAAGTATCTGACTGACTGAGACTAATGTTGGCGAATTGGCTGAGGTTGATAGACAGAGGTTGATGGGCTGCATAACAGACAGAGATTTATGAGGAGGGAGTACTGATAGGCTATGATTAGGACTGTTATTGTACCTTATACTGTACTTTGCTGAAGTGTAAAGGTTCAACCTTTTCACAGTTCTGTTCATTTCTTCGTTTGTATTACAGCTCAGCCTGGAGAAAATGCAATCAAATTGTTGAAGTAATGAAAATGGTTCTTGTATCACACCACTGCAAAGAACTCTTGGTACTTTTTGGCAGCTTTGTTTTTATGAGTGCACATAAGGCGGTCTAGCTCTAGTGGGCCTGCTTGAAAAAATTAAACTGTAGTGGGTCAAGGGATCATGAAACGCATCAGGAAGGCATCAGGAATCGATTTCTTCCCTGACTCTTCTACTTGGCAGAAAATGCTTTGTTTTTGCCCTCCACCTCATCGTGCAGGTGACAGAGAGCAGAAACAGAAAACAGATGCTGGAGCAGGTCTTGGAGCAAGCGCTTGATGGCAGGCAATTTTTCATGACAAGGAAGGATCTGCAAGAGCTTCTCCAAAACAAAACCAACATCATCTACATTTTATTGTTTGATTTGTTTACTTTTGTAGAGGAGAGGCCCACCTGAAGTTGGGAATGAAAAATCTCTAAAACTACTGTATATGTTGTTGAGTCACTGGATCAAGCAGCATCACTTCTCGTGTTCTCAGAGCTTCAAGCACAGCTTGTCTTGAACCTCCGTTGCTCAAAAGAAGAGGAAGACATGCATCAAGACTCTTTTCAGTCTTGGCCCCCCAGTGGTAGAATGAACTCCCTCTTGCAATCAGATCTACAGAGTCCCTCGCTGTCTTCAAGCATCGTCTGAAGATCCACGTCTTCAAGGAGCACCTTGGTGACTAACCAGTGCTCTCATTTATCTCTTATACATCTTTTCCTTTACATTTAAAAAACCATGGGCCTTACTCTCTCAACTGCTTTCCTTACTAGTATATTAATCTTTGACTTTTGACAGGGTTTATTAAGGTGTGTAACTTAGCTGGCAGTAACTTGGTTAAAAGCAAGCGTTGATTTGAGTTTAGTTTTACAGGTAATTTAAAATAAAGCATGATCGCAGCACGTTTTTGAATAGATTTTATGTTGTGATGGCTGCACGAAAAGTCGTGAGATCGGTTTGATGTACGTTGCTCTGGATAAGAGCAACTGCTAAATGCCGTAGAAGTAAATGCCGTAAATGTAGACACAAGAGCTAACAAGCTGATTTTGTTAATTTTGTAAATGAAAATACTTAGAACACACTTCTGCACATTTGAATGCATATTTACTCTATCGGCTACTACTATTACCATATTTGGAGGAAAAAATAAAATGTGTCATGTGCAACAGTTATTTTATGTTTGTATTTTATGCACTCCTTTATGCACAAATTTTTGTACCTTTTTCATTAAAAAGGAAGAAAATGTGTTTTTAATGCAGGTATTCAAACTTTTGCAAACAGCTATTTACATTTTTATATATATATATATAATGCACATGGTATAACATTATAAATAAAGCAAACTATATAAAATTATATATTTTAGATAAACTAAGAAAACATAACTGTTAATTTAATGGTAAATGAACTTTTGACTACTGGTCTTTGGTGTGTTTTACACTTGAGTTACTAAAGAGCATCAGAACTGAGCGATATTAGCACTGCATCTGTACAGTGAAGGACAATTATGGACAGAGAACAATGAGAGAGAGCATGAGAGTGCTAGAGCGTGTGAGAGAAACAGTGGAATAGCATGAAGGAGTTGAATGGAGTGTGTATCTCCCTCCTTCCAGTGATTATTTGTGCTCATCAGTAAACTTGCTACAATTCCCCTTTGCATCCTTTTGCCATGGGATTTGCTAATGTGATTAGCTGCATCTCACAACCAGCTGCGGTGAATGCATAATTATCACTCGGCACTGAGAAAGGTGTGTATGAAATAGATTAACAAGGGTGTGTGTCTATGTGTAAGAGATTAACTCAGGTGAGTGGCAGCTTGGGACAGAGCTGCTACACTAACACACTTTCATCACTCTCAAGTGTGTATGACAAGGTGCACTGAGAGGTGAAGGCCTCGTCACTTCAGCACGTACACGCAGTGACACCGAAAAATACTCGTACTTCTGTACTTGTGACACACATAAAGGCGTGGAAAGAGTTCTTTGAACCAGTGCCATAGAAGAGCCATTTTAGTTGAGTGAAAGCTTTTCATTTCAAGGTTCTTGCATGCTATGGACAACAGTATAGGCATACAATCCAGTCCTTAGTTAAAAAAACAAACAAACAAAAATTATATATATATA
>JBBIGA010000126.1:19622374-19639757 GCA_037576975.1 Alestes dentex
GGACTAAATGGAGACAGATGATTCGCTGTGGCGACCCCTGAAGGGTAAAGCCGAAAGAGAAAGAAGAAGAAGTTTAACAGATACACAAACTTAAAGGGTGGACTTTGACATTTTAAGACATTAATAAGGTATGATGATGAGCTCAAAATCATTTAGTTCAACCCAAGCTCAACAACCCTCAGAAGTTAAACAGCTCATAGTCTTGTATTTTTTTCCCTACGGTGTAAGGTTATGATTAAATACACACTATATGGACAAAAGCATTGGGACACAACTCTCACTATCTTCCAGTGAAGGACAATCTTGCTTCAGCATCCCAAGACATTATCATGCTTCCAACTTTGTGGACATAGTTTGTGGAAGAACCTTTTCTATTCCAGCATGACTGTGCCCCAGTGCACTAAGCAAGTGCCATAAAGACATGGTTGGCAAATTCGGTGTGGAAGAACTTGACCAGCCCACACAGAGCCCTGACCTCAACCCCATCCAGCACCTTTGAGATGAACTGGAACTGAGATTGTGAGCCAGGCCTTCTCGTCCAACATCAGTGCCTGACCTCATAAATACTCTACAGAATGAATGGGCACAAATTCCCACAGAAACTCCCAAAACTACCTAAAAAACAACATCTTTCTTTCAAGAAAAGTGAAAGCTGTTATAGCTGAAAATGGCCAACTTCATTGTTATGTTTACACACACATGCCACAAGTGTGTACAAATGCATTATGTTAAGTGATGCATCAGGTTTAATGGTGCTGAGAGCATTGTGTTATGCCTGACCAATGTTGACTGTTTGATTACTTGGGTCTAAGCGTTTTTTGGAGTATGTGTTTAGTAAAGGATACGAGGAGTTAACATTACCACGCATCCGTGTGCTTTCTTTTGCAAACACAACATTGGTGACGAGGATGGCTGATATCTCCTTACCACAACCTGCCCCCTTCCTTGCACTACCCAGTGAACTGCCAGTCCCTTGGACTCGCTGGTTACAGTCTTTTGAGACGTTTCTCCTGACTGACGTGACTGCTGCACGATAAAAGGCGCTGCTGCAGCATTGCTTGGGCGCCGAGGGTCAATGTGTGCTTGGAGCACTTGAGTCAGGACTGTCAGCGATTACAAAAAGGCAGTGGAACTCCTGACTGTGCACTTTTCAGCTCCACAGAGTGCTCTTTTTTACGACGTTTTCTGTTCCACCAAAGGCACCAGTTGTCTGGTGAGTTCGTGCAACAGTACATGGCCAACTTACGCGCATTGGCTGGCACTTGCAAGTTCGGTACGTATCGCAACTGTGGTAAACACAATCATTTTGCCTATGTCTGCTCTGGTCCAGCTGAGTCAGGCCAAGCCACAACTTCACATTCACCTACTGTCATTCACCATGTAAACTCCGGACCAACTTAATTTAAGTCATGCTCAGTGCACCTGAACGATGTGTGCATTCCACTGCTTTTGGACACTGGTGCCAGTGTGTCTTTCTTGAACATGCACACATACAGTTCCTTTTTCAGTGTGATGCCACTGTCTGCACCCTCCTCTTCCCTTTCAGGCTATGGCGATACAAAGATTGACTTAGTGGGTTCAATTAGAGTGACTGTTGGGTATGGTAATAAGGTAGTACCCAGTTTCCTTTTTCACTTTTCCCGTTGAGGAACCAACCAGATGGGTTTGGATCTATTCTCAGCCCTGGGATTCTCCCTAGTGAACACGAAGGGAAATGCAATCATGACAGTCACCACATCTTGGCGGCAAAAGTGACCGTCCCTGTTCGAGGGCTTGGGCTGCCTCACCGCTTTTACCCACCAACCTCTTCTGAACCCTGCCATCAAACCAGTCATCCAACCCCTCCGCCGCATCCCTCTGGCTCTCTGTGATGGTGTCTCAACTGAGCTCAGGCAGCTACTGGATGCCAGCATCATCGAAGCTGTGGATGCATTGCCCTGGGTCTCGAATCTGATGGTGGCGAAGAAGTCTGGGGCCCTGCCTGTGTGTGTTGACCTGCGTGCAGTGAATAAGGTAGTGATCCCGGACAAGTTTCCCCTGCCTACCTCAGAAGAGCTCACTGTTCAGTTCCATGGCTCAAAGGTGTTCTCCAAACTTGACCTCAGACAAGGCTACTAACAGGTACCTCTCCACCCCAGCAACAGGAAGCTCACAGCCTTTGTGACTCATGTTGGGGTATTTTGCGACATACGCATGCCGTTTGGACTTAGCTCCACCCCCAGCTGTTTCCAAAAGATCATGGCATCAGTCTTGGCACGCATACCAGGCATGGCCATTTACCTAGTTGATGTGGTAATACATGGGCCCATGCCCAAGACCCATGACGAGCACCTCGACAGAGTCTTTGCAGCCCTAAATGAACACAGACTGACCCTAAACACTGGACAGTGTGTTTTCTCTGCACCGGCCATTGAGTATGTGGGTTTTCGGGTGTCAGCAGATGGCATCTCCCCACTTCAGTCAAACGTGGAAGCTATACTGGCCATTCCTGAGCCTAGCTCAGCCACACAGCTTGCCTCTTTTTTAGGGATGACGGCCTACTACCTGAAGTTCCTCCCACATTACTCTGCTACCACTGCTCCACTACGGCAACTGTTGCATAAGGAGGAACCGTGGGTGTGGTCACAGAAGTGATCTGATGCCGTGCGCACACTCAAGACACAGCTCACCACAACCCCAGTGTTGGCCCACTTTGACATTGCGAGCCCCACCTTGGTGACCTGCGATGCGTCAGCCACAGCCATCAGAGCAGTGCTGTCACAGGTTCAGCAAGGTGTGGAGAAGCCGATTGCCAGTACAATTTTGACCTCAGGTTCACCCCTGGCAGAGACAACATTGTGGCCGATCTGCTGTCCCGCTCTATCCCACGCCACCCTGCCACACACACACACTGACTCAGACCACGTCAAACAGGACATTGTTCAGATGTTACACACACCACTCCAGACTGCTGTATCACTACAAGAGCTAAAATAGGCATCTGAACTGGATCCTGTCCTTTCCCAGCTCCGTGGCTACATTCAGAACAGCTGGCCTCACAAGGTGCCTGAGGAGCTGGCTGCATTTTCCAGAGTAAAGGATACGAGGAGTTAATGTTATCACGCATCTGTGTGCCTTCTTTTGCAAATTCAACATTCATATTAAAGTCTATGGGTTTGAGTGCAATGTCATTAAAGTCCCTGTTGGTGTAATGGTCAAAATAAATTCGTCCATATTGTTTATAACATCAAAAATAACAAATTTAAATGAGCTTTTTAGCAGCTCAGTTGCCTTAAATATATAGACTGAAAAGTGAATATTATGTTCTGAACATTTAACTACTAAATACTACATTAAATAATTTTAGTTAAAATGGTTTTCCATGATATTAGCCATATAAAAGTTATTATTTTTGTTTACACATTATTACGTATTTTGTTATGTTATATAGTTACGCAATGAACTACATGCACATTACAGTCTGCACCTCTGACTTTTCTGTTTTTCAATGTCAAGAAAAGAATAAATCAATGCACAAGTATAAAACTTTTTCTAAAACTGCATGTTCAAGCCACAAACTATTTACAAAAGTTATTTTAAATAATGTAACTTTAACCTAATGTAACTGTAACATAGTGTAAGAGTAACTTCTCAGACCTTCTTAATAAGCTGCTTCGTCCAAAGTGGACGTCCAAATTGTTAGTGTGTATGCGTGCTTGTACTACTTCAACACTATGCTGCGTAACTGCAGGTACAACACTACTATTTTTGATGAACCTCAGTTTGAACTAGCTTTCCATACATTACCTTTACACATTTACTATATCCCTCCAGCATAAATTACACATACACCTCAACACACCCCTGCCACACATGCCTGTCCTCAGTCTCTCTCTCTCTCTCTCTCTCTCTCTCTCTCTCTCTCTCTCTCGCTCTCTCTCTCTCTACTTATCTCATGGAAATCTGTGCCCAAGTTATTGTTCTTGAATGACAGTGAGAGAGCTGGCCCTCATCGTCCTCTCCTCGAGACTCTCCTTGTCTTCTGTCTGGGACTAACACTCTTAATCCACACTCTTGCGTTTAAATGCTAATTTAGAGTCACAGCTACCTAGCAGTGTGATGTGCTAAAGAGGTCTGCAGCACTGGATGCCTATTAATGCTGCTCTCTTAACATGTAGCGGTGGAGCCGAACCCGAATACGGTATTCGGAAAGGCACAAATAACGTGTTTTTTACGAATACTTATTTCGAACAAATACTTTTAAAAATATTTGTATTCGAGAACAAGAACAAAAAGCTGCGTTTCCTCATGAGACCACAGTGCATGCCCGGATGAGTGAGTGAGTGAGTGACATTCAGGAGTCGGGGGGAGGGGAGAGGTGACGGACACAGGCTGCTCCATACAGCAACAGAGAAGGCTCGGTTGAACAAAAAAAGACTTAACTGTATCACTATTTTTGTTGAATAGATTTTTGTACCTTAACTGGGTTCCGGAGGCACTTTCGGGAAGCGGAGTTTGATCGGGAGATTATTCCATTACGCTGCATTATTGACGTCTGCAGTCGGGTGCTCTCATGTTCGCTCTGTTTACGTAGCTCTGTTAGCTCGGTAATTTAGACAATAGGCTGTTGACAGAGTAACGTTAACGTTCGGTTAAAAAGGTTAAAACAGTGCTTGTGCAGTTGTGTCGAACTGTATTCACTTGTGGGAGTTATATGGTACGTTTAAGTTACTCTGTCTTTTGCAGACAGCAAGATGTAAGCTATAGGCTAGTTAACCTTAGCATAGCTTCCCGTCACTCATTAACTTAGCTAAAACTCCCCACATGGATTTGGGCAACCAAATAAAAAAGAGTGTGGCTGCTGCTTGGTCATCTCTTGGTCGTCCATCAGCCAAAAAACTTGCTCAAGTTCTGTGTGGAAGCATTTTACAGTCAGTGCTGCAGATAAAAGCAAAGTGATAGGTAATGTGTGCAAAAGTCAAATCAGCAGAGTCAGAGATATCAAACATCTGTCAACATCTGCTATGCATAATCACATGCACTTAAAGCATCCTCTCCTGAACATGAACATAAACGTGTGACAGCACTTCTCAAGATGGAGGTTCTTAATTAAGATCACACAGCAGCCAACATTCTACATCACCTCCAGACCGTTGTGAAACAATGGCAAGATGATGTTGGAGCGAAATTTTCTGTTGAGTATTTTGTCACAGATAATGCCAATAACATGGTTAAGGCAATAGCTGATGGTAACTATGTGCACATTAGGTGTATGGCTCACACCTTACAACTAGTGGTAACAGCTGCTCTAAAAGAGTGCTGGGGAGTGACCAATGTGATATTGATTGCTCGCAAGATCACTGGGTTTGGACACAGATCAAACAAAGCTGTGAACAAACTTCACAAAATACAAGTAGAGCTTGGCCTTCCCAAGAACACTTTGGTGCATGATGTGTCAACCAGGTGGAATTCCTCCTTCCACATGCTCCAGCGGCTGTTGGAGCAGAGACAACCACTGACTACCATGAGTGCAGAGATGGATCTGGGAGGTCTAATGTCACACCATCAATGGGAACTCGTGCAGGCCATTGTGAAAATACTACAACCATTTGAGGAGGCAACACGCACTGTGTGTGAGGATGTGGCTTCTCTGTCTTCTGTTATCCCTTGTGTGCAGGCTCTCAAGACTGCATTAACAAACTTAAAGGTGTATACGGATGTACACAGAGGCACTTAAAATGGTGACCACATTGCAGTCTCAGTTGGCTCAGCGCTTCCAGGCTGTCTTTGATGACTCCTCGGGTCATTACTTTAAAGCCACCCTACTGGATCCCCGATTTAAGAGCTTGCCCATGTCACTACTTAGTACATCAGAGTTTGACAGGCTCAAGGCAGATGTGGCTGCAGAGGTGGATGCAGAACTCCAAGCGGATGATGTTTCTGGGGTACCTGAAGCAGCCAGTTCATCCTCAGTTGAGAGTGAGACCAGTGGGCAAAAAAGCCCCTTTTGGGGGGCAATGCACAATCTTGCTAAACCAAAAGGCAAATCTTCCTCATCTGGTGCTATGACCTCCCTCAAAATAGTTGAGAGCTACTTAGCTGAGGACAGCACTGAATCACTGACCTGAGATCCTGCAGTGACCTTCTGGTCAAAAATGATGCAGCCACAGCCAGCCCTGGCTCATGTGGCAATGAAATTTCTCACCTGCCCCCCAACAAGTGTCTCTTCTGAGAGGATCTTTAGCACAGCAGGAGATATTGTGTCCCCACATCGCTCCAGACTGCTCCCCTCACATGTGGAGGAGATTGTGTTCACAAAATACAACATGGAGAAATTTAACTGAGAGTATGTTGGCAGAAGATATCTTCTTCCAAGTGAAATATGGTTAAGTAATGGTTAACATAAAACATTTAAACAAATTAAAAAAAAAATTTAAAAACCTTTGTGTCTGTTTTTTGGCAGACAGTTGATGATAGCAGGGCTGTATCTTTTAGTTTATAACAGTATTATATAGAATACAACTTTTCTTTGAAGTATTATTTGTTTTTATTCTGTCTGTTCAGCGTCCTCCAATAAGGACGGGTGGTGGTGGGGTCCATAATGTTCAAAATGGTATTTTATTAGTTGTTGGTTTAACCATAGATGAGGTAATGGCTGTTATGTTATTTTCACGCCTATCTTGATTTTTACTCGAATACAAATACAACAACAAATACAAATACAGATACAAATACCGGCTGCTTTGCACACCCCTATTAACAAGCCTGTGTGGCAGAAATGCGTACACACACACCGAGGCTCACCCACCACAGTTGATCATCTACCAGAGTGCAGTTCAGCTGCATTGATTATAGAAGGTTATCATCAATCGTTTGTTGTATTTTTCTAACCAAGAAAAATTAGTCTGTTTTCATGAATACAAAATCTTATTCCATACCCCAGTACTGTGTAAATTATTCCTCCAGGCAAATTTCACTGCTGTCAGGATAAAATGGTTACTTTTGTCAGGATAAAATGGTTACTTTGCTGTCCGCAAAATGGTTACTTTTGTAACATGAAAAAAAAGAGAAGATGGCTGCCTCCATAGCGGTAAAGAGGCTGGCTACATGATCAGCGGGGAGGAGCACACTGGCTCGGGAGCCAGCTCCGAGGGATAGAGTCCGTAGCGTTTTTCTGGTCCTCCCGCTCACAGCAGCGCTAAGGCTACAGCCGGTAGCTGTGCTAACGCTACCATCATTAGCAGCGCTAATGCTACAGGCACCAGCAGCTCAAGGGCTCCAGTCGACAGCAGCTCTGAGGCTCCAGCCTCGCCGGCCCCGCGGCAGGCCCCGCGGCAGCTCCAGCCACTGACTCCGGTTCTGGGGGTGGGGGAGTGCGGTCGGAGCCCCGACAGGGGACCGGGGAGTTCCCCCAGATATTTTTTGGAGGGGATCCCCGAGGGGGACTCTGTCCCAGAGGACATGGAGGGGCTCCCCAAAGGGGGCTCTGCCCCGATGGACCCAGAGGGGCAAGGAGCACGGAAGCCCCCAAGGGAGCGGACTACTTGTGGGTCCCACACAGGTTGCCCTGGCTACGACAACGGCCAGTATGAAGAACAATGAAAGGTAAGCGGCCGTGTGGGGACTGCTGGGTCCACGGTTTCCCGCCTTTGCTCCTCCATTCGCTCCAGGCCCTTTGGGCCCCCTGGAGTGGCGCAGCTGGGGGGGGTACTGTAATGCCCCCAGTCATCACCTGAGGAAAGGGGACAGGGGCATTACAGTACATCACCTGATACACGGGTGTGTGGAGTTTCCCTGGTCGGCTGATTAGTAAGGGTTCCCAGCCGGCCGGGGATTTAGTACAATGGCGAAGGGTTTGTGATTGGTTTTTGGTTTGTGCACAGGATGTATATGAGTGCTTCTGTTTAGTTCCGTTTGTTAGTCCTCCATCACTCAAAGTTCGTGTGTTCTGAAAAAGAAGCACTGGCCCTCGTGCCTGTTTGAGTTTCGTTTTGTGTACATAAAAGCCCACCAAGAAAGAATGGAAATATGTGCCTGCACCACCTCATTCTGGCACGGGTACGCCCCGTATGTGTTAGATGTGCATTGACATGAGATTGTTTTATGTATTACAACTACAACTATTACATCTTGTAATAATGATGATGAGAATAATAATTAAACAAATTGTTTTGTTTTTTCTTCAAAATCACACTGAAAGAGATTTGCTTTCTATAGAATCATAATTGAATTGAATTGCTGTGAAGTTAACTGCTGTTAAAGGCATGTATCAAAGAAAAAAGGAAAAGGAGTGTGTTGGAGGAAGAATGTGTGGTGGATGGTGGTGCAGCTGTTTTTGTATGCAGAGAGCAGATAGAGATTGCTGCTGTTGATAAGCCCTGTTTATCTTTGGCTCAGTTTGAGCGCTAATTACAAACAGATAGACAGAGAGAGAGAAGGCAGGACTCTAATGTGTCTCAGGCTTGATGTGGATGCGTCTATAGAGGCTCTCTGGGGACAGGTAGAGTGAATGGAGGCTGAAGAGCAGGTAAATGCAGAGATCCACAGGGCTTCAGACGTGGTGGTTAGATCGCTTGGGCCCTGCTGGAGAACTGCCTAATGGTTCATTCTCCCAGAGGCAATAATGCTTTCACCACTTTAATCACAAACCTCATTAAACTCAACAAAGACACATAGTCTTATATGACTGTGTGTGCGTGCACACACACACACACACACACACACACACACACCCACACACACACGCTGTTTAGAGCTCGATGCTGATCATAATTAAAAGACTCTAATGATCTCTATGATGTTGCTTAGTTTGGATCTATTAGTAAGCCTTTGTTGATATTTTATGTCAAAGGCACTTATGTCAATGTCTGTGAAAAGAATATATTTCCCTTGGGTGGGGCATTTTTGTGTTTATTCATGCATGTGCATGCTTGTGCACCTTATTTTGAACTTTTCCAGGTAAAATGAAATGTTTGGATCCAGGCTAATGTCACAAAAGTTATTAGAGTTCTGCAGATATCTGATTATTAGGGATGGGTATTGTTTAGATTTTACTGATAGCAATATCAATATACGGGTACTTTTTAGTGAAACTCTTACTGATACTACTCTTCATAATTTGGTGCAAAAAATAAAGATATCACAGGAAAAGATGTGAAAAGAGTCAACAATAAGTTTCTTATTACTTTTTAAAGGATTGGATCCCACAGATCCAATCCTTCATCAACCATTTGAAAATACCTGCTATGTTAGAATGCATTAACATTTAATAAGTATTGATGGCAGCACCGTTTGTCCAGGAGCTTATCCATTTTTCGGTTCTGACCAGTCAGGAATGGTACCAAATAAATACTAGTTTTCAAGACCCATCCTTATTGATTATCCAAATGAGGATGTGAACAGCATACTCCGATTTCAACAATAGATTAAATCTGCAACAAGATTTTTAGACATCTAATAAAGAGCTTCTACATTATTTAAAATATTTACCAGTAAAGGGACTCTATGTTAATTAGAAAACTGTAGCAAGACGTTGTAATTTTTTGTCATGTTCTGCCCTTTGATACAGGCAAGTTGCTAAGCAGCAGAAAAGGTGCACTTGTTAAAAGAAGAACCTGATTACTGTGTGATGTCAGGGCTGGGGACTATGACAGTAGGCGGCCGCTAGAGGCCGCCCTTTTCTGTTAGTTTGGTTTTGGGTTTAACAGGGAAGTGGTGATGAGTTTTGATTAATGTGTCACAGCTGGGTTGGTTAAGTGTTTCTGTTTGGGGACTGGTTGGTGGGTTTAGAGTTTAGCTTGGTGTGTGACCGACCTGTGTTGTCGGTCAACCCTCATGGTTACTTTGAGTTTTCCTGTCTCCTTTATGTTTAACTATAGCTTCAGTCTGGCTCTCATGCCTGGTTTTGTTTCAGTTTAAAGATCAATAAACTGTCTGAGCAATGAAAGTCAGCAAGTGCGCCTGCTTTGTGTGCCTGGAGAAGGAGTCACGAAGTGACAGATTGACCAACCAACAAAATGGGTACTACCAACTGAGCGACTAGCCCCTGGTACTATACAGGATGCTCGAGAGTGAAGGGGTGTTTGCCAGGAGTGAGGCGGGCTGGTTTCCGACTGCCGAGCTGTTGTGTGGAGGAGAGTTGGAGGATGAGGAAGCGGACCTGGGCTTCTGGTGGGACAGGTGGATCCATGGATCCCTGATCATCGATCCGGAGTGTATTGTGGACCCCCTCGTCCTCGACTCGACCGCGGAGGAGCTCCTGCTTGGGCTCGCAGATAGGCGAGGCGGGAGATCCACGGAGAAGAGACGTAAGAGATGTGGGGGTCCACGTCGCTCACGTAGCCCACCCGATCTCCAGCTGCCCCTGAAGTCCGAGGCTTCCCCCAGCGCTCCACCACTCTGGCTCGTGCCCGGCTCGCCTCAGAAGGCGAGCTCCCAGCTGGGGCAGCGAGCCTCACTCCGTGCTGGCTCGGGCACTAGGACCCTGAGTGAGCCCAGCACTGAGGCATTGCTCCAGGCATTGCTCCGACGCAGCATGAGGCGCTGACCACATAGGCTAAGGGTCCAGACCAGCCCGTAACTTAGGACTACAGGCAGCAGCTCGTGCAGCACCTGGCAGGGCAAAGGCAGCGGATGGTGGAGCTCATGGGCATGATCACAGGCCTGATGAGCTTCCTGCAACTGGGGTCTGACTGAGCAGCTGAAGGTCCAGGGACCCTACGTGCATTAGCGAGTAGAGCACCTCCCTGGTTGCAGGAGAGCCAGAGCCCATCCACCGCCGATCGAGAGCACACAGCCAAAGCTGCTGTGCATGAGGTTGCCGCAGCAGCAGAGTGGGGGGTTGCCACAGCAGCAGAGCGAGAGGTCGCCGCAGCAGCAGAGCGAGAGGTCGCCGCAATCCAGCGTCCCGTCCCAGCACCGAGAAAGCTCCCGAACATCGAGGCTGCACTCCCGAGCGATGAGAGAGTGCTCCTGAGCATTGAAACAGCTCTCCTAAGCGTCAATGAGCCAGCTCCACGGGGGCTGAAGCGTCCAGTTCCGGCTCCAAGAAGGCTGTCGATTTCCATGCTGGCACCACGGCCACTCCCACCGCTCATCACAGCACCCTCCCACGCCTGCCCTCCGGCTTCATTCACCAGCTCCAGGTAGCGTAGCTGTGGCTAGAGAAGGGGCGAGAGCAGGCAGCCCAGAGCCCTTTGACTTGCTCGGTCCGTTAGAAGAGCCACTAGGCTCATTAGAGGAGCCTCTAAGGCCCATAATAGCCCAGCCACTACAGCCTATGTTAGCCCAGCAGCTGAGCCCAATAGAGGAGCTGTTAGCCGCAGCAATAGGGTCTGAGTTAGCCGAAGAGGGGTTGTTAGCTGCAGAGAAGCCCTTAGAGGGGGTGTTAGCTGCAGTGGTAGGGCCTTTGGAAGCCAGAGAGGGGCCTTTGGAAGCCAGAGAGGGGACTTTGGAAGCCAGAGAGGGATCATCAGCCCCACCAGTGGCAGGGGGTCTCCCCCAGAATTTTTTTTTTTGGGGGTAGTGGGGTCTTGCAGGGCTCCAGAGGAGTTCCTAGGAGGGGCCTTAGCCCTGGAGACCCCGGTGGAGCTTCCCGGATGAAGAGTTCAGACCCGGAGGACAGCAAGGGGCTCCTGGCAGCAGGGCTCCCAGAGAAGAGCTCCTGTTAGGGGCTCTGCCCTCGAGGACAGAGAGGGGTTCCCTACAGAAGGGCTGCCCTGAGGACAGTGAGGAGCTCCCGATAGGGGGCTCTGCCCCTGAGGACAGTGAGGGGCTCCCGATAGGGGGCTCCACCCCTGTGGACAGTGAGGGGCCCCCGGTAGGGGGCTCCACCCCTGAGGACAGTGAGGGGCTCCTGGTAGGGGGCTCCCCCCTGAGGACAGTGAGGGGCTCCCGGTAGGGGGCTCCGCCCCAGAGGACAGTGAGGGGCTCTCTAGTGGGAGCTCCCCGGGTAATGACTGGGACTCTCAAGGGGGAATATTCCATGGGACCCACCTGGGCCGCCCAGGCCGTGCGGAGCACCAACCAGGATGTAGTCCTGTGAGGGACGGCCGTGTGGGGCTCATGGGATGCTTTGCCTTTGCCTCTGCCTTCCCCTCCTCTGCCCTTGGGGTGGTTTGGGAGCTTGTTTGCACCCCAGTGGGGTGCTCTAAGGGGGTACTGTCAGGGCTGGGGACTATGACGGCCGCCCTTTTCTGTTAGTTTGGTTTTGGGTTTAACAGGGAAGGGGTGATGGGTTTTGATTAATGTGTCACAGCTGGGTTGGTTAAGTGTTTCTGTTTGGGGATTGGTTGGTGGGTTTAGAGGTTTAGTATTTAGTTTGGTGTGTGACTGACCTGTATTGTTGGTCAACCCTCAGGGTTACTTTGAGTCAGATAAAGAGACAATTATTTAAGTTCAGTCAAACTGAACTTAAAAGGCAATGGACTGCTTTCTTCAAGTCCATCCACAGATTTTCCTCTGGCCCTCAAGGACATTCACTCTCTTATCCTTAAGCCACTGCATTGTTCTTTTGTCAGTATGTTTAGGATGTTTAGACCTGCCCATCTTTAGCTTTCTAGCGGAGGGATGCTGGTTTTCCTCAAGAATTTTGGTGTACTTGACAGCACCCATTTTTGCTACAATCCTGACCAATTTAATTTAATCCTGCCCAGTCCCTGCTGAAGAGAAACACCCCCTCAACATAATGCTGCCACCACCATGCTTCACAGTGAGTATGGTGTGTTTTGGATGGTGTGCTGTGTTTGCTTTACACCAAATATAGGACTTGGAGTTCAAACCAAAAAGGTGTGTTTTGAGACTGAATATGACATTTTTTCAGAAAAGGTGGCTGTTTTGCCACCCTGCCTTACAGGTAATTTTTGTGTAAAGCTTGAAAGATTGTTGCTAACTGCATTGATCGAACAGTTCCAGACTTGAAGTCTTGTAAGTCCTTCAAAGTTGCCTTTGGCCTTTTGTGAGCCTTTCTGATCAATACCCTTCTAGCTCAGTCTGGATAGACAGCCTGATATAGGCAACACTGACAGTACCATACACCTTCCACTCCTGAATGATGCTCTGAGCAGTACTCAGAGGAACAGCTAAAGCCTTTAAAATCTTTTTTGTAGCCTTCTCCTTACTTGTGCCTTTCTATAACTTCATTTGAAAGCACTTTTCCAACCATGTTCATTTCTTTTTCAGAACCTGGCACTGCTAGTCATGAAATCTTCAAGAGACAGTTGATTTTATTCTGAGGTAATCAAAACCACTAGTGATTGATTGGTTGGATATGAACAAGTGTACAGTCTAGTTGACTGGTCACTTTACCAACTCGAGCATTTTATATATTGATTTTTAACTGTCCAAAATGATGGAAAATTGTATTTTTACATTGACAATGACAGTTGACAAGCTGTTAACTAGTCTCAATGTACAGGTAAACGATGGACTTTATTTATTTTCCAGGGTATGGTGGAACAAAAGGTATAGATATTCACAGAGTATGGTGACTTTCTATAGGGACTGTAAACTAAATTCGTATAGGGCATCAGGACATGGGAAAAGGCTTGTCACCAAAGCTCATGTGTTAACTCGATGGGTACCATGAAAGAGAGAGAGAGAGAGAGAGAGAGAGAGAGAGAGAGAGAGAGAGAGAGAGTGTGTGTGTGTGTGTGTGTGTGTAGCTTTTGTGGGGACCAACCATCCAGAGGAACATCGATTTTATCCTTGTGGGATATTTGGCTGATCTATATGGGTGTGCGAGAGAGAGAAAACAGGGTAAAGCAGTCAAGCAGGATGTTGTGTCTGATGAGAAGCTGCTGTCTCTTGCTGCTCTCCATCACTTTTATTTTCTCATGAATCACACTTAGCTCTTATTTAATAATGCTATACATCTGTCTCAGCAGAGCCACATACATCATCTATTCAGAGAGAAAGCACGCAGTGGGACAAAGAGGGAAAATGGATCTGCATGGATTTCAGTCATGTTTAGCAACATGTCTGGAAAGAGAGACTGGTCCTGTTGCCTAAGGTACACAGTCACAAGCTTTATAATTTTATTAGATCTGGAACCGTGTTTTACATCGTGGATCCACATGTTTTGTCACAGAGATTTTATCGTCCACTTCTCTCTCTTCTTCTGTGCAGTATCTCAGAGACAGGGCCCGTTCCGCTTCCAGTGAAATCAGGTAGAGGTTTGTGTTAAAGTGCATTCGTCCCTGAATTACGGCCTCTTAAGCCCAGAGTTGTGTGTTGACTTCAGGCGCGTGTACAGCTGTACTGTCACTAAATCCTTTTAGCATGGAGCTGAGTGTGTGGAAGCCAGCATGGCGGACTCAATAATAAGCAGAGTCGGATATTAAAGCGGAGCGCAGCTGATGGAGCCGCGCTTAAAAATCTCCGCATTAATCCCCTTTTCTGAGGCTGATGTAAGAGCATGCGTTGTGGAGGATAAATATAATCTAATAATGGGAATTGAGATAATTCAAAATAAAACCAATTAAAAACATGTGTTTTGCTCAATCTGGGCTGAATCCCCTGAGCCTACAGTTTTGCAGCCTGTTTGGCTTTTGACTGGGAGCTTATATCATGGCGGCTAGGCCCTGCTCTCTCCCCTGTGGGCACGAACTGCTGTTAGTGTGTTTGACCCCAATGATGAGGGACAGACTGGGCTATGCCAGCTCACTTTGGCAGAGTCGCCCTTGTAAAGGCTCAATAACAGCTTGCTCTCTCTGTTGGGGCCTGAAATACATGGTTTTCTTTTCTCTTTCTCCAGCTGTACTGTATTGGATCTCATAGGTCAAACTTGCTGCTTGGCAGGAGTTCAGCAGTTAGAACAGAACTAGAAGACCTTGCTCTGTAAAATATGCTGTGGCTGGACTGAAGTCTAGTAAACACAGAACTTGCAAGGCCAGTGTTGTTAAAAAGTAATGGAAGCCATTAACATGATAGCAACCACATGCCTAAATCATCAAACACTAGCCTTAAACCAAAACAAGCTGTTAACTAGTCTCAAACTGATTTGCTTATGCACTGATAAAACAGTGCTTGTAATGTTTTCCCCTTTTCTGCAACAAATACTGCTTTACCAATGTATGCACTTTTTCCATGGCTCCTCATGCAAAACTTTCTTACTGTTTTAAATCACTGTAGGCAAGAGCATGTTAAAAAAAAGTTGTGAGTGTAATACATATAGACACAGTACTGTGCAAAAGATAACCAATCAAATTTATCTAGCAAAAAGACCATATAACATCAGAATAAATATCCTAGAATTTGTTTTGTAAAATTGGTTCACAGCTTATATAGTGGTTAGACTTATACTCGATGTCATACTGTTTGCATTTATTAACATGGATTTAAGGGAAATAATGATTAACCAAACCAGAAATTAGATGACTGCAAGTAATTATGGGCTTTCCAGTGTTAGTGGTTTTGTAAAAAAATGTAAGCACTTACTATCCAGATAAATAGCTTTATAACATCATTTCTTTCTCACAGTACTGTATGTCCAACTCACCCCTGCTCTGGTATAAGCCTGACTGTCATTAAAAGTGGGTAACTGATGCCTGCTGCTTCAACGCTGGATGGTTAAGGGGTACAAATTTAATGAAAAAGCTGTATATGAGCTAATAGAGAATGTGGCATTATTTATAAAATAATAAAACTGAAAGATTTGCCTTATTTGCAAATGAGAGGCCAGTGAACTGTGTGGACTGGCTGCATGTTCTGTGTTGGTCGTATCTTCTTCTTTCTCTTTCGGCTTTACCCTTCAGGGGTCGCCACAGCGAATCATCTGTCTCCATCTGTCGTATATATATATATATATATAAACAGATTTCGCACAGTAATTTTTTGGTAAAAAAGAAAAACAAGCTAAAGAATTGGTTGAGTAGTTACATTTAGGATACATTTTTTGCTGATCACTTTAAACTAGGCCCACCACTGTGCCTCGGTGGACAATGGAGAAAGATAAATGAAAGAGATATCAGCTGAGGGTGTTACATATGGGCCCATCCAGCGATGCATGAAATGGGTGAGGAGGAGGAACTATGCTGAGGGAGCAAGGGGATATTCATCAACACAAATCAAGCAATGGAGAAACTCCCTCCACTGGAAACATACTCTCTGGCTCTTTATTTCTCTCTCTCTCTCTCTGTTTCTCTCTAAACTTACATCGCACGCTTTATAGGTTTAACAGTCTAGGTGTTCATTTAACAGTGGTGATTTTACTGTGCATTCATTTATAAGATTTCCATCTTTTCTCCTGCTTCAATTTGCTGCAGATGATGCTTAAAGGTAAAATTCAATAAAAAAAATCAAAACAGTTTAATTCTTGTATTGGAAAATCTACCAAGATCTGTTTGGTGTATTTTGTATATATAAATATACATAAAAGATGAACATCACCCATCATCATGCGATTTCTAATGCTCTCTAACGCTTAAGTGTTCTAATGCAGCAGTTCTGCAAAATAAAGACAAAAAAAAAGCAAAGAAGCCTCGAACATCTTATCAAGCATGCTTTATCCTCATTGGTTCCTTCTGCCAGAGAATGGAGTAACTTTTGCTTTACAGATATGGCCATGAAACAGTTTGTTTAAATGTTTTGCTGTGGTTAGGGGCAGCAACGGGTTCAAAGTTAATGTTGGACGTTAATTGTTACACACTTCTTAAGAACCTACTCATATAGTATCTATATAAAAGCGATCTAATCTTCTGTTTTAGCGTGTACTAAAGTAGGAAATCTAAAAAGACGGTTTTAGTAAGTGCACAGCAGAATGATTGATTTGTGAAAAAACATGTTTATCAACAAATCTGATTGTGCTATTGGACTGATACACAAGCTGTTACAAAAGCTTCGGAAAATGCATGCGCAAGTCTATTAGAGAGTGCAAACTTTTTAAGGCAAGTGCATGTAATTTAACTAAAGATCAGCTATAACTGGTGTGAAGGGAAACTTTGTGAAAAACTTGTAAGCTGACTATTTGCCAAACTATTCTTATAAGACCACTTAAAACAAAAACAAGGACTATAGCCCAGTCTTCTAGCTTTTTACTCCACAAATTTACCCAGTATGTAGGCTAATATTTGCACTAGCCACCTTGAGAGGTCTGTGCAAGTGTGTTCTGTGTGTTTGCAGTATGTTGATCTCCCTTAAGTGCTGTTTAAATCCTTGTCACAGTGAAGTCAGTTCTAGCTGCTGCTCCCAGCCATCCATTAGAAATACCCTAGAGGGAGGGACCATAATGCAATTCCGTCATACTGAGTGTCCCTCATCACTGTTTGCAGAGATGATGCCTTCCCCGTGTGTAGGCCTCAGGCTTGCACTCAGTCTCCGTCCTCTCTCTCTCTCTGTCTCTCTGTCTCTGTCTCTCTCTCTCTCTCTCTCTGTCTCTCTCTCTCTCTCTCTCTCTCTCTCTCTCTCT
>JBBIGA010000126.1:19640267-19654616 GCA_037576975.1 Alestes dentex
TGCGCGCATTCTCTGTCTTCTCTCTCTCTCTGTCTCTCTTTCTCTTTCTCTCTCTCTCTCTCTCTCTTTCTCTCTCTCTCTCTCTCTCTCTCTCTCTCTCTCTCTTCCTCTCTCTCTCTTTTATTCCTCATTGTCTCGCTGCAGAGTGAGGCCCTGCAGGGTCTCTTGTCTCAGATACTGACGGTTAAATATGCCATTATTCTGTTTTGAAGACTCATCCATCAATCTAGCCCAAAGGAAAATTGTCTCTGTCTCGCTCATGCTCTCTCTTTCTCTCTCTCTGTCTCTCTCTCTGTATCCCTAGTGCCTGCCTGATGGCCAGGCCCTCTCTCTACTGTACTCAGCCTCTGCTGTGGCTGAAATGGCATGAACTCAGAGATACAGACTAAATCTGCAATGGTGGGTGGCTACTGGCGCCAACTCATGTTTACAGTGGATTTAGAAGCATGTCTGTTTGTTTAATTTGTCTTTGACCGACGCCTAACAGAAATGATAAAATTCCAAAGACTCAATCAGGCTAAAAAGTTGGTCAGCAGGGCCACATGCAGAAACAGTACTCTTGCACTGGATAGTGTCACATAATAAAGTGTTACTACACAAACCACAGTGAAGACTGTATAGGGTTCCAAAGTAAAACATTATTAAACTGACTTCAATGAAGCATGAGTCGTGTTCCATATCATTAAATGTACCTGCCTAACAGTGTCGACCCCCTCGTTATGTCAAAACAGCTCCGCCCCATCAGGGCATGGACTTCTCAAGATCTTTGAAGTTGTTGTGGTATCTTATCTTAAGTTTACATATACATATACATATATATATTTTCCAATACATACATCCATATTTTATATTTCTCGATTGTAGAGTGTACATTTTATCTGTCATAAGGAGTGGACAGGGGTCAGCATGTGCTCCTTGGCTGGTCTATGGCTATGCAGGTTCGTATGTTCAACATGTGCACAGTTGAGCCTTGGGTTCCCGTGAATCTGTCATAAGGTCAGTGGTTGTCCTTCCTTGAAACATTTTGGGTAGGTACTACCCCACGTGACCTGCTGTTCTGGAGATCACCCAGTTATCCAGCCATTACAATTTAACCCTTGTTAAAGTTGAACAGGTCCTTATGCTTGCCCATTTTCCCCAATTCCAACACATCAGCTTCAAAAACTGACTGTTCACTTGCTGCCTAATATAGCCCAACACGCCACTGTAAAAAGATTTTCAATGTTATTCACTTTTAATGTTTTAATGTTTTGGCTGATCGGTCCAAATCATAATTAAACTGCCTCAAGGTAAAATGTATACTGTCCCATAATAAAGCATGAATACACTGACGGCAATGAAGAATGTGTAGTGTAAAGCCTTACTAAACTAACCCCAGTGATTAATGTTTAGAGTGTAGATGACTGGGAGTGTTTTCAGAAATGAGCATCAGTACTTCTTTTAAGTAGGGTGACCAGACGTCCTCTTTTCCCCGGACATGTCCTCTTTTTGAGACCTGGAAATTGCGTCCGGCCAGGGTTTTAGAATTTTGAGCTGCCTAAACATTGAGCTGCCTAAACATTCATCACGTAATTGGCATCTCTCATAAACTAGTTACTATCCTACACGCCTTTTCACTTCCACTCAGGGGCAGACTGGCAAAAGTCCAGAACGGCCGTCCGGTGCATGGCCATCGGCCTGAGATGCGGCCGAGATGCGCATACCACATATCAACCTCCCCACCCCCCAACCCCGGGACCACGGCTGTCGACCCAAGCGCATACCCCCCACCCCACCCTACCCCCCCGGAAACACGTCCGAGCTGGTAAAGAAAGTCCACGCTAAGGTGTCCTCTTTTTCACAATCCCAAATCTGGTCACTCTATTTTAAGTGTCTTCTGAAGGGTGTGCATATTGTGTGTGTACAGCTTATAGACACAAAACACTCCACAGGAAAGGATCACAGATATGATTAGTGAGTGTGTGTGTGTGTGTGTGTGTGTGTGTGTGTGTGAGAGAGTGTGTGTGTGTGTGTGTGCGCGCGCATATCTGTGGTTCAGCGCTTCCCTGATTAGTTTGTTTGTTCAGTTGTTTGCTCTGCTATCAGCCATAATGTATGCTGAGCGCTGCCCAGTACGCTAACTAAATGAGCTAACACAGATAGAGAGGAGACCAGGTCCTGCAATAGCCTGCCACTGAGCTAATTCAGAAAGTGACACACACATACACACACACACACAAACACACACACACACACCCCACACACACACACACACACACACACACATATTCATAAGTGTTCTGGTTTGTGACTGTGGGAATAAGGTACAGCACTTATGTCTGAATGTTAAACAGCGCTTACCCTCCTGTCTCCTACTCCAGATGAATACTAACACACAGTGTGTGTGAAAGACAGAATCCACGCACACACAGACCTGTTCTTTAAAGAGCGGTGATGATGAAAGAGAAAGCTGGCAGGATTAGAGCTTTTCTCTACTTCATTATCAGAGCTGTGTGAGTTTATTCAGGTTTTAGCACAGCTCAACAGAGCTTCCTCCAATCCGACTACTGAATGGTGAGCTTGTACTCGTTCTGCCTTCTAAGAATGCAAAGAATCACACACCTCTATCTTTATCAGCCAAGGCAGAAAGTACAGTAAGCTAGAAAGCAATATGTGTAAAGCTACTAAAATCACATTAAAGGACTCATTTTGGTTCTGTTTTATTTGAATGTGAATAAACAAGAGAGGCTCAAAGATGCTGTAAGCAGTTTTTTCGAAAATCAGATTTAAGGTTAAGTTTAAATTTGAGGTTGAAGGTTATAGCTTGGGTTAATGTGAGGGTCAAGTTTAAGGTTAGAGAAAATCTAAGGTGATACTGAAAGATGTCATAGAATGTTTGACAAGATGAGCATCTTACAAAGCATCTAATTTGGACCATTAAAATACAGTGTTACCCATGTTTCTGCATTATTGTTCAAAAGGTTGAAACCAGTGTGTTCAATACTGTAGACTTATTTTGTTGTAAATACTCTTGTAGCTGTTGGAACAAAACAGTCAAAAAATGTATTTGAAACCACATGTCGTTTATGATGTGTGAACCCTTCAAGTTACTGGACCATAAACAACTGCTTGGATTAAAATTAACTTGTGGCATCTTACATTTAAGTTAAGTTTAAACTTACCATTTTGGAAATATGGGACAGTTCAAAGGTATACATAAAACATAGTGGTTTAAATGAATGTGTAGGAAGATGGAAATGTATTCAGAAAGGGTGCTGCAGATGAGACAAACTCTGTTGTGGTGTATGGCTGTGTAATTACATGTTTAAAATGAACAAACATACATATATATATACTTTATAAAACTGACCACCTGCTTTATGGGGTCAGCCATGATGATTAAAACCAAACAAAAAGCAAGGTAAACTCAGAATCTTTTGTGAGATTCAGCAGAATTGTCTCAATATGAAAGCTCTGGGACATATTTGGGCAGCTCTTATAAGGGGCTGCAGCTCTAATTTTGCCTTTATCTGCCTGAAAATGACAATGATGGGGCTAATGCATATCTGGCATAAGCCCTAAGTAGCAGAAGAAGGGAAATGGTGAGGATATTCAAGCTTTTCCATCCAAATGAACAGGACAGAGTACAATGCGGTTCTTTTTCCGTGCAGAGATATTATTATACTTGGGAAATTGCACTGTATTGACAAAATGATTTTTCTGCACCTACTGAGCCCACTGTCTCTCTCTGAGACTACCAGAGAAGTATCAATAAATCGTCCGTCTGCTTCTTCATTCATATTTTTTGTAGTTTCCTGCTACAGAGGATGATATAGCATTTACACAGATGTGCTCTGAGCTAACCAGAGGTAGAAATGCCATGTTTAAAGCAGACAGGGAGAAAGAGCAGGTTGATAAAAACCGTTCTGGCAAGTCCAGCTTCTGAATACTAATAACGTCCCTGGAATGATCACAGTAGGACTTGATTAAAACTCACTCTCTGCTCCAGGCTGTCAGTAGCTGATGATTGACCTGCTTTAAGTAATTCTTTAGTAAGAATAATGGAGAACAGAGGGTGAGTCCCGCTGCCGTCCGTGAAAACCTCAGTCGTCACCACTGGCATCCCCAGAGGAGCCGTGTCTGTGTATCTGCGTGTGTGTGTGTGTGTGTGTGTGTGTGTGTGTGTGTGTTTGTGTGCATTTTAGACAGAGATAGAGAGGTCAGGACCAGAGTCTGGGGAATGCTCTGGGAGACGTAATTAAATCAACAATAAAAGATTTCCGGGGAGGAGTCCCTTAAAATTAAATTTTCTTCTACAAGCCGTTCCCCAGCAGGGGAGATCCCGCAGAGCAGCAGGAATGGAAAGCTGGGTTAAGCAAAGGTTAGGTACTGGGAAACCGCCGCCCCGCTCCATCCTCAAGCATGAACAAACAAATATGATTATTACAATGAACAGGCAAACAAACCCATTTTAATTATACTCAGTCTAAACAATCTCACCACACTACAAAAGCTGACTTGAGTTTTGACTTTATATGTCCATATCACAGCCACACTTTAATTTAATTACTTTCTCCTAAAGATATTTCCCCGTATATAGCATTTACTGTTCCCTGGTAGCTTATAATGGACTCATGCCTGCATATCTGCGGTCCTCAGATAACCTTTTCACTCAGTATGCCTAGTAGACTCAAAATAAAGGTACCACATAGGGATCCATGTAGTCATTCCAAAGAACAGTTTCCTAAAGAATTTTGTTCATGGTTCTTTAAAGGAGATGGCATGTGAAGAAGCATTTTATGCTTCTTCAAAGGAGATGAGGAGATGGCGTGTGAAGCATTATGAGAAGCATTTTATGCTTAAAGACCCTTATCATAAAATACCTGTTCTGTACTGGTTAAAAGGATTTGTTTTTGTCAGTATTTTGCAAGGAACAAAAATGGAACCAGAAACATAATCATGCTTCACATCCTTAATCAGAAACAATATTTCATATCTGTTGGAGCACTGATTCCTAACCAGCAACACTCATTAGCTGTTGTGTGTGTTGATATCAATACATCAATACAAACACAACTGCCAAGTCTAATAGCTTTTTAAAGCTATTATTATTGCAGTTCTACATACCATTTATGTAAAATTAATAAAAGTGGATATTTTTTTGGCAAGTAACTAGTTACAGAGTGTTATGTTGGTTTTAGAAGGCTAGAACGGAAACATATAAATTCTGAGTTCTACCTATCAACTAGCAGAACGAGGTTTCAGTATAAGACAAGTGCATTTTCAAACAGCGGCATTCATTTAATCAAAGTAAGAAGCTGAAAGAGCTTTTAGGAAAGGACACTGATGTTGCTGTTTGGCTTCTGGAAAATGACCAGACAAGTGATTCTCTACGAGCTGTTTTTTCTTTTCCACATTTGAAGGCTTGATTTGTGAAAGTGGTTAATTGGACTATAGCATTTGGATGTGGTAGTGAGAGCTTTAGTGAGTACATTTAAGATTTTTACATTTAACTAAACATCAAGATGTGCTGAGGAGAACCTTAAATAAGTCACTGTTGGAATTTGTCACAGCTACTCCTGTCACTGTTTGGACAGTGAAAATGTTGTCTCTTGGCTCTTTGACAGGCTTTTAAAATGGCTGGTTGGTCTGAGCATTCAAGATGTTGCGACATTTTGGAAACTTGCCAATTGAATCCAGGTAAAGACTACAATTCTTAATTCCTTAAAGTCCAGCATAGTTCTGTAAATTTCTTGCTCTAAACCTGGCAGAAAAATTGATTAACTGAACAAGACATGTTTCAGCACAAGAATCAATAAACAGTGCTGGATTCCAGCTCTACAGGACTGGAATTTGAGACCCAGCATTAAAGGTATGGGGGAGGAGACAAGATAGGCCTGTTAAAGATTTTTTAAAGGCTTTGGATAATTGAGACATTGATTGTGTAGGTGAGGTTCACTGACAAGAAAAGAGGTTTAAGTGTCTTTAAATGGGGTAGTATAGTAAGTAGGCATCAGATACACTTGCTTGAGTGTGTCTACAACAATGGTCATCAACACCCCCAATTTGGATCCAGAATGGTCTATCACTCAGACGACATCCAGCCCATAGCAGGCCAAATGAAAAGCAGCAGAATGGAAAGCAAATTTTTAAAGAACCAGTTATCCAAAACAGGATGCAACACTGACATCAGAAAGCTTCAGTCTTGTTTTGTACTTCCATTATGTGATTAGAGTAGTATAGGTGGGTTGAACCAGCTCTGCATTCACATGTAATAACTTCAGTCATAGCATCCTCAGAATTTGGCTGTACAGACGATAGTAGAAAATATGAGCCAGTGGGGTGTTCATGTTTCTGAGCCAGAGATGCCTGAGGGGCGTTCAAGTTTAATAGTGACACGGTTCATTGTAGGGTTCACAGTAGGTTGCTACATTGGTCTGCAATCTGACCAGCATATGTGCCTTAAATACCCCTTTCTGTAAATAGTCAGTAATAGAACCATTTGTAGCACATAACTAAAACAGTAGGGTCTCTGGCCACCGTTCACTAAGAATAAGCAGGCACTCAGTCAAGCTTGTTAAATTATACCTGTCCTAAGCCTTTGGGAAGACACGCTAAAAGTTCCTAGAAAACAGAGTTCATAAACAAAAGCTGCAGGGGTGACTTCAAATGAGAGGCTGAAAGTAAGTGACCCACTTGTGAAATTACATTTCTGGCATTTTTCTGCATTTCTCCCCACAAGCATAACTTTCCTAACTTTTTCTAAACCTGTGTAGATTGGCTCGTTTATACGGTGCACATTGCAGAAAGGGAGCTACAGAGAGGGGGGAGAGGTGAAGATGTTTACAGGCCATAGAGGCAGTGCCTTGGCCCTTAGATGTAACATCAAGTATTTAATAATTATATAATTTAGATGTATGTAATTTTTGGGAAATAGCGGACTTTGCACTATTTGTTAATTAGTGTGACTGCATTATCAGTTCGTCTTAAGTTTATTTGTATTATTCTTTAAATAGCCAAAAAAGGAGCCGCTTCACCTGTGAGCTCGTGTGGAATTTTGGACCGTTCCAATGTCAAGACGTCCTTTAGGGGAGAGAGAGTGGACAGCCACCTTGCCTTCAAAGTAAGTGCTGGACAGAGAGTCTGTGATGTCGCTAAGGTGTGACAAAAAGCAGAGAAACACAGATGCGAAGAAACAAATGCATACCAAAACACACAGCATACTTATAAATATACTTCAAGACCCTAAAGCTCATATCAGTTATAAAAAAGACGTGAGGTAAATCTCAATTTTAGTACGTAGCAATAGAACTGTGATACTAATTTCTTGGCTATGATGTAATTTCTTGCAGAAATAGAAGACCAATTACTCATTTATCCTACCCAGTAGTACAGCACTGGTGTGACTCACATTTATCAGTAATAATGAGGTCGTTTGTGCCATGTGTCAACATGGTGAATCCCAATAATTTACTGCATAGTGCAATCATGTAATTTCCATGCGTGCCAGAATTTAGCAAGCAATTAAGACTTGTTTAATGAATGAGGTCTGTGGTGTTTAATAGCCCTTAATAGTATGAATCATAGTGGGTACATTGCATTGTTTATCCTCTATATTTGAACTTCTTTTATTTACCTGCTGTAATCAACATCCTCTGCCAATCTCCATGCACTCTGTAAGTTGGGCTCTGGAGTGGTGGCGTAATTGTTAGCAAGTGCTAATGTTGTTTTGCTTCATGCGGGAGAGCTGTTCCCTCTGTTCAGGCAATGTAATTTAGTTTGTTAATGATCTCCGGCCTCAGCTGTTGAGCTCAAACCAAAGAGCCGGGATGCAGAAGAAAGGCGAAACTTGATGCTAGCATGCATTTATCGCAAAGCAATACACACACACACACACACTTATACTCTCAAACCCAGGCAGAAAATTCATCAACTTGCACAACACTAGCATCAGTATGCAGGCAAGAGCGAGAGAGGCTGTGCGAAAGGCAGCACAATGCTTCATTCTTCTTGTCTTCCTGCACTTCTGAGCCCAGCGCTGCATTAATCCAGCCATGCTGCTGTGGAGCGGCCACAGCGCAAAAGAGTAATGTTTATCTGGAGCAGGCAGCCTGGATTGTGCGGCCAGGGGTGGAATGGTGGGGATAAGGGAATGTCCAGTGGATGGGGAGAAAGGACCATGGGGAAATGGTACAGAAGAGGGGAAATTGAATGCTTCAGCACAGGTGAGAGAGGACTGCATCTGGCTGATAACTCTCAGTCTCTGACTCCTTATTGTGCCATGCCAAACACCCATGACGGGCGAAATAAGCAGCGACTCCAGAAGAGACAAAGCATTGCAACCTGCCACTTCAAACCTAAAACCACAACCCAGACTCCTCTCAGTATATAAGCATCATATCCTTGGGAAATGCTGTGCACTGAAGTCCTTCAGAGTTAATGCAAGATGCTCTCATGCACTCATTGCCAGGTCAGCATGCCTGTGTTTGAAGGTGTTCTTTGGAAAATAAATGAACCCTGACCTGGTTCTGGAAAGTAGCTCTTGCAGAAGATTAGTCATAATACGCAGTGCAGCATCTACTTGTCCTGGAATACTTGAAACTTCTCAATTGTTTTTGTGACTTTGCAGTTTATATGTTCTGAATGTGCTGATGAAGAATTTTCAAGATTCAGCCTGACCAGAATAGGGCATGTCAGAAATTTTCTGAAGAAATTAGAAAAAAAAATATTGAAAGGAATGCATAGTATAGTGTTTTGATGCCAAAGTTAAAGGCAACAAAATGTTATTTGAAATCATTTTGGTTCTATGAAGAACCCTCCCATTGATAGTTCTTTAAAGAACCATTGTTGTAATCAAGATGTGTGCTGAAGCACTTTTTTAAAAGTTGAGATGACTGAATAAAATTAGTTTCCAGGCATTCCTCTAGAAATGAAAATCCTATCTTGTGCTATGGCTGTGATACAATTGCCATAATGTTTTTAGATCTTCTTTCTTATCCATGATACAGTGAAATAAGGGTATTCAGTTCTGGTTCTAGTGGGTTGGTGTCCAGCAGGGTTTACCTGCTCTAACACACCTACTAAAACAGGAAACTGACAGGCCAGTTGAATCTGGTGTGTTGAAGTAGGGGACCCACAAAACTGTGCTGGACACCAACCCTACAAGAACGGAACTAAGTGTGCCTTCGGTACAGGCTATTTAATTTAAACAAGACAGCCAGGGAGAGTCATTCAGCTGGGACAAAGGATCGGTTGTTTCTGGCCCAAGAGTTCATAAATGAGTGGCTCCTCACACTGCAGTGTGTAATAGCTTTAGCAGGCCATTGCAAAAAGTTCGATGCATGTGTTGGGTGACAGGGAGTAGGTAAAGCCGCAAAGGCCTCGCACTTTCTGTCCCTGAATCACGCTTCGTTCCTTGGCTATTTTCCGCAGCACTTTCTGAGAATAATAGCAACCACAAATCATGCTTCTGGCAGCGCTGCTCAGGAAATTGATGTTCTTTCATTTCAAAACAATGGAGAGCCTTATGAGGGGGCTGATGATGTCATAACTCCAGTGGTTGACAGGTTTTTGGGGGAGGGGTGTTGGGAACCAGGGATGAGGGTGGGTGCTAGCAGGGACGGCTTAATCAATCCCAGCATGCTCCAGACACAGGACTGCAATCAGGTCCCTGAGCAGACATCTTCAATCAACTGTGGCCTGCCTAAACACACACACACACACACGCCAACTGCACAGAGCAAATCAAATCCCCAAGCTCAGCCCCGTCTCTTGCTACCCCTCTCTGTCTTGGCTAAGACTGTCTTACAGGTCTTTTCCAGCAAGTGTGTGCGTCAGCCTGTCTGTCTAAAGTGTCAGCCTGAGAGAGGAGGTAGAGAAGATTTCAGGCCAGATGTCCACACGAACGCAGATACAGAGCAGACTGCGCTCACAGTGTGTATGAAGTTTATGTTTAATTTACTAAGACTGCAGGCACAGCGCTAAATGACATGCCAACAAGTTTTAGACAAAAAAAGAAATGAAAATTCAGTGACAGAGATATAATTATATTACAAATTAAAGTTTGCATAATCTTTAGTAAATCAAGTGGAATGGGTAAATAACTGTACTTCCAAATTCCACTTTTCACAGAATGCCTGTGCACGTGGCCTATATACATGCACACATTCACATTCAGGCCTGTCTGTGAACATAACACACAGGTCCTTCACTATTCATAGGTGTACATACTTACTCTCTCTGTCTCTCTTTTTCTCTCTCTGTCTCTTTCTTCTCTTTTCTCTTTATATACTCACCCCCCCCCCCCCCTTTCTTTCTCTCTGATTGTGATTTCTGATGAATTGGTCACACACTGTTCTATTGAAAGCTGAGCTTTTGTATTTCCCTGCGTGACAGACTGGGCCAGGCTCCACTCTGGCTTGCACCATGCTTGTTTAAATATGCAGCAATTTAATAAAAAACAAATTTTTTGACAGAATTCTCATCAGCCTTGTCCATCAAATCCTATCAGCTCGTGATTAATTTCCCCCTCGCCGCTTGAGGCTTATCAGCCAAGTCGAGGCTAACCACGTATTAAACACGCTTGGAACCCACAAACACGTGTGCTCCATTCTCTATAATTGAAAAGCAATTAGCTTGGTGTGAATCCTGTGTACCAGCCATGTGGTGGTGATAGGCATTGGGAGTATTTTTGCTACTGAAGACGTTTTATAGCCTTGTGAAAGCATTTGAACAACACAATGAGAAAAATGTTCTATTGTTACAACTAAAAAATGAAAACACAGACAGTTAAGTTTGGTCTATATCCAGCATAGGACATTATCCCTGTCTGACTGGACCATAAATTCAGGGATTTGTCTTTGTGTTTTGACGGCTGAGGACTGTCAAGATTTAGTAAGGTTTGTTTTTGACAGAAAACAGAATACATGTGTATTTAAAAGTGTATTTAAAGTTTTGGTTTTTTTTTTCTTTCAAGATTTTCAAAATTTGTGTTTTTTTCATAGTAACTTTACTAAATGAAAAACCAAGTTCCTGTTCCATTGCTAACTTAGTGGAGAGTGAAACAAGAGACTGAGGACACATTCAGCTTCTTTACTTGAGTGTTCTGAACAGTGTGTGCATCAGTCACAACTAGAGCCAAACAAATGTGTATTTGGCTTCCTTATGTCTCCTTGTTTAAACATTGTACTTATCATACTCTAATTAACTTTTCTTGATTCAGTCTTTCAAAAAAAGAGCTGACTTTGAAAAGTGTGCGACTGTGTGAAGTTTGTTTGTGTATTTTTGTTGATATGTGTTCTTCCACATTGCAGTTGCATTACTCAAGCTTTTCCCTTCTTAGTTTTGGAGTATTTTAATACCTATCTCAGAGTTTTGAGTTCATATGAACATAAAAGTCAAACTTGTATTTGCTCTTTACTTCTGGTTTTAAAATCTGAACAAGTATAAGAATGTTCTACAATTTTGTTTGGCTAACAGGATTAAAACAACCAGCTGACCTGTAGAGCGATAGCATGATGCTGCACAACGTTACACTGCACATATGTACTGTTTGTTCATAAATAGAATATTGTTTTGTAATCATCATTCCAATATTTGTCTGCAGTGCTGATATCACCAATTCATGCAGCATGCAAAAGTGTCTATTAACCATCTTTTCATAAATCACATATTGTGTACTTAAATTCCAGACCAAAATAATGCAGTAATATATCATGTGACATTATGCAGTAATGTCAGATTATTGATTTCAAAAAACTTAAAAAAAAACACATTATGTGAGGCTTCAAGAACAATTAAAGTCTTCCGACACCAGTACTTCCAAGCGTAGAATTGATTAGGAACTTTTATTCTTAGGAGTGTGCTCCATGTATATAGCACTGAACCTATTTGTGCCATTGCTAGACATGAGTGTAGCGCTCTTTGCCCTGAATCTTTTGTTGAGCATTGATGCTGATCTTTGTTCTGGTCAGGCCTGCCTGTGTGTAGAGTTAGCCGGTGGCTTGTGCATTCCTGCGCTAGCTGCTGTGTGTCTTGAGGACAAAATGGTGCAGATGAAGCCATCCTGCTGGCTAACAGCCGAGCAGTCGCTTCAAAACCTGCGGGCCAGCGGACACACGTGTGACCAATGGGGCTTTCCTGCCTGTCAGAGAAGAGAGATGAGAGAACCAACCCTTAGGGGCGCCACACACACACACACACACAAACACAAACAGTCTCGCTTTCTCTCTCCCTCTGTCTGTCTATCTCTCTCTATCTCTCTCTCGGCGCTGTCAGGGTTGAGGTTATGGTTGGCTGGTTTCTTGGCGATGGTGAAGCGTGAAGAGACAGGCGGGGAGAAGTTACGTCTGTCTGCCAATGCACCAGCTTGTGTCTCACGCACACGCTCGCACACCACTGTCACCGTTCAGCTAGTGTGGCCAAACATCAAATAAACACACTGGGTCAGTCCCAACACACTCACATACAGTCTTCATCCTGCAAACCTGTAAACTCAGTTCAACTAAATGCATACACATACTGTTCAAGCACACTCTGTCACACACTATTCGAATACCATTCCAATGGGACAGTGAAGTGAAGTAACATTACCATTACATCTGCGGTGTCTATGACTCAAACCACTGCGTGGGATCTGTGTACGAATTACACAGAAGGGAGGGTGTATTTAATTTATGTGTGGTTGTCATAACAAAGAAGCTAACTGCATAACTGTCTTGACAGTTAGTAAGCTACATCTTCATCATGTATGTAGGGACACTTCTGCATGCAGCAGCTACAATACATAAAGCAGGGATGCACAGCCCCAGTCCTAGAGGTCCAGTGTCCAGCTGGTGCAGTTTGGTAGCCCTCCCACTCTACCACCCCCACTAAATCTGCCAATTACCAGATGAGTTGAAGCAGGTGTGTTTAAGGAGGAAAAAATACCGAATTGTAATGGATGCCCAACCCTCCAGGACTAGAGTTGTGTGCCCTGATAGAAAGCTACGAGGAGTATCACTCTTTTGAACCCATTTTGAATGCCTTCTGAATTTTAACATTTGGCATAGTACACCTCAGGCTTCCACTTGTCAGCTTGATCTGTGTCACAGTGAATATATGCAAATGGATGCAAGAAAAAACAAGAATTAGTTTTCTTTTCCGCAGTAGTGAAGGGTTAATTTTATGTTTGGATTCCGCTCTTTTATATTTGTTATGTTGGAACTGTTAATTTTGTTAATGTTTAAATTACAAAATTATATGTCTAAATTTTTAATTTTATGTGTGCCTTTCTAATTTCACATTTGAACTGAGCATTTTTATAATTGAATTGTACATTTTCAAATTAATTATGCAAATGTTAGTCTGAATTGTTAGTTTCATATTTGAATAGTTAATTTTATGTTTATATTGTGCATTTTATATTTGATTTATTAATTTTTTTAAAGGATTGTGCATTTTTTTTTAGTTTGAGTCGTTAATTTTACATTTGAGTTGTGCAATTTTAGCCATCAAGGTAATTACTTGAGCACTTTTCTTATTTGAGTAATTTGTGCCATTTGTTAAAAACATTTCTGGTGAACTGCCACTGGAGTAGCAGTAGTGGGGCTTTACAGTACTCTTTCAACCTGTATGTGTTGAATCAGCAGGTGATTTAGTTCTCCCCACTCTGTCAGTATCTTGTCAAGTCCTGTTCCAGTCCTCTAGTGTGTGCTCTGTGTGCTCACACACTCCATTCAATTCTGTAGGGTCTTAGTAAAATTTATTGAGGGTGTCCAGCTGAATTCTGTAACCTCATCAATCATCACTTCCAACACACACACAGACACATTCTCTATGGAACTGTAGCACAAAGTGTGAAGTGTGTGTGTGTGTGTGTGTGTGTGTGTATGTGTGTGTGTGTGTGTGTGTGTGTGTTTATGTGGTCATTTTGGTGAGTATTGGCTTGCTTGATGTCAAGTAGAACCCAGAGGGAGTAGGAGATCAGTGAGAAATACAGTAGCAGTGAGAATGTGTGTTTTGATTGTATATAGGGGCATATGGACTGTTCAGTCTGGAAAGGCTTTGGTGTTACTGCTGGGTCCATCATGTGGAGCCTGTACTTCAGCCAGGCTCTAGAAATATCTGTATCATTATACTCCATGTTATGTCCCGTTCTCCCAATGGAGAGATATATAAGTATATATATATAAGTAGTTGTAGACTCCTCCCCGGAAATCTTTTATTGTTGATTTAATTGTGTCTCCCAGAGCATTCGGCGGACTCTGGTCCTGACCTCTCTATCTCTGTCTAAAATGCACACAAACACACAAACACACACACACACACACACACACACACACACACACACACACATACACACACACATACACACACACACACACAAACCAT
>JBBIGA010000126.1:19654716-19674394 GCA_037576975.1 Alestes dentex
TGTTTGTGTATGTTTATTTTTTTATTTATTTATAAACTGCCATATGTATTTGAAATGTGATCCAGTGCTTATTGATTATAATTGCTAAATAATGTTTTGCTTGTGCTTTTTGTCTGGACCTTTATTTTGAAATTCCTCCACTGCTAGCCGGGAAGCTGTACTAGCCGATTGCTGTACTGAGCTAAGGCGGATCCCTGCTCTCTTTTGGCTCTCAAACTTTGTTTGGAATAACATATTACACCTTTTAACACAGTAAGTGGGCCGTTTACTTAGTACGTTTGCCCCCAACGCATTTTAAATTACACGTTTAAAACACACAATAATATATTTTAGATAAAATACCACTGTGTTGTGAAATGTCTGAAGTTAGCCCAGCCAGCCGTTAACCGTCCGCTCGACTTCTCTTTTCCGAATCTCTCACAGAAAACTCGACATGGGGGACAAGGAGCTGATGTGGGCTTTGAAAAATGGAGACCTGGACGAGGTGAAGGCTTTACTGAAGAAGGTAATGCCCTGTGTGTTATGTATGATATGGAGAAGAGAGTTTCAGACAAGTTACTGTACCTGACTTGTCATTTCAAAACTGACTTTTACCGCTGGCTGATGTGAGCCACAGCTGTCTGTAAAATAGTACTAAGTTTTTTAAAACACTGTCAGACATGAAGCAGTCGAAGTCTTTCCTCTGATACCTGTCCGTTGGTTAACTCGGCCTGTTTAAAACCAAAGTCCTGTTTGTGCCTGAGGGGCGTTAGCTACACAAGCTAGCGAGTTCACAAACTTGCAGTCGAGACGGTTTTGTTTTGATTGTATGATTTTACAAGCTTGCAGTATAAATATAGCATGTAAAACGGGTGTAACATTAAGAATCACAATGTAATGTCGCCCTAGCTTCACTGTGTTTTCCCTCTTTGAGTGTCAGGCCTGGTTGACTGTTGCCCGGCTGAAGCTAAGCTAGCCAGAACCAACCGCTTGTTGCTTGTACCTCGCTGGTTAAGTTGGAAGTTAAACTCCTCTAATGTTAACCTCTTGAACTCCTAACACAGTCTAACTGGGTGTTTACTTGGTTAGGTTAAAGACGTGCTGTACAGGCAGTGTGTGTATACAAGCATCTGGCCCTGTTATCTGTGAGACCCCGGTGTCGGTTGACGGTTTGTCTGCGTGTCTCCTCACAAGATCCTGAACTTCACAGTCGGTGCTGCTGTTACAGCAGAGACCGTAGCTGTGATCTGAGAGAGGAAAGTGTCTATCAGTGTGGTATTTCATAGTTTTTTGCATAATGGTGGCAGGGTTAGCTGTTCGTGTTTCACTAGATGAGCCGGTTCTGGGCTGAAGAGGAGTGGGCGTGGGGCGCAGGGTGGTCTGCGCTCCATTTGATGGACTGGAGCCTCACAGTGGCCAGTTATACTTTACCGGTGTAGCTGTTACTGGGGGATAAGGGGCAGGGCACTGTTTGGGTTGGGCACTGTTTGAGCTGGGCACTGTTTGAGCTGAGCACAGTCTGGGCCGATTACGGTCTTGGCAGGGCACAGTCTGGGCCGATCGAGTGTCCGATTTTCTAAATTCTGCTTTGAGTCTTTTGTATTCCAGCCTTTAGCGGGCCCTCCTTGTCACTGCCTGTTATCGGTTGTGCACGAATCGCACCGTGGTGGAAAGAGCCCATGCATTAGTTAAAATAACAAAAACCAGTAGGTGTGTTTTTGTTGTTTTCCTCCCTCGTTGTGGATTCAACGAGACAACTGTATTCTTGTTTAAACAGAGATTAGTTTAGGCCAGTTGTTATCAAACGGGTCTTGGAGAAACCCCTGATCTGCAAATTCTTCTGTTTACACGCCCACTTCAGCTTACACAGCAGGGTTGTAAACTGATTAGTTGGATCATATGTGTTAGGAGAAGGGAAAACGTTAAAATATGCAGGGCAGGTGGTACGCCAGGGTCGGTTCAAGAAGCACTGTTCATTCACACCGCTGATTTCTAAATATGTGCACCTGGGTATGGACCTGCTTCTTCTCCCTCTATTAGGCCATGTCCCTAATTACTAACTTAAATCCTCAAGGGAAGGCTTTAATTATTTATGAATTTTTGGAGGGGATGGGGTGGCTTGCTGACATGTTGAGGGTCAGTGATCAGTGAGTGCTGCAGGAAGCATGCCTCTTGATACAAGTCCTACCTTTGGTTTCAGATTGACTGTTACACAGCTTGTAGCATTAAACCAGGCACCCTTGGGTATTTGTTAGCACATTTAGATATGCACGGTTCATTGCAAACAAAGCAGTTTACAACATACGGAGAGGGTTCAAAATCAAGCCTTTTCGCATGGGTTACTCTCTCAAGTTGACAAGTTTTAGTGTAAGCTATTGTATAGAGTTGAAACCACCCATGCATCTGTTCAGGCTGTGATCTCTGAACAGCTTTTGAATCGCAAAACCAACATGATGCTTATATAGAGAGCAAACACCTTTGCCATTGTGCTATATTCTACATTTCCTTCACGCTCCAAGGCTTCACAGTGGCGGAAGTTATGTTACAAATGGGGCTAAAATTGGTCAATACCGAATGTACTCGAGTTGTCAGTCTTATTTGATCTCTGAGTCAGTAACTCAAAAATCGCTTGTTCCGAAATCTAGACCTCTGATTGGCTGCCTAAATGACATTTTTCATTAACGCGTGCACTTCTAACACTAATTTCGGGTTTAGGCTATGCCACACTGGCTTTCAGTTTATTTAAAAGAATGTATTGAAGAAAGCATTGTTAAGGAATTGTTATCAAAATGAAGGTTTCGTTATTCTTATTGATATAAAAAAAAATACCCATCCCTAGATGCAAATTCTGACAAATATAAGAAACTGCTTGAATTTGAGAAACCCTTCAAAATCAATAGTTTTTCAATTCTAAACTCAAAACTAAACTTTTGTCAGGCTCATCATAAAGACAACCTTTTAGAGTGCCAGATCTAAATTAAAGAAATTATTTTACTGGTCATTGACTGCAAACGCTGCACCTCGTATTTGATATGCTACGGAATCAGTACTTTATTGATATGGTATCAGCCATAATGCAGTGAACATAATACTTCTATTATTATGCCCTGGAAAATAATAGATCACATTAAAAGAACCATTAATGCAGAAGTCAGTGTTCATTCTATAAGAGTCAGACTTTTTCAGAGTACATGGGATGTCGGAATTTAAGGCCTGCATATTTGAAGTCGATGTGATTCAAGCATCATTATTCTTCTATAACATGACGTCTTTCTGAGTGAAACAATAGAGAGGGTCTCTGAGCTTTTTCACTCTGTGATGGGTGGGAGGTGGTGGCAGGGAGTGAGTCAGACATGACTTCATTGGTTAATGTGCAGTAATCAAAAATGTTTTAGGTAGTCATCACAATTAAATCAAAGAAAATCAAGAATTTTGTCTTTTAAATGGTATGGTATACATTCTACTTAATATGACCAGAAAAAGTAGTTTGGTTTCATGCACTTGTACTGATGTATAATGTTTGTAATGTAATAATGTTTGTGTTTACATGTTAAATAATGACTTTATAAGCCGTACCCACTCTTTATAGCCTAATGACAAATAACGACAGCCGACACACACGTAACCAAACACATAATCTATCAACAGCAGATCCTGTGTCACAAGAACACCACAGACTTCTGTAATACTATACACTAACTGCACTGTGGCACATACACAGTGTGTTGTGTTATGCGCTGCTTTCTCCCGTGCCTGCACATTGCTTTCTCAGGCTGGCCATCAGTGCTGTGGTTACTGATAGACTAAATTTAGGCATACAGACTTCTCACTATATGTGCCAATGCTCCAGATTTTTCAGTTTTCACTGTTTCTTAACCCTTTAAAACTTGTTTTCTTTCGTGCAACAATTTTGTGGCATTTTAGAACAAATGTCCAGCCAATATATCAAAGAAAAAGAAAGTTGATGTACTTTTTAGCTCTGGATTACCCAGCTGCTTGCTTGATTAGGCCAAGTCACATGTGCCTTCTGTGTACGTCATGGGACCACAAGGGGAAAATATTTGACAGCCTTCTAGCTCAAACAAGCACAAACATGCAGTGGTGGTCAGCACAGAGTTGCTGTAGTAATTGTATTCTTCACATAGAATCTTACTAAAGGATGGCTGAGCAAAGTCTCTAATGTGATGCTCATTAATGGATTGAGGGAGAATATTATTTTACATTGTCTTAAATGAGCCTTAAGCATCTTAAGCTATGGGAAGTTGTACTGTATATTCATAAAAACATATGGAATACTGACATACCTGCAGAGGCAATAAAAAACAATATGACTTTTTTGTATGATGGCATATCTTAATGAGATGTTTATGCATTCTCAGTTTATTACTTTATTGGATCACAGCATGTTACTAAACTGTGATGGGAAAATTATATGTGTTAGTTAAAGCTTAGCTTAGGTGTTCCTGTCCTGTCAGGAAGCTTGATTGCACTGCTGTAAGGGGGAGCTTAAACACTTTCTCTTTGTGTTGTCTCATTCTGAGTGAGAAGGAAAAACCTTCTCAAGAATGACACGTGCAAACATATTATGTGAAACAGAACAACATGACATTAGTACATGGCCTGTCCACGCTTCAAAGACTGTAATTGTTGATGCTGACAAACTACATTGACAAAATTACCTTGCTTCAAAAATGTGTTGACAGCGCTCTTGTTCATCATTCTCCTGACGTTATTCTGAAATGTGGTTAGTGTGACACCTTGAAAAGACCTCAATCCCTTCTTCTGATGAACTAAGCATGGTGTGAAGTTTTGAGAGCAGTCTGTTTGAAATATTTTTTTTGCAACTAATTGGAACTTTACCTAATTGACATCTCTCTGGCTTCCTTCTGCATTTGCCAACTAGCAAAAAAATACTTCAAACACACAAAAGGCAGTGCATGTGTGTCTGCCCAGTCCTCTAGCCCTTTCATGCATGGTGTCCACTACAGTGGACACATATTCAAACCCCATTTAAAAACACAAGGTTTGCAATATATACTCCAAACCACCACTGGGGTGTCTTCTAAATCCACCCTGTATTGCATGTATAATGATTGTCTTTATCAATAATCATAACATGAGATACTGTATCATAAATCCAAAATGGCGGACAACAGTGGACATGACACTGCGGCCTCTGGGATATCTGTCAGATCCTTTTATTCTACAAGAAATATGCGGGTACAAAAAATATTTTCTAATTAAGTATGTACTAAGGAATACTTTTATCAAAGTTTAATCGGTATTGTTTATGTACTTTTTTTTCCCCCTGTGTCCAAATGTAACTGTCCACTGTAGTGGATGTCATGCACCAATAGTTATATTTTGATTATACAGACACTATGTAAGAGTTTGCTAAATTAGCCCTAATTATTGATGGTGTGAGGTATGTATTATCTAAATATGATTAAAAACAAATTTGTGAATTGTAAATATGCAATATATTATAATATGTATGTAATATTCTAACATTATGACAAGACACTACAGGTGAAAATAGGGTAACATTTTTATCTGACAGATATCAGCATGAAATTTGCCCAGCTATTTGTCTAAATCATGATAACTTTGTTTTGTATTACAAGATTTTTTTATATTTTATGTGTACATCTGCGGAGGAAATATGTTTATTTCCTTTGTAAATACACTCATTTGCATGCATTTCAAAATGCCAATATAAACAATAGATAAGGCCAGATTCACAAGTATTGTTTGATTTTGTTGACAGATAGCCTACAATAACTTTTACAGAGACTTTACAGATAATTTTATAAAATAATTGTGACATTCCTTGAATCGTACAATAGGGAATACAATGTTTGAAATCTACAGACTCACACAGACAAGTAGGAGTAGGCTATTTTACAATTTTCTCTGCACTAATAATCTGCTATGGAATAAAAATATAGAAAGCAAAGTTATGATTTTAAAATAAAATCTTTTCTATATGATCAGTTACCAAATATTTTCTGTGTTTGACCTGTTAAAGCAATGGTTTCTAAAAAGAACAACATTTACCATTAAATTGCATTTTTAACCCGTTCATGCGCGGTGTCCACTACAGTGGACAGTTGTGTATCTCTGTCAAAATAAATAATAATAATAAAAAAATCTATTTCACACGTTTTAAGTCTTGTTTGTGGGTTAAAACAAAAAACATGGGGAAAAAATCCACCTCAGTGATTTTAATAATTCATGCATGAAAGGGCTAGAGGAAAAAAGATCAACTTGAATAAGAACTATGTTGTAACTGGAAACTGCTGAACTTATATTCAATATGTAAACACAGTGAAATATGTTTGGAAATACTATTTTTAAAAAGGCTTGACTAACAGAAGCGTGCTTTAAGTTTAGTGTGCTGCCGTTTGCTCTGACCTGTTAGCAGAAACGTGTGATGTGTGACACAGTTTCAAAGCTATATTTTGATTAAACAGACATTAAAGTAGTTATTTATAGTTGTTTGTAAGAGATCCCTTTTTATTCAGCTTTCTCCTATTTATAAAGCAGTTCAGACACACCAGCTCAGTGGGTTGTTTAGAAGTGCCAGGAAATTGAGTTTACCATTTACTCGAACTAAAGAGAGTTAGAAGATAACAGAGAAAGAAAGCATCTGTGGTTGTTCATGTGAGTGGGCCTGTGGTATAGGATGGAGAAAGAATAAATATAGATCTGGGTTTTTTTTTTCTGTCAGTGAGGTTAACAGGGGCTTAAACAAACCATTTGAAGAGGTGTTGTCTGTTTCTTCATTAATGTTGAAGGGCTTTCTTTTAAGTAGTGATTGATACAACTAACACAATGGTAAAATATTGAACCTTTGGACTCTGTGTGGTCTGCAGACAATGCCAACTGATCATTTTTTTATGAATGGTAGGAGTATGGCTTGGAACATAAGTATCTTCATCCTTCATATCTTTAGAGATCCTGTGTTTACTAAATCAAGTAAAGAAATGAAAAGGGAGGGCACAATAAAAATAGCACTTTATATGCAGTGTGTTTCTTTTGTGTATTTGTGTTTGCCACCTCATTAAGACACTGTCACTTCAGCACTACCTCTCAGCTACAATCTGGGTTATGGAGTGATTCTTGAAATACAGAGGTGTCTCCCTGTGAATCTGGTGAAAGAAAGCAAGCTCTACCAGTTTTTTCCTCAGGTATTCACATGGGTCATTATCAGCAGTTCTTTAAGGTGCCTCATTAGGTCGTTGTTTTCTTTCTTGGAAGTAATGCCATACTGTCCACTGGGCAGAACTGAGTCGTGCTGAGGATTTTTCATCCATTTTTTCTTTGGTTTCATCATTTCTCAGGCTGTGTTCATATCGATATGGCAGCATATGATAAATAAACAAGTGACGATGTGTGCATTGATATGGCTGTGCTGATATTTACCATGGTGCATGTGTGTTAATTTTATTGAACGCCAGGAGCACCGAGTTGTTGAAACAAATATATTCTGAGGTCATTATTGGGTGCCTTAGTAGCCATTCAAATGAGCTTTGTCCTTGTGGATCTTAGTCCTAGAATAGGGCTAACCTAAAAATAAACACTTATTAGGACTATAGTTTACTGAGACCCTCTTGTTAAATGTTCAGTGCTACTGAAATCAAGCACAATCACCAACCTCCGTACAGGCCGAGAAATTGGTATATGCAGTATGGAATGTGTCAAAAGAAAGAGCATGCGGGGAAGTTCATTTCAGATGAACAGCATTGATAGTGAGGCTAGAGAGCATTCTACCATTTCAGAATGTTTTGTGCCTTAGAGAGCATTGTATTGTTTCAAAATGTTCAGATTAAAAGTGCAGAGTCTCCCCTCTTCCTCCCTCCTCCCTGTGTTCTGTTCAGCACTCCAGACTAAACCACACCAGTATTAGCCTGTGATTTTTTTTATTTATTTTTTTTTTTTGATGTATTGCGATAAATCATAGTGTAATATGTCTCAAAATGCTTTTCTTGGTGAATACTGTGGTTTAAAATGGTGACCATAGCACAACCTACTACTGTAAATAGCAGTTTCTACAGAAAGAAACTATTGCTGTGATTAAAAAAAGAAATGGGAGGGGGGGGGAGAGAAAATTCAGTTTCTAGCTGCGTGTATAGTGAAGTTCAGCCCAGACTTGTCGAGTCCTGCATTCTCACATTTGTAAAGTATATGCAAAACATGACTCATCTTCCCATTTACAAAGCAACTCTTCTGCCACCATGGTAAATGCATTGAGCTAAACAATTAGAGCTCATGGTTTAGGTTCCAGAGGTACACTGTGTGTCATCTTTCATACTGACCCTTAGGGAACCCCAAAACTCTGAAGTGATTTTCACCTCTTCAAACATGCTTCTCCTCATTCTTGAATAAAAATACCCTGACAAGAAAAACTGCGTTGAAGTAGTTTGCCACCAGCCGACAGAGACCTCCCAGTTAACATTTCCATGGTAGCAGCTCATAGAACCTTCTTTGTCATTATTGGGAATGTATTACTTCCCAAGGAGTAGGGAATAAAACATGTTTCTTTGGGGAAAAAAGTTCACATTTCATTGTTGTATAACACAATCGTAGCTCATGTTTGGTTAAAATGTTATGTCTAATTGAATTCACTATTCGATTTTTACTTCCAGAACCATACTGTTCTGGTCTGTTGTCATGTTTGCCTTCCACTACTTTACACCATATTCCAAAGTATCCAAAAGACTGTAGAGGGACATACGAATCTATATTAAAGTGTGTGTGTGTGTGTGTGTGTGTGTGTGTGATTTTTCAGGCCGAAGATGTGAATCGGACGCTGGAGGGTGGTAGGAAGCCCCTGCACTATGCTGCTGACTGTGGTCAGACTGAGATGCTGGAGTTCCTGTTGTCTAAAGGCGCAGATGTAAATGTAAGTCCTGTAGACATAGTACTGATCACACAAAGAGGACCCCATTCTCAGAAATTTTACTAAAACTCTTAGTTGGGGAAAAAAAAAATGTGATATGTAAAATGCTGAGTAGTTTGCTCTGGGATCGGTTATTGATTGAATTAAAACATTTTTTTTACAGCAGCGGGTAGTCCTGTGAGTGTCTGTGGCAGGCTAAATAAGGCAAATGTCATTACAGACAGTATTTGTTTTTTTATTAAGTTAGTTTAATGTTTAGACTTTTTACACTAAAGCCTATTTTATGGATGAAAAAACCTATCATGCTCAGTGAACACAAAAATGAATTCACTGAATGATAATGAAGATAGTTATCATTTTTCTAAATCAAAGAGGCACACTCTCGCTTCAACAACTGACTGTTCACATGCTGCCTAATTTGTCCAACCTCTTGATAGCTGTTGTAATGAGATCAATGTGGTTCACTTCACCTGTCAGTGGTTTTAAGGTTATAGCTGGTTGTTGTACCTCAAATTCAAATAACTGTTCTTTTTTACAGTTATTTCAATTATTACTCTCAGTTTATCACACCCGTCCAATCTGGAATTTCTGAGGACAAATTTGGCACAAGTTTTCTTCATGTCTTTTCCATAACATTAACCCACTGCTTTCCCACATGGTTTAGAAACCTCTTGTATGGGGGGGGGGGGAATGCTAACAGTGTGTGCAAATAGGCTTTTAAACTATATGTTTATATAAACTATATGTTTACAACTATATGTGTAGTCCATTGACATTTCCTTAGAAACCAGTCTTACAGACAGAAGGAGTGAGAATGGAAGCAGTATTACTGACCATGCTGACAAGACATTGGGCAGATAAAACTTTTTTCTCAGTTTCTGAAAATTATCATCATGGTGGACATCTCTGTTCCTATTTATTTGTCATGTTTTGCATAATAATTTCAGTATGTCCTCCTGTGTCTCTGTCCTCACATGTTAGATTTAGTAACACTGGTTTATCATGAAGCTAAAGTGATAACATTGCTGACCTTTGTTTTTGCACGTTCACTATCAAAGCATGAAAGTGACTATATGCACGTTAGGCACTGCACTGCACCCAGAAATGTACTAAACATTTCCAAAAACATTTCTTGTTTGTGTTTATTGTGCCTCGCGAAAGGTCTGAGCACTTGCTTTGCCAATTAGACAAATACATTTTTTTCTTTTACACAGCAACACTAGCTTTCTCTCCACAATCTATTCTTTGAAAGCAAAGCATGTAGTGAATATGCTGCAGCGGAAAAAGAGTAGTGCAATAAATGCAATAAGAAAATTTCCTGGTTTCTCTCTTTTGCTCGCTTTCTTTCTTTTTCTCTCTTTCTTGTTCTCTCACTTGCTAGCACACCCTCTCTCTTAATCTTTCCTGCTTACTTGCTCTCTCACACTTTTGTTTGGTTTCTCTCTTTTGCTTGTGTGCTGTCTCACTATCTCTCATTTGCTTGGTTTCTCTATTGCTTGTGCTCTCTCTCTTATTCTCTTTCTATCTTTTGCTTGCCTTTTTTCTTGCTTGTGCTTTCTCTTTCTCTCTCTTACTCTCTCGCGCTTGCGCTCTCTCTCTCTGTCTCAAGGAGAGAACAAAGAAGGTGTTCAATGATAAATATTACAATGATGTAAATATTTTTAACTGTCTCTCCCTAGGCTCCAGACAAACATGGTATCACTCCGCTGCTTTCGGCCACTTATGAGGGTCACGTCACCTGCGTCAAGATTCTCCTAGAGAAGGTACCCATATGTGCTTCAGTAAGACCTTTGACTGTGCTGTGGTTTGTGGCTGGTCTGCAGTGTAAGCATAGCGCCTGTCAGTGCTAATTGGATAGGCTATTTGTGTAGCCGAGAGCGGAGGGTGGTGGGGCACATTCTAGCAAAGAAGAAAACCTGTCTGTGTGTGTGTTGGTTCTAATGCAGTCTTTTATTCTTATCAGTGTATTCTGCAACATCTGCAGCTGTACTGAATAGAGTGAGTGCATGAATGGGTTTGTATTTGCCACCTTTCTTTCAACACAGCCGCACATACAGCGGCTGTAAAGGGGTCATACAGAGTTATGTAGCACTTTTGTTCTGACAAAGGTCACATTAGTCTTTAGTGCAGTTGCTGACCCTGATGAACAGAGCAGATGAATGCGTCTACTGACCATGAATTAGAAAAAACAATCATCAGATTTCATTATGAACTAAGTCTTTTCTTACCGGTGTTCTAGCATTCCATCCACATTTTTTTTTTTTTTTTTTTTTTTCAAACCATTCTTTCTATGTTACATTTTTTTCATGAACAGAAACATATCAAGCAGAGTCTCAGTCACTTGTGTGTTGAAAAACCAGAAACAAAACGGTGTGTCAAAAAGGTTAAGGACATACTTCAAGATATTTTCTCTTGTCTTAATATTTTCTCTTGTCCCGTGAAGTGCTGTGGTAGATGATACAACTGAATCAATATAATTTAATGTTTTGTTTGTTTTGATAATGTTTTGATATGCTATGTTTTCTTATATCCTTTCTTAATAAGGGATAAAACAAGAGTTGGGGACTCTTTCCACTAACCATGAAAACAGCAGATACGTGCTTACCCAGATCATCCACGTTCCAAAAGAGCATTCTGTAGTTTCTGGGCGGCTTCACCGCACCCTTACCTGTGTTTCAGTGGACCTCATTTATAAAACCTTCATAAACCTTTGAGCAGACTGTTAGTAGAATATTTGTAGGTTAAAGAAAACGAAGGCTTCACAAATCTAGTGTGAATTCACACTTTTTTTCAGTTTGCATATCATTACCAAACTCCACAGCCATGAATTATAAATGACCGCCATAGGGAAGCAGTCTATCTCACTGACTGAGCTGCATAAGCATTCTACATATCAGCACTAAAGAAGTTAAAATAAATGATGAGAAACTGTAATTGTCTCATATTGTACATTGTTCTTTTTTATTTTACCTGTTTATGATGTTTATATGGTTTTATATTTGCTGCCATTAGTGTAATGTCCACACTTGGAAAAGTACCTTCTAGGATTGGAGTGTTGTACAAGCAGCCTCATATTGTTCAAGCCTTCATAGGCCTGTATACCCCACAACACTGCTTATAGCCCCTCAAAATTCAAGAATTTAGTTATAATCAGGGCTCGATGCATGATGAACCCTAGGCTAGCCCTTGCTCTCCTCTTGCATCAGTGAACCTTGGGTTCCCAACTGGTTGTTCTACCTTTGAACATTTTTGTTTGGTATTAACCATTGCATACCAGGAACACCTCACAAGACCTGCTGTTTTGGAGATGCAGTTTGACCTTTGCCAAAGTGACTCAGATCCTAATGCTAATACCTTTTTCCTGTCTGACTGTTTACTTGTTGCTTAATATATCTCAACCCCTTGACAGGTGCCACTGTAAGGAAATATTCCGTTTTCACTTCACCTGACAGTGGTTTTAATGTTGTGGCAGATCAGTGTGTATTCCCTTGAAAAAGCAGTTTGTTACAGATCAGAATTTTTAAGTGTTACAGTAGGACTGATACCCCAGGCATGATGTCTGTTCATTTTGAGGTTAGATTATTATTTGCATTTGTCTGAAGCCTCAATTAATACATGTAAGTGAGACTATTTGTTCATGTGCACAAATGTAATATTTTAACATCACACTGTCTGGTGATTACAGTGTGAATGTTATGATTCATAATGTGCCATATTTTTCTTCTAAGAAGATGCTTTAAAAAAAGCTTTGTGAACTATTTCTGCCTGTATCAACAGCAGGTCAATAGAGTGCCTTGTGAGCGGTGTTCAGAAATGCTCCCCAGGGTTCGGGCCACTCATAAATTATGCATGGAGTCTCTTTCCGCACTCAGTAACACCATAATGAAGACTTAATGGACAGACAGCTCAGATAGGCTGCATATGTGTATGTGTATGTCACTTTCTCTCTCTGTCCAACTTGATTTTAACTAATCTAGGTCTGGCCCTTTTTTCACCCATCTCTGGCTTCTCCATTCAACTGTGGAGAATCCATAAGCCTAGACTTCTAAGCTGGGCCTTTAATTTTTTCTTCCGCTTTTTTTCTAAACAGCTAAAAAAAAATATATATATAGTTTTACTGTAGCTGTCAAATTTGTTGTGCCCTTAATTTGTGAAACCCACTCGGAATCAGACATATTCTTATTTTACATTACTCGTATTATTTACTTACTGGTGTATGTGATGGACAGCTTGACGATATATGATAACTTACAAAAAAGCACAGTACGCTTATCTGAGTAAATCACGGGCATCACTGAAAAACAGCATGTATCAGGAAAAAGAACATATTAAGCCATTCATAAAGACCCTGTGAAAAACAGAGATACCTGCTCTCGGTATCCGGTCAATGTCAGGTGGAAATTCTGTATTGGGTATCGGAAGGAAAAAATTAGACACACTCACATTGTACCATGTGGTGTTGGCTATGTATTTGTTTTTTGGCGGATAGTAGTGGGTTTGAGTAGTTTGAACATGATATACTTCTTTTAGATGTTCACCTCAAGTTAAGAGCTCATTAAAAATAGCTCGATTTAAAGTTTCACAAGTAAACAATGCAATATTTGCATCTGAAAGAAAAGGTAGTATTGTTCCATCTCTAACTAACAATCTGTTTACAGTAGCAGGATTAACTGTGTAGTAGCACATATCTAATTGGCTGCCAGCCCATTATTTTAAAATTCATTTATTTGTTTTTCATGGCCTTTTTCAGTGTTTTTCTGTTCTACTGGTTTCACAAACCTTCAGTAATAAAATAATACTGTAATCTGGTATATCATTTCTCTCAAGTTGTCTACTCTTGGTTTGCTGCAGGCTAAGTGTTTACTTGCAGGTAATGTGAATAAGTGTGTGTTGTGTCTATGGCTACAGGGGGCTGATAAGGAGAGGAAAGGACCAGATGGGCTGAGTGCGTTTGAGGCAGCTGAGAGCGAAGCCATCAAAGCCTTGCTGAAGTGAGGCTCAGTCTGGGCCCGCAACTCCGAGGTGCAAACAGACACTTGGCGGCCACCAGACAGACACACACATACCACCCCCTATCCCCCAAGCACACACACACATGCCTATTAGCCTCTGGCCGGTGGCTGCCTTGTCTTCTTCTAGGTTTTCTTTTTCATTCCACATTTACTTTTTTATTTTTATTTTTATTATTATTATCTTGGGGAGGGGGTGAGTGATTACACTCTAATAGCGTATTTGAATTACCCCTGGGTTGAATGGACCTGTCAATCAGTTATGCCTCCCTTACGTACCACTGGCTGCGAGGAAGCCCTCAGTATGTGCCTGTGTTTCATACCACTAAATAAAGTTCATGCAAAATAGGAGAAGAAAACTACAGCGCTTATGTACAGTGCAAATCTCTGATGCAAATCATCCCTAGTCAAAGAATGTGCTGAAAATAACTGATGTAAATGTATTTTCTACTTTAAAAGAAAGTGGTTATTTTAGTTTAGTAGTGATAACGACATGGGGATTTGATGTTTGATGACTAATATTGACAGGCTCTTTCTCTCTGGTTCCAGTGCTTCAACTCAGGCTGGACATGACTTATGGGGTGGCAAATTTGAATATCACTAATAGTGACCCTCTCCCAGTGCAAGCCCTTGACTACATCTCAGTAACATTTCATGACATTCCCACAAAGCAGTGTTTATTAGCTCTTAACAGTGAATTACAAGTAATGAATTCAAAATGGTGTTGAAATCATGTCATGCTGGCCTGCAATTCTGCTTTTCTGCTCAGTTGTGTTTGTACTCTTGAGGGTGAGAAGGGGAAAAAAAAGAAAAGGAGGAAGAAAAAAAAAGTGAGTCGTCGCTCTTGAGTTTTCTAGTGAGGTGAATCGGAGGAGCAGACGTGTGTCACTTCCCAGCACTCCTGTCACTGATACTGATGGACTTTACTGCTCACCCTCTGCATGCTAATGTCTCCACTCCTACACTCTGCTTCTCCCTCTCTCTCACTCTCTCTCTTGATCCGCTTTGAAGTAGAAGATTCCAACATGAAAAAAAAAAAACATTTTAATGCTTTATATCTGGCATCATTGTGAGAAACAACGTTGACGTAAAGGAAAATAAATACAGTTTTTGAACTTCATTTATTTTTGTGTTTTTCTTTCTTTTTACATACAACTCTGAATATGAAACCGTGTTATTATTGGAATGAATTTCAGTATGATGTCTATTGGCTGTCTCTGTTTGGCTGTCACACTGTCTGTGCCTGTCTGTTATTGTCCAGCAGGCAGCCCCCTTCATTATAGCCATAAATGAGAGGTCATGTAGTGTCGACAACATGAGAATGGAGAGGAAAAAGAACAATCAGAAAGAGAAAATGGCAAGGGAACATGCATCACAAGGCTTGGCAAAGTTGATATGTTGTCAACTTTTTTTCCACTAAGTTTCTTTTATTAACAAACTGTTTTGTGCAGAGCCAGCGCAAATGATCAGTTACTCCATCTCTGCCTCTAGTTGTACAACTGAATAAAATGTTAATAAAGGGGAAAAACAGGCCTGGTGAAGTCCCTCAAAGACCATGAATACAAAGCTTTGTTTTTAATGGGAGATTTCCCGGAGGAAGTTGGATTGGTTATATTTTTACTCAGAAGGTAGCTAAATCACTAGCTACCCCTTTTACTTTTGCAAAATGACTACTGTGCTTTGCATCTTTCAGAATAATTCTTTTAATTAAAGAGGGACTTGAAATAGCCTACAGTGCTCTTTAGAAGTTTTGCCACGTAGATTTAGTATGGATTAAACATGCAGAAAGATATTGTTTTGTAAGCTGTGCACATTCAGAAAATGACAATTCAGAAAATGACAATTAACGGTATTTCTCAAAGGGAAAAGTTTGGCATTATTTTTCTTTCTGAATAAAGATAGGCATCACAATTTCACCCTTTTGTGCAAGATAACAGCACTGAATCTACTCCTAAAATGTGTGGCTTTGGGGAAAACTGCATAGGATCTGCGTTCCTCCATGCAGAGTATCATAAAATCCTTCTGCAACCTTGTCTCTCCTCCTTGGCCCACTGCACACGTTTTCAGTTGGGTTTGTTCAGGGGACTGAGATATTCATTGGGGAATCTTCAGAATGTAGTGTACATACTGTATCATTATTGTGTGAAGAAATGCAAGGAGGGTATTAATCTTGCTGAAAGACCACAAGTTTTAGGCCCTGTTCATACCTGGTGTTAATATGCGTGATCCAGTCATACGTGGACACAGCCATTTACACCTGGCATTTCCATGTGTGCATGTCCTGTTACCACTTTTGATAGATATTTGACTGGAGGAAGCATGCTGTGCGTATTTACAATGTTATCCTGGCTGTTGAAGAGGGTTAGATCATATCCTTATCAGCACATGAAAGTGGATCTAACGTCCTGACAAAAGCTGTTACACGGTGTTTTGAGTGATGTTTTTGCAGCAAAATGGACAAATCACTATAGATCCACCACCATTCAGTGTGGTAGGTTTTCTGCACGGCCAAACCTTCTGCCAATCCTTTCTTAAGCTGGTTGTGTCAACCGCTTTTCTTTTGGTCTCATCTCGCCACTCAATCTGGTTTTTATCAAAGCTCCAGTGACACTGAGGAAACTCCAGGTGTTTTATATTTGAGGTTTGAAGAGAGCAGAGACGTTCCTCCAGGAAGCCTTGCAAAATAGCAAAATATGCATATGTTCTTTCCAAGCCGATTCATCACATCTCCGGGTATTTACATTTCTCCTTTTGATACTTATCCTTTCAATACTTATCTTTCCATGGTTGTTGCCTGATTTATGAAGGTCACCAACAACTGTCTGATTTCATTTCTGTTATCCTTGTTAGAGGGGTAGCTAGAGGGGCCAAGGAGGCAAGTGAAGGAAGAAATAACATTGAGGTAAAAGGGACTGACAGAGTAACATTTTCCACAACAGCGGAGTGTTCTCTGTTCCAAGTTTTTTCTCTTTAAAATGCATGAATATCATTTGTGTGTACAGAGACAAGACTTAGCTCATGTTAAATGGAAGTTTGTAAAGTGAGATTGTAAAATTCTACAGTGATGATCTAATTTAAGCATTGTACTAGCTGTCAAATTAACAAGAACGATATTTTTGTAAGTGCAGTTTAATGGACAGAACCTGCATGTAAAATATTTTGTATAGGCCTTGAATCCAGTAACAAGTTACTCAGCATACGGACGGACCCTCAGCTGGACACGGTTTGATGGCCAAACACGGTATCAAAAAGATGTGCCGCATCAAAGATGTATAAGTACTCCAGCACCGCAGCAAAATCAGTGGATGTTTTGTGAAGTCAGCACTGACATGTTGGAAATCTTAGGAGCTGGTATTCCACAATGTAAGCCATGTAGTCACAGCATGTTTTCTAAGTCCACATGGGGTGTTATTAGCTGTATGTTATAGGTCAATGCAACTGTTGGTTAAATGGGAATCACTTTTTATTTATAGTTTACAATTCTTCAGCATTAATTCCGTGAAGAACAATATGTGTATTTACATAGTTCTTGCATAATAAAATGTTTAATGGCAGCTCAGGCATTGTCAACAGCTATTAAAACCAAAGCTATCGAACTGCTTTATGAAGACTGACAAATAAAAACTTGTAAAACAGAATCCAAGCCAAAGAGAAACCAACGTGACCTGTTTCTCAGCTTAAAGTAAGCTGTAGTCTTTAGAGTTTTACAGAGTGCACACATAGAAATGTTTTAAACTTTAGTAACCTTTAGTAGTCTATCACACCTTAATCCAGAAACTTTAGTGGGGTCTTAGTGGCGCAGAGCTCACAGTAAACAGCAGCGACCCACGATGCAAAAGGCTTGCTGCTTGTGGTCTGTGTGGTACAGAAGCTTTGTGGGTACCACCTCTGCTCTAAAAAGTTCCTCATTTAGCTGTGCTCTCGTTGTAATATATCTGGTTATGACTGTGATGTCCCCAAATTTATATGCTACCATTGCGGTGCTGTGGTCTTCTGCAGAATCGATTTTAATCCTGAATCAAATTCCCCTAAATGGAGATTTCAGTCCAATTTTTTTATGTTATGTATCATTGCTGTTCAGAAAAAAAGTATCTCCCTCCTTACTTTTTCTTTCTACATTGCTACCACACAGGGCCTGTACTTTATATTGTAACACTCTCCAATTGAATATTGTAAAAAAAAGAAACAATTGAAATGTAAAATTACTTTACAAACAACTCTTTACATTGGTTTTTGTTTTTTTCTTGGACATCTGTGGTATCCAACTTGTTTTTAGAGGCAGGGTTGCATGTGGGAGTGCTTGTAAACCCTCCACCCCCCAAACTTCTATTGCTTACTAGGGAAATTTCAATTATTCAGACATTGTGTAACCTGGAGATAAACTTTCATCGTTTTAAGTTTGCTTAGCATCCTGTTCTCCCCATCTTCAGTCCACATTATTAAACCCTTTAAAGAGCGCCAGTTGGCAGATGAAGTTGTGCTGTTGATTGGCACGCATTCCTTGAATATAAAGCACCTCATTTCCTCATTTTTGTCTTAGTAGAGCCACCGAATGTGCTTGATGGGTTAAGAGGTGGGGTTGTGGGGTTGTGGGCCAGTGATTCTGCAGTAATTGAGGTGATTCAACATTTCATATAGCCAGAGCTTTTAAATGACCTGAAAAGCGTAAAGGAATCTACAGTGGCTCCACCAGAGCTTTGTTTTTGGTACTGTTTCATAATGTCAGTCATATGACTACGGTGCCTCTGCTGCTCGGGAGATTGCTGTTGGCCCTCTCAGTCCATTTGGACAACTTTTGGCCCAGACGTTTACATCTACTGCCCCCTGCTGTTTGGAAGGAAAGCTGATCAGAAATTATATGGGAGACTGTCTGCTTGGACCGAAATAGCAACATGCATTTGCTCAAGTCACAATATTAAAATTGAAAGAAATTACAAAAAATGACAATTTGTGAGTCTAATATTGTTGAATTCTTTCTCTGGTCTTTGATGGGCTGGTGAGCGGTGGCAGATTGTTTTCTAAGTGTCTGTATTAGGGACATAATTGCCAGCTGTGCTAATTAGTATACACAGACACTCGCCTCCCCTTGTTTCCTGCAGTTGCCACAGCGACTCCATGCTGTGCAAGGCTTGTGATCAACTACCCCGAAATTGCGCTTAATGAAGTATCAAATCCAAATTATTAGAATGATTATTGTTTGTCTTTGTGTTCCTGATTACCTCTGGAAGCACTGCGGTGGTACTTTCTCTGCCTCACTTTCCATCTCTCTTACACTAATGACAATAGTATACAATGACACAATATAACAGTATACATATTGTTCCTAGATCTTGTGTCCCTGACAGGAGCGACGGAAGCATTTTTAATGTGCGGGGGACGCATCCGTCTACGTCTGGGGGATGTCTCTCTATCTCTCTGACTTGCACATACATTCAGAGTGTGTTATTGACTGTCATTAGTTCAGTTCACCTGACATATAGCCATCAGTTCGGCCAACCATATAATTGGCATTAAAGCAGTATGATATTGTATTAGGAGTCATACTGTCATGCATATCTTTGTCAGGACAAAACCCTGAAAAGATAAAATTACAAGAGAAGGCCAAAGGTTTCTTAAATTCATAAAATCTTTTGGTGTTGTAGTCATGAAGTCTTCACACAGTGTAAACAAATAGTGACTTATTTTTGTTTAAATATGACTTACTATACAAATAGTGACTTATTTTTGTTTAAATATGACTTACTATACAAATAGTGACTTGTTTTGTTTAAATATGACTTACTGTATC
>JBBIGA010000126.1:19674494-19698869 GCA_037576975.1 Alestes dentex
GTTAGTTTTGTTTAAGTTTACAGAAGATTGTTAATATCAGTTAGGAGTGCAAATTATAACTCCATCCAGCCAACAAAAGTTAAGTACAGAAAGCCTGACTGAACATGTATGTTTTCAGCCTGGACTTAAAGACCGAGACTTTGTCTTAACCTACACAGAGGAGGTGACAAGAGCCTGCTATCCAGTTGCATCACTGTCTGGGTATGGAAACTGTAATGGTTCCAGACGGTAACACACTGCACACAGCTGATAGTGAGAGCAGCTTGAGAAACTCATTGGTGTGCCCCTAGACCCCCGAAGGTTAAACCCACTGCCATAACATTGGGTGGGAACAGTTCTGTCTGTCTCCTGTGCAATAAGAATATGTTTCCAGTGCAACACCACATGCTCCTGTGCAATAATAATATATTTATATTCAGTGCAATATTATAATTCTGGAAGATTTACATCCTGTTCACACTGTAATCTTGTGAAATGTACATATGGTGCAATATTATCCAATAGGTAAGTTTACCTACACTTCCTACTTCACTGCTATTCTGTCTATTGTACTGCTAATCACCTCCTGTGCAATAATCACCCATGGTGCATTTACTCATCATTCTGGAAGGTTTCCATAGCCTCCATACTAGTTGTCAACTGCGTTTAACTTTACAGTATTTAGTAGATGCTCTTTTCCAGAGTGACGTACATCAGTGCTTAAGTAGTCCACATCTGTTCTTCATATCTGTAAACCTATACTTAAATCAACATCTACTTTTAACCAAGTTACTGCTATCTAAGTTACACACCTACCAAACCTTGTCAAAAAGAAAGAAAAAAAAAAGTCAGGGTTAATTCACAAGTATGGAGGAACAGTTAAGGGGTCCCCAAGGTTTTTTTTATTTTTATATATAGGAAAATATGTATAAGTGAAGAGCGAAAGGACTGGATAGTCACCAAGGTGCTCCTTAAAGAGGTGGGTCTTCACACGACGCTTAAAGACAGTGAGGGACTTCGCAGATCTGATTGCAAGAGGGAGTTCCACCACTGGGGGGGCAAGACTGATAAGAGTCTTGATGCAGGTCTTCCTCTTCTTTTGAGACAAGCAGTGCTTGAAGCTCTGAGAGGACAAGAAGTGACACGCTGCTTGATCAGTGCTGATAAGTAAGGAGGTGCAAGAGACTGGACGAGTAACTGTGTAGCTTCATACCAAGATTTCTTACTATCTTTGAGGGGATGATAACAGAGTTCTCAAAGGAAACGGTGAGGTTGTGGTTTGGCGATGGACTCCCTTTGATGAAAAGCAGCTCAGTACTGTCTACTGTCTCTGTCATAACTTGCACACTGTTGAATGTTGTATGTTGCTATATGTTGCATATAGCATGGAGAAATGTCATCTTATTACACTATGCACACGTATACAACTGCTTGATAGACAGCTCACATACACTTGGGCAATCTCTTCATGTGTTTCTGTCACTACTGAGAACGTCTCAGTATTTCTTAATGGTACTATTACCACTTTACTACTGTCTCTGTGCAACATGTTGATGTACTGATCATATTCATTGCATCTAATTTGTCTTACTGTTCTTATATTTTTAATATTATTTTGTGTTACCGCTTCACCTGCTTTTGACATTTTCCTATGTCTAAAGAAGACTGGTCAGACACTGCACACTGCTACTATTTATTTTTTTACTTTTTGAACTCTTGCTCACATACTGTGACTAAATATTTCAGTGTCTACAGTTTGGATCTGCACTTTAATTTTTTCAAGCTAGGCATACATATGTAGCAGAGAAGAAAATGCTGTGTGCTTTACTATTATTTGTGCATAGTTAAGTATAATTTCACCAACACCAAAAAGGGAGAAAATGGAAAGAAATCTTTATTTTGAGATGTCTGGATGCAAGTGTTTTGTTTCATTGCATAATAGAAGGTACAAATGTATTTTGTGTTTTGGCGCCACCCCTAGGTGAAACAGATTGGCGGTTAATGCCTTTGCACCTTGTGAGGAGAGGTAGTGTTTTTAGCATCGCTAAAGTATTTTATATTTTATGCACTGAAAATGGCATTTGATATGGTTGATGCTGGCCTAATTAAATTCCGTATAGACTAATGGTTTTTTGTATTAGTTTATATTACTTGCGAGTGCGGTTAATCCCAGAAAATTACCTGTTGAAAAAGCTTGCTGTTTGTTTGGGTGGTCGCCATTACGGAGTGTGTGGTAATTTCATGATCTGTTTAACTCCATCAGATCAAGAGCCATTGTTCCCGTTCCCGTGTTTTTTTTTTAGTTGTTTTTTTTTTTGTCATTTAAACATTGTTGGCCACGCAGATGTTGTAGTGGGGCCGTCATTAAACGCCGAGTGTGTGGTAGCCTGGGCAGGAGAAGCCGGCTACACATGCCACATTAATGTATTCTGAATATTTATCGTATTTGCAAATAACTGTCCTACCTCTCTTTCCTCCTTTATGTTCTAATGTATACTGTTTTTGTTTTGCACAGGTGTGGGTGCCTGAGCCATTCAACAAGAATTTCGTTGTATAATTATCACAGAGATTTTGTGCACATGGCAGTGTTGCGTGATGTTGTGGACAAAGTAGTACTATAAAATTATGTATTAGGTACACAGTGTTAATATTTTGATGGGATACGTTTAAACCATTCTTTGGTAGCTGTAGAGCATTTTAGCTTACCAATAACTGATGTACTAAGCTTCAGGTTTCAGTCGAGACATGTTTGAAAAAGTGAATTTAGTAGCGAAAATACTTGCTATCAATCGCAAATAAATCTGCAATCAGCGGTTAAAGTTCTCTTAAACCATGTGCGGTGATAGATGTAAGAAGCCCTCAGTGTAGAGACCCTGCAGCATGTAGGCACTGTCTTACGTCGCTCAAAGAGCGCGAGACCTTTTGCTGTCTCTTAAATATGACGACATTCGCGGAGGGATATGATGTTAGAGGATAACAGACGACAAAGCAGAGAACGACCAAGCTGAGGAGAGCGCAGCTGAAAGAAAGTGGAGGTCGAATAATTGCAGTCGACACTTTGCTTATGTAAATGCACAGTTCGAGAGAATTTTAACAGAAGCGAAGATTTCGATATTTCTTCTGTAAAGACACTGGCATTCCACTGAGAGACATAAAATGTCGTCTCCAAGTCCGGGTAAAAGGCGAATGGATACCGACGTGGTGAAACTGTATCCTTTAGAACATAAACAGGATGATGCCTTATGTTTTTGTTTGACAGCTGTGGTCGTGAGTATTAAATAGATGCCCCTGTGTTAAAATAATATCAACATTATTGGTCCACAATCACGCACAGTAATGCTTTACCATCAAACGTGAATAAGTTTTAGTATGTGACCGTGCAGGCAGTAGCTATTTAGTAGCCATGTAGCAAGACAACACTAGCTGGCTAGATACATATTATGTGCTATTTGCTGTGTTGCTAACTAGCTAGTGATATCACCTCAGCGCAGTCTGTTTTAACATTATGTGGCGTAACGCATGTCTGTGTTTGCAGTGTTACAGTATAAAGGTTTGTTTGGAGTCTTTCCAGAGGGATTTTGGTTATTGTTAGCTAAATATAATACTGCATTAGCCTGCCTCTCCTATCACGGTGCGCGGTGATGCCGTTCAGCAGTTAAAGACCCCAATGAATAGTAATTCCAAGGCAATTCAAAACGGCTGATCGGTTCTAGCAGTTGTGGAATATTCCTGTGTTGCCAAATGATACATTATGTGTTATTTGCGAAAGAGCTGTAAGCTAGCTTGCTAACTGTGTAGCAAAGATCTTGAGATCGGGGCCCAGTTGTTTTACACGTCGATAGAACGAACAGCCCCTAGAACAAACTATTGAGACGACAAAACTGCATTGTTTGATTATTATACAATCAGGCCTCGACACTAATGTAGTTTGGTTTGGATCGAACTGAGTAACTGAATAAATATACATTTGACAAGTGGATTTTTAAAAGATTTTCCTTGGCAAGTAAGACTGATGCTAGTTTGCTACGCAATAATATCCGCGATTTTGCAAATGCGTCGAGGATCCATTTTGTTTTTCTACTTTTGTTAAGGTCGAATGCTGTTTTTGCTGGGGTAGAAACGTTGTTTCGTGTCTGAATAAGTTTTAGTTTTGGGGGGGAAAGCACGACATCTCGAGCTACTTGTAGCACAGTAAAATAAGTTTGCAGCGGAGTGTTGTATCAGTCACTGGATTCTGCCTTTCCATAAACAAATCATTAGCCCTTGTTCTGCAGTGGAACTGTGGCTGCCTAAATTAAGATTTGGTAGGTATTTTAAGATATAACGTCCCGACTGACAACGGCGGTGTCTCAAGGGTGGTTTTTGTTTTCTTCGCTTGTTTTGCTTCTCTGGGGTAAGACCATTAATCTAGAATGTTCTACTTGCAACTCGTTTTTAAATTACGAACCGTACAGACATCAGCTTGCTAAACACACAAATGAATGCAAATAGAATTTGCACGTTGTCTTTTCAACCCGCGCGTTATGTAGGTCAGTATTCTGGCAGCCTTTCATAGCAATTACTATGATCATGGCAAAAACCATTGGTGAACATATTACCATGCTTGTTAATTTCTTGAAAGCACACAGAACTGAGAGCAAGCACTAGCCTATTGCTTTCTGGGGGGGGGGGGTTGATTTTTTTAGTCTGTTACTACCGGGAAGGTGTAAGAGGGTGGGACTGAAGTAAGTTGAGTGAGCAAATGGAGGGTTGGGAAATAAGAGAAGATGCCTTCATTAAATAGTGACCTTTTAACATATTATTATAATTTTTAGGAAGATCTGTTCAGACTTCCAGAGCAAACATGAACAGTGATGGCCTTTTATGTTTTTTTTTAGGAGTACATTGAAATAACTATACAGTAGAAACACCATCCGTGTTTAAAATGAGGGCATGCAACATTGGCGTATCAGTAGAGTTTTGCAGGTAGAATTTTATGGTAACTAATATTTTAAGCACACAAGGTTAATGTAAGCATAAGTACAAACCCCATATGTCCAATGGTTTGTGGACCGGGAGAGCCTCTACTTTTTCCTGGAAGGCTTTAATTTAGTATGAAAATGGCCAAATACTTGGTAACTTGGTGTTAAGTAGTACCCTTCTAGTTGATGTTTAGCAAGGAGTGTGGTAACTTCAGTCTCATTACCTAAAAATTAGGGTGGCTGTTGGTGAAGGTGCACACATTGAGTAAAGAACAGTGTAGCTAGCTGGTAGTTTAATTAATCAGCTAACTTGGCTTTTTGCGCATCAGATTATATGATGACTATGCTAGAACATATAAAAATACATATCAATTAATTCTGTATGATTAAGTTAACTAGTTGTTGCATATTTGGTTTATTCATGCCATATTTTCTGTGCCTTTGGTAGCAATGGAGCGTGCATCTGTAGCAGACATGGACTACAGAGCGTTTACATCTTTGCTCAGGTGAAATATCCATGCATGTGTTTGGAGTTGTGGCTTAACTTGAGAAGCTCTTGGGTTGTTTCTGCAGTATGTTTTGGGTCATTTGCCATTTGGATTTCCAGTCAGTATTGCAGCATTTGGCTGATTCAGAGCAAAGTGTAGCCCAGTACACTTCAGAGTTCATCTTGCTACTTCTGTCAGCAGTCACATCATTAGTACACACAGTGACCCAGTTACATTGGCAGCTTACATGCCGAAGCCTTACCACTGCCTCCACCATGTTTGACAGACATACTTTCTCCATACTTTTTTCTTCCCATCATTCAAGCACAAGTTGATATTGGTTTAAACTGTCCAATGATTCTTATTCCAGAACCACGCATGCCTTTTAAGATGTATTCTGGCAAGGGCTAATTTGGCCTTCTTGTTCTTCAGTGGTACCAGCTGTTTGCATGCAGTGGTAATGTCATTAGTATTTGCATTCATGAAGGCATCTTGTGATTGTAGAATTTGAAAGTGACATGCCTACCACCTTGAGTGCTCTTGACTAGATGTTGTGAAGGGAGTTTTCTTTACCAAGGGAAGAATGCTGCAGTCATCCACTTTAGTTGCCTTCTGTGGTTTCCCAGGCCATTTGATGTTGCTGAGCTCACAAGTGTGTTTCTTCTTTTCAAAAATGTTCCAAGTTCTTGATTTAGGCACTCCAAAAACTTTGTCTCTAACAGGTTTATTTTTGCTTTTTTCTCCCCAGTCTAATGACTGCCTCCTTCACTTGTGTTGACACCTCTTGGATCTCATGTTGAGTTTTATTTAACAGCTACCAAATGCAAATTCAGTGCTTTGAAAGATGTCCAGACCTTTTATCTACTTAATTTACAAGGGAATGTGTCACATGTCCAATTACTTTTGAGCCTCTAAAAATGGGGAGACTCTGAATGGCTGTAATTTCTGAAAGCTTAATGTAGTGCCTTTGTTAAACCCTTTAGATATTGGTATCATAAAGGACAACACAGTGTATACATACTAAAACTAATACTAATATTTTAAAAATATTTTTGTGTAAAATCAATGTTCTGTGTCACAGTTCTACTTAATTGTTTTGATGATTATTATTGTTATTGTTATTATTATTATTATTATTAATAATAACAATTTCATATAATAAAAACAGTACTATTATGCCCTGCTGTGCCCTTTTCCCCTCTTTTTTTTAGTAAATGCATGAGAAAAGCAAAAGTAGCATGGATGCGAAAATTCTAGCCTGCCAAAAGGGTATCCCGCTAACAGGCACATTCAGGTAGGACATGCAGTTTAATGCGAATCACCCTAACTTATCTGTACACTGTGTATACTGTACAGTAAGCAGCATCAAATTTTATAGTAATAACGTAATTGATAAGAGAAGAAAAAATGCTGCATAATTGGGCACAGTTTTAATTATTGGATAGGTCAAGGTGTTAATATGGTATTCTGAGGCAACACAAGTACCACCTCCTCTAGTGATGACAACGTTATGTATTACTACATTTTTGCTGAAAATTAGTCCCGTGACAAACATTGAATTATTGACACTTAATGTAGTTTTTTTGTAGAACTTTAGGTTAAAAAGTTTACTCAGTATGGGATACACCCCCCGGGTTGACTTTTTAGTTGAGTTTTGGCGGAAGAACTTATTTATACCTGCACAAAGTGAGTCAGACACAGCCATACTGCTGGGGTTTTGAAACACCTGTCACTGCTGGGCTGAGAATAGTTGAGCAGCTAAAAATATCCAGGCTTCATTGTCCTGTGTCCAGAAGCTGACCATAAATGCAGGATGAATAACACAAACAATGCACCATCACACTTTATCAATAACATCTGCAAGGGAGACCAACAGGTTAAACATGTCTAATGAAGTAGACAGTAGTTACAGTATTTAAAAAAAAAAAAAACTCCAGCAGCACTACAATGTCTGATACACATGTACCAGTGCAACACATGCTACCATGTCAGTGTCACTGGTGTGCTAAGAATAGTCTCCCACATTTTTTTTTAAAAAATGATTTTCAGTATAAATTTTTTTTAAATTATTTTTCATATGTATTTTTCTTATTTCGCTTCACCAACTTGGACTATTTTGTGCAGATCCATCACATAAAATAAGATTAAAAAACATTTAAATTACAGGTTGGAATGTAACAAAATAGGTAAAAAGCCAAGGGGGGTGAATACATTTGCAAGGCACTGTAACAGGAATAAGGTATATTGCAGTATTCAAAAATTATTTCATGGTTCTATTCCACATCAGTAGATAAACATATTCCACACTTTTATATTTTAGGAAGGCTATCTGGTGGTTTGGGAATTCACAGATAGGTAGGCCTGGTAATTGTTAAAATAGAATTAGATACTGTTGACTTAGATACTAACTTCTGATAGATACCTGATAGCAATCAATCAAATGTTTAGTTTTATTTGAGACTGAAGGGAAGGTGAGGGAAAAAAGTGGAGAAAAATATTTTTTGTGCTGTTTAGCTAGCTGACCCAATGTATAAGCTCATTGTAAAAGCTAAACTATACATGAGTCCAGGTTGATCAGTTATTGTCAGTCTTACTGCATTTTAGAATTTGCTTTAGCTACCAATCTATAGCCATAAGGTAAGCCTACACTCAGACAATATCAGCTTTACATGGAGGTTCAAATGTGAGTTACTGGCACCACATCTGTTACAGGCACACCACTATTTGCTAAATGCTATGGCTCCAATATCCTTTTTACATAAATTGCGTTCCATGATAGTAGCATCAAGCACTAAAGAAATCTACATTTCACTGCATTTACATTTTGCATTTTAGGTACTGAAATTTGGTACCTAAAGACAAGGAATTTTCAGTACTTGGTAATTTGGTTGGTCAAAATTTGGTGCCCAGCCCTACCAATAGGTGGTGCTGAGGGGAAAGAGGGGAAAAATCTGCGTAGAGCTGCATAAAATGGGCAAGACGTGAGGCTTTTTAACATTTTGATTACAGTTTTACCCCCAAATGGTATGGAAGATTAAAGGCACAATTCATTTTGCAATTGGAAATTCAAGATTCAATCAGAACATGCACTTGTCAATTCAGTATTCGATCTGAGCATGTAAATTGAAAATACATTTTGCAATTTGGGCCGGTGGTAACCTAGTAGCTAGGGCGTTTGCCCTGCGATCAGAAAGTCGTGGGTTAGATTCCCAAGACTGCTAAGCACTTCTGAGGTACTCTTGACCAAGGTACCGTCCCCACGCACTACTACCAGGGCACTGTATTCCTGGCTGCCTGCTGCTTCACTTCGTGAATGGGTTAAATGCAGAGGACGAATTTCGTGCTATTCACACTGTGTGCTGTGGTGTGTTCATGTGTGACAGAATGGTCACTTTCACTTTCATGGGCGAAGTGCTGATGCAATTCACTTAATTGTGTTTCATTTTGCCATGGGTTTTTGCCTCTTCACATGGCAATCCATTTCAAAATTGAGAATTCAATATTCTGAGCATGTGATTTGAAAATACATTTTACAACTGGCAAATTTAATGTGCAGAGTGCTGATGCAATCCTTAATTCATTTCAAAATATTTTGTATAAAAATAATAGAACAATTCACTGAATTGCATTTCGCATTGCCATTGGTTTTTTGCCTCTTTATTCAAATGCAGTAATGCCCCCTGGTAATTACATTGCATGTTGGGAAGAAAAATACAATTGACAGTTCCCAGCTGTCTGACCACTCATCAAGGTGGGCCCTCACTAACGATGTCACTTCCTTGTTTAGGGCCTCATCAGAATCATGACATAAAGTTCTAGACAAAAATGTTAGTATTTTAGTGTGTGTGTCTCCTGCATGGGGTAGGAGATGTCGTCCAACAGGAACGACAGCTTAGCCACCATTCGTCTGTCACTCATAACCTCCTCTGGGCCCAGGGGGCATCCTAGAACAGAGCTGGCCCTTTGGATCAGCCTTTTCAGTTTTTTTTGGTCCCCAATGGAGATGCTGCTGCCCCAGCAGACCACAGAATAAAAGATGTCTATTCTCAATACTGAAGCACAAAAGGTCTTTAGGAGTGGACCCTGCAATCCAAAAGACCTTAACCTCTGCATTTGGTACCGCGTACTCTGCCATTATTTGTAGAGAGCATTCGTGTTACCAGTCCAGATGAACACCGAGGTACTTGTAGCTCTCCACAGCCTGAATTAAGTTTTGGTGGGTCATTCATCATGACATATAGATAGATATTGATTTCAAACAAATCAGCCATGAGATGGGCCAGCAAGGCCACCACAACTAGCCAACTTAACTGGCACCATACCACTTCACTGTCAACAAACTTTAGTGAATGTGAGGAGTATTTATTTGTCAGGGATTCATATATCAATAGTAGAATTTTAGAATCAGTACGAAATTTGATTCTGGACTAGTTTAGCATCCTGATAGCAGGGCAATAAAGTGATTGAGTATTGAGGTAATAAAGTTTTTAGTGTATTTTTCAGCTTAGTTTATCTGAGTCAATAGTGGCAGAGACTTTTTTTACAGGTGACACAGGGGAAGCTGAAGAACTAGTTTCCTTTTGAGTTGGGCAAGGGAATGTGACATCCAGTCTTTTGAATCCTTTATGCAATTATTTTATCTTATTTAATGTTTATTATCTTATTTAATCTGTGTTTATCATCTGTTTTGGTAGAGATATAAAGTTGTGCGCCATCTTGTTTCCGGATAATCATATCCAATGGCAGCATGTACATTGTAAATAAGTAGGCTCTAAGACAGGACATTGCAGGACTGGTGATTTCCCATTCACACTTACAAACGGTTGGTTAGATACGATATAATGCAGGATAAGGCTTTTCCTGTGACCACAACCAGATTTTCTGGTCTGTGTAATTGAATAGTGGTCTATAGTGTTGGATTATCTAGCAAATCCAGCAAAGATACAAAGCTTTTGTCAGCAGACAGTAAAAGTCCTATCCTTACTAGAACTGTTTCTGTGCTATGATGAGTCCGGATGCAGAAGTGAGCATAACTGTTTGACCATGATGTTCTCTAAAATTTTAGATATAAATGGTAGATTAGCAATAGTCTGTAATTTGACAGTTCACATGGATCAATATTTGGTTTCTTTAACAGAGGCTTCATGAATGCTAGTTTAAAGGCTTTTGATAAACAACCAATACTAGAGAGGAGTTTATTTCTGAAAGAGGTCCTTTAAGATGGAACATGAGGTGATAATTGTAATTAATTCTGTTGAACTGGATTAAAGGATGCCATCCTCTATGCTGCAGTTCAATTGTGAATGGTATCTACATCGATTGTATCAGGCAGCAAACGTGGTGGAGTAAGGACTCGTCCACATGGACGTTCGAATCATGGTTGGAAGCTTTGATTTGCTCCAATGGGCGGAAAAACTGTCGGCGCCCAGTCCACGCTCACCTGACACCACGAACGCCAGAATAATGCCTGATTCATACATCAGTGTGGACAAGATTTTTTTTTAAAAAGCCCATAAAATCAGTACAATTGATTGCAGGTTTGCAGGTTCTAAGTTAGTTTAGATATTGTACTCAATAACAACCTAGAATTATTTTAGTGAGAAACTATAGGTTGAGCGTTCCGCAGTAAGTGCTCTGCTGTAGTCTCTAAGGTCTCTAAAGATTCCAGTACCTTTTCTCCTACAGTTTTTGAAATATTAGAATGGTTCCAACATCAAAAGTCAGTTAATATCCGTAGTTGTGCGTGTGTAAATAGTAGAAGTCAACCGATAGGGGTTTTTCAATGCCCGATGCCGATATTTAGAAATCAGAGTTGGCATTCAAGATATATCGACAAACTGTTCTATTTTCCACTTTCACATGCTAAACACTTTCATTTATAAATGGTATTGACGGCATCAATTGTTAAGTGTAAGCACACATTTAACATATTTTACCTGAGTGGTGCATGATTGAGAGAGAGGGGCAACCTCCGACCCGAGACACAGAGATTTCCTTAGACACAGAAACAGTTGACAACGTATCTTATCAATATGATCTTTAATAATGTTGCCCCATGGCTGATGGTTTCCCTATTTAATTCTTGCTATTACTAGGCAACTGTAGGTTACTTTGTTAACAGCAAGTTAACTGTAAGCTACTTTGTTAACGGTAAGCTAACTGAAGGCTACTTTGTTAACGGTAAGCTAACTGCAGGCTACTTTGTACCTCAAAGTTGATATAATGTGATGAATATTGATAATTGACGCTATATACATTGAATTGAATTAGGCTATGTACTATAATTTTCTCTAAGTTTAATGCAACATTTCAAAGCAAACCAATTTAAGAACTGATAAGATAAAGTTCTGGTGTTTGATTTTATTACGTATTTACACGCGAGTGCCAAAAGCGGAACTGATGCACTGTTCTACATGGGTAAATTAACACTGTAGCACATTTACAAACAACATGGCAACGACAGGGGAAAGCTGGAGCTTGTGCCCAAGAAAGGTCTTGCTACATCTGGAATTGTTTCGGTTTTGCGCCATCGGACACAGACCAAACAAGTCCTCATTGCAAAGTCTGTTTTAAAAACTGTTGCAACGAAAGAAAGCGGCACAACAAATTTATTCCAGCAGAGCAGGAGAAGTGCTGCTTCCAGCTAAATGAAAACAGCCGCAGCACCAGCACAACATCCAAAGTTAAGCAAGCAACTGAGAAAAGTTAAGCAAGCAACAAAGAAAACTGTGTGCCCTATACGGCACACAGTTTTCGAACTGTGTGCCGTATAGGGCATTAACGACTTCAGATTTTTTTTCAGATCGACTTCTCCATCAACAAAGTCGAAGTCGAGTTGCGGTGGAGGAACACAGGTGTCCGACATTGAGGAACTTTTATTAAAGTTCTCTGTAACATTAACAGTCAACATGACAGTTAAACAAAACAAAGGCTGATGCCTTGAATTTGCTGGTAAATTTAAGTGTACAACAAAGTGTGAACAGTTTAAGCCGCGGCGCCACTCAGCGTCCTCTGGACTGGACGACTCGCTGCTGTGCTTGCGTTAACCATGTTAGGTAACGGATGCCGTTTCAGATGGCCATGCAGAATGCTGGGACTATTACTGTACTTTAACATCGACTTGCAGATTGTGCAGGTCACTGTGCTGTTTGTGTGGTCTAGAGTGAGGTATCTCCACACATGTGATGTGTGTCTGTCTCCTCTGCTGCTGTGTCTCGTCTTGTTGTGGTTTTGTGTTTAGATTCCCCTCCACGTGCCAACGTTACCGCCCATTTTATGAAGGACTGTAATTGGTTGTCAAGGAACGCGTGTGAGCGTAAGCCAATCAGAGGCGGAGATTGCATTGTGTACACAAGCACGCACAGAGAAGAAAAGAACACACAACTTGTCGACTTCTCTCAGGGGGCATCGACTTGTGCCCCTGAAATCAACTAGTCGACTTTTCTGTTAATGCCCTAGTGCCATATGATAAGAATGGGGCACGGTAGAAGGCGATAACAAATCAGCCAGATAGCGCCTGTGGTTATTTGAGCTGTTTCTTTGGTTCACACATCGCTAAAAGTCAAGTATGTTTTATTGTCATTTCAATCATACACACACAGTACACAGTGAAATGAGATAATGTGCCTCAAGGACCATGGAGTGCAGAACAGAACAGGACAAGACCACAACAGAACAAACAAAACAGGAAAAAAGTCCAAACAGAACACAAAAGTGTACAAGAAATACAAGTGCAGCAATACAAAATAAATGAGAGAAGACAACATTCAGTGCAATCAACAAAGCTACAGTCTGGATGAGTACAGTAGTTTACTTGCAGGTTAAATGTTGTGTGCAGGTATCTGCATCTTAAAAAAAAAAAAACCATGAAATTGTGGCATGGTTTAAAAGTCAAAAGAACTAAATATATTTGTAGGTTAAATGCCCCTATTAAGCTCAAGTACCCATTAAGCACACTTGTAACTTTGAACACAAATTGTGTAAAGAAAAACAAGTAATTTTCCTGTTCCTATTAATTTAGATATCAAATTAATTTTTATTAATTTGATATCTAAATTAATAAAAGTAGTTGTTATTAAATATTCCCTGTATTTTTTAAGCCAATCATGCTGCTGCTTATTCTGACAACTTCCTGCCAATGTTCACTCATCCTGGCGACCATTTTGAAAGCCACATAAAAACTTTGCCCAGAAGAGACCCCTCAGAAAATCTTTTTTTTTTAGATACTTCAACCTTTATCTTTTTTTTTTTTACAAATTTAGATTACTGTTTCTAACACCACATAGCACAAGTTTGAACTAGGATGTTAGAGACAGTTACAGTTATTTAAAAAAACAGTTTTACAGGCTTTTAGCAAATACTACGGTATGTGGTTAGCATGCTAGTCATAAGATTGTGCACTATGCTGATGTAGTAAATCACAAGTGATTATCTTGTGTTTTACTGTTCAGTGCATCATTTATTTACAGATTGTTGAGAATTAATATTTGTAGATTGCAGTATTTGTTAAAGATTTAAGATAATTTTAACATGAGCTTAAAGGTTACCATAGCATAAAAAATGGAGCGCATCAGTGTGACTTCATTGAAGAAAAGCTTAAGTATAAACATATATTCAGTAATTATATACTCTCTGCAAGTAGTATATAATTTTATATATGATTAAGAACATTTATATAACAAAACACTGATCTTAAAATTAAATTCACTATATTTTTAGTCCAAAACTATTGGTGTCCCCACTAAGCTCAGGGTGCTCCCTTTAAGCTCGCTTACATAGATGGACAATGTGAATAGTTCATGAATAGTCTTAAAACAACCATTGTCAGTTTCCTTTTCAATTAAAGTTTAGAAATCTTATTTAAAATTGTAAAAAATTAGTAATATATTATTTTCACAGATTTAAGATTGCAAAACCAAGGCAGAATTACAGCTCCTGCCCCAAAATGAAAGATGTATGTCGTCTTTATCAAGAGCAGTGGTGGGCAACTCCAGTCCTGGAGGGGCGTGGTCCAGCACGTTTCCCTGCTCAGACACACCTGGTTCACCTTATCGGTTAATTGTCAGGTTTAGTGAATGTGTTTGAAGAGAACTACCATCAAACTGTGCTGGACCGGAGCTGTGCTGGACCATTGCCCTCCAGCTGCTCACCCCTGATCAAGAGGGTGCCATCAGGAGCCTCTCGCAGCTTCTAGGACGTTTGGAATAGACAGAAAGGCACTGACACAGAGGGCTAAGGAGTACATCAGTTACAACTTACAACTAAATTACAACTAAATTCACACTTATTTGGAACAGGGGTGTTCTTAAACGGTACAACATGTACCCATTAAGCACAGCCTAGACTTTTTGCATTTAAAGCTGTGTATCTTTTTAATTAATTACATTCTTTTTTTTTTAATGAAGTTATAAACTATTAAATGAGAGATTAATGTGTCATTGTAACTTCTCATTTCCCTGTGAAAATAATGCCTTTTACTTGAAACTGTTCCAACAAAGATTTGGGTGAGCTTAATTGGTACGTTTACCCTATTTGTGATTGAAAATGCAGAGTAAATATTTGTTTAAATATTTGTACACTTTCTTTTTTGTTTTTTTTTTTTGCATTTTTTCAGTTTTTCAGCATAGTTTTAATTCTAGTGTATGTAAGCCAAAGTTTTCCAGAAGCTTTATGATGTTTGTATGTGGATTTTTACAGTAAAAAAGAGAAATTTACTGAATGGATTTTCTGGATATGTTTTGGGTCTGCTGCACATCAGCAGTCATTAGTAACCACCTAGCAACAACCCCAGTTGCCATAGCAACAGCGCAATCACACTTAGCATGTTTGACATGAGAAAGTTATTGTACAGCTAATATGAAAGTTAGGGGATGTACTTTCAATATGATTTCATTATGGCGAAGAAGCTTATATGTAACTAGACTGCATTTCCGCAGAGAAAATGCAAAGTGTGCTTGCTCACTTCTAGACGGCCTATTTAGCCTATATATCCAGCTGTCTATCTATCTATGCTTCTCTTTTAGAAGGCAGATTTCACTGCCAGAATGTCCTCTCTCCCCTTATCTGTGTTTTTCTACTTACTTCAGTGGTTTTACAAGGTGTAAAATGTGGATTTTAACTTTGAAATCCCAGTTTTAATTGGGTCTTTTTGCTGCTCTCACTCTAACAGCTAGAGTGGGTGACCTCATCGCTCCAGCGGTTATTTAAATTCAAATGACTGAAGATTCTAATGACAGTTGGCCTTCACTCAGTTGTAACTACCACAGTCTCTGCTTCTCTCTGTCTCTACTTCTCTCGCTCTTGCTCACTCTCTCTCTCTCTCACCGAATCACCAGCCCCATCCACACACACACTGTACAACACTGTCATGGTTTAAAAGATGAAAGATGGAAATCCTTCTTTTAAATGGCTTTGGTTTATACTTCTCACTCTTTCTCTGGCTAGAAGTGTCAAACAACATTTAGAAAGCAGATTTCACTGCCACAATGTCCTCTCTCCCCTTATCTATGTTTTTCAACTTACTTCAGTGGTTTTACAAGGTTGAAAATGTGGATTTTAACTTTGAAATCACAGTTTATGCTGTTTTGTTTTTTTTTTTGTTTTTTTGCTGCTCTCACTCTAACAGCTAGAGTGGATGACATCATTGTTACAAAGTTCTACCCATTCATTCCTATGGGCCATTTTTTCGCCAGAAAAACAGGAATTGACTGCTGTGTGCTTGAGGTAGTGATCTGCGATTACTGTGGTCTGAGAAAGAATAGCTATAGCTATCCACATACAGATAACAGTGGCTGGTGCTGGAGCCCCTAACGGAGTAGCTAATTTCACATGAAACACGCTTAACCACAGCATGTCAAACAGGCTTTTGAGGGGATTCTTCACTAAGTGGAGCAAACCTGCTAGACACATGAATAGGAGGAGGAGACTGATGCTGCTCCTTCTGTTGTGGGGAAGCTCTCCCACAAGGGAGAGCTTTTCAGTTATGCTGCTGAGTTACCACTCAGTCGCCATGCTGCAAGTGCTCTATGGTCAGGAGTCTAGAGTCTTGCTGGAATTTCACATTTTAGCAGCTAAAACAAAGAACAAACTGCCAAAAAGTCGAACAGCAGTGGCACATCAATTAATTAATCAAACTGATAACGGTCAGTCAGGTATGATCTAAACCAGCACGACTCCGACCAGGTTTTTTCAGTCTGTCTAACGGAATAGAGAGGACATTGGTGTTGAATGCCACATTAAGGTCAAACAGAACCAGCAAAGAGACAAATCCGTTGTCACTGGATCGTAAAAGATAATTTACCATCTTTTCTAGGACTGTTTCTGTGTTGTGATGAGGTCGGAACACACACTGGAATTTTTCATATATATGGTTCTCATGTAGTAATGAACATAACTGTTGGGCCACAACTTTCTCTAAAATCTTAGATAGAAATGGTAGATTAGCAATAGGTCGATAATTTGAGATTTTTCATGGATCAAAATTCTTTAAAAAAAAAAAAAAGGCTTAGGAACTGCTTGTTTTTGGTAGATAACCAATACTAAATGAGGGTTTTAATACTGATAGGAGAGGTTTGATAATTACTAGTATGACTTCTTCAATCAGGCTTGTAGGAACAGAATTGAGTGTACAGGAAGATGATTTCAAAGATGCCAGTCTCTCACCTACAATTAAGATTTGAAAAGGATCTGCATCTGCTGAATTAGGCAACATATGTGGTCAGGCTTCTAGTTTAAATTTCTTGTCTAATGATTTCAACTTTATTGTTGAAAATGTCCATAAAATCACTACAACTATAGTTTGCAGGTACCTGTGGTTCTGCACCTCCCTGTTACCTAGTTAGATTAGAAATTTTACTAAACAGAAACCTGAGACTATTTTTGTTAGATTCAATGAGGGATGTTAAATAGGCTGAGCGTGCCTTGGTAGATGCTCTGTTGTAGTATCTAAGGCTCTCCTTCCAGGCGGAATGGAAAGATTCCAGCTTGGTTGATTGGCATTTACGCTGAAGTCTTCAAATATTTTACTTAAGAGTGTGTGTTTCATCGTTATAGACTAGCTTTTTCTGTCTGACATTTTTTACACCTTAGAGGTGCCACGTAAACTAGTGAATATCAAAGAGTTCTTTCTCTAAGCATTCAGATAGGTTATCTAAGTCTGCTGGGCCAGATGGAGTGCCAAATGATGTTGATATTTCTGGAACTCTGATATACACTAGTTTACGTGGCACCTCTAAGGTGTAAAAAATGTCAGACAGAAAAAGCTAGTCTATAACGATAAAACTATGAGCTGTGGCAGATGTTATTGTACGACTAATACAAAAACAGGGAGATGTGTTTACATTATGATTTAAGATGAAGTTTATGTGTAATGAGGTAGTGATCTGAGATTACTGTGGATTGAGGAAGAATATTGGGTAAAGCCAGCCATATCTAGAATTAAAGCAAATGCAGGTTTTAGAGGATCCTGAGTATGAAAATCACCAACAATTAATATTCTATTGCTGTGTACTGCTAAATTTTGCTTTAAAAAAAGGGGGGGGGGATTCTTGTAAGAACTCTGAATACTGCCCTGGTGGCCTGTAGACAGTAATTGTGGAGAAAGTCATCTTATTTGTATGTAAATAAGTTATGTTGACGAATGGAGTTTCAAAAGACTGTTTTCTGTTTAATACTTAAGGCACTTCTACATATGGTTCCTGTGCCTCCCCCTCTACCATTTAGTCTAGGACTGTGCACATAGTTGTAGCCAGAAGGTGTGGTCTCATTTAGAGCAACAAACTCGTCCAGTCTAATCCAGGCATCAAGATTCTGATCAGCTATTATTTTATTAACAAACAATTTCAGGAGTGACCAATCTTATGTTAAGCAGTCTCTGCTTTAGCTTAAGATCTAAGGTGCTGAGCTTGCTGGTTATTTGAGAGTACACTTTTTGAAATTTCCTACTTTTCTGTTTAGTTTGGGGGACAGGCACACTCTTGATAGAGTGGAACCTAGGTGATGACTCAAGGCAGCTAGCAGATGCTCAATTTGCCGGTCTGTGTGCTGCCTGGCCCCTGGGTTTTGTCAGCAGCGACTACCTGAGCTGCACTGCTAGCTAGTTAACAGGCTGTGGGCTGTCTTGCCAGAGATGAGAGCAGCCCCCTCCCGCAGTTCTGGCAGCATTGTAAATTTTCTGGTTTTGAATGCAGGGATTTTCTGCAGTAGTCTGACATTTTGAGCAGGATTTTGAGTAGGATGTGTTTGAGGGATTAAGAGATTAAGATTTTGTCTGAAGTATCCTTGTTTGGTTCTGTGTGTCCAGGTAGAAGAAGAGGTTATAAATAATCAGAATCTTTTCGTCACCCATAATAAGTCACCTATAACCAAATCAGAAGCAAATGGTTTATTTATGTCATGGTTGTGACCGTATTGGCTTTCTAAATATCTTCAGGGGCTAACTTGGCGCTTTATGCTTCTTAAGATGACATTAGCAATGTCAGTAAAGGTATATTAACATTAGCAATGTCAGTAAAGGTGTACAAGTAGAATTTGGAATAACAGTTATGTTACACTGCATTCAATAATGTTAAAATCACCTCTATATTATGATGGGTAGCATAAATTAAAACAACTGCTAAGCACCGTTTTTGCAAGTTAGAGAGATTTACAAATGTACAAATCCTTATACAGCGCAGTGCCACAGCAAGTCACTTAACCTTTTACTGCTACAGCTTTCTATGTATGCCATTTTTTTGTTAGTTTGAGGGATTGTTTCCTTTTGGCATACCCTTTTGTTATGTAAATGTAGAATCAGTTTGACCATCGATCATTGGAATTAAAATGTTTTGAGCTTTCGGGTTTACTTAATGATTTCATTTCTTCAGTTTTACCTTAAGTGATATGTTTTAGTCTGACCATCTTTTAAAAAAAATTAACCACCATACTGTTAATGTTCTTACATGTACAGTGCTGTGAAAAAGTATTTGCCCCTTCCTGATTTCTTATTTTTTGCATGCTTGTCACACTTAAATGTTTCAGATCATCAAACATATTTAAATATTAGCCACAAATAACCCAAGTAAACACAAAATGCTGTTTTTAAGTGATTTTAATTATTAAGGAAAAAACTATCCAACCCTTCATGTGAAAAAGTAATTGCCCCCTAAACCTAATAACTGGGTGTGCCACTCTTAGCAGCAGCAACTGCAATTAAACATTTGTGATAACTAGCAAGGAGTCTTTCACATCACTGTGGAGGCATTTTGGCCCACTCTTCTTTGCAGAATTGTTTAAATTCAGCCGTATTGGAGGGTTTCCGAGCATGCCACAGCATCTTAGTTGGATTCAAGTCCGGACTTTGACTAGGCCACTCCAAAACCTTAATTTTGTTTTTTTAAGCCATTCAGAGGTGGACTTGCCGGTGTGTTTTGGATCATTGTCCTGCTGCAGAACCCAAGTGTGCTTCAGCTTGAGGTCACAAACTGATGGCTGCACATTCTACTTATGATTTTTTGGTAGAGAGCAGAATTCATGGTTCCATCAATCACAGCAAGTCATTCAGGTCCTGAAGCAGCAAAGCAGCCCTAGATCATCGCACTACCACCGCCATGTTTGGCTGTTGGCATGATGTTCTTTTTCTGAAATGCTGTATACTTTTACACCTGATGTAACGAGACACACACCTCCCAAAAAGTTCAACTTTTGTTTTGTCAGTCCACAGAATATTGTCCCAAAAGACTTGGGGATCATCAAGATGATTTTTGGCAAAAGTGAGACGAGCCTTTGTTCTTTTTGGTCAGCAGTGTTTTTCGCCTTGGAACCATGTATATCATTTTTGCCCAGTCTCTTTTTCATGGCTGAGTCATGAACACTGCCCTTAACTGAGGAAAGTGAGACCTGCAGTTCTTTAGATGTTGTTCTGGGTTCTTTTGTGACCTCTTGGATGTGTCATCGCTGCACTCTTGGGGTAATTTTTGTAGGCTGGCCACTCCTAGGAAGGTTGACCACTGTTACATGTTTTCTCCATTTGTGAATAATGGCCCTCACTGTGGTTCGCTGGAGTCGCAAAGCTTTAGAAATGGCTTTGTAACCTTCTCCAGACCAATAGATGTAAATTACTTTATTTCTCATCTGTTCCTGAATTTGTTTAGATTGCGGCATGATGTCTTCTTTTTTGGAATCTTTTAGCCTACTTTTTAAGTGATCTCTTGATTCAACAGGTGTGGCAGTAATCAGGTCTGTGTGTGACTAGTGAAAATGCATTCAGCTTCGCAAACAATGTGATTAGCCAAAGTTACTTTATGATTTTACAAGGGAAGGGATTAATTTTTCACATGGGGCCATGTAGGTTTGGATAGTAGGGTTTTTGTTTTTATTTGTTTGTTTGTTTTAAGTATATGCCCCCTTCCTGCCGCCTTGTGTTTACTTGTGTTATCTTTGTCTAATACTTAAATTTGTTTGATAATCTGAAACATACTTGTTCACAGCACTGTATTCTTACAAATGCTGTTGTTCTGATAAAGATTAATGCCAGTTGATCATACAGACATGTACATTTCTAGTTTAGTTTGAGTCATTTAAAATGAAGGTAGGTGTTTTTTTTTGTTTGGTTTTTTGTTGGTTTTTATTTTTTTTACATTTGTTGACAAGTATTTTGAATTGACCTTGATGTGACATTCAGCATTGAGAGTAAACATGAAGTCACAATCCTGAGTGGACTTAATGAATTTGTAGTGAAGTTCTATGGACCACAAGGAAGTAAGTTTCATATCCTCTCCCCAAATATTAAGTACAGATAAACATTGCTAGATAAAGTAATATGTGCAATAATTTGGGTATCATATGATTCTAAATATTTTTATACAATTATCAAAGAAATATATGTTTTAATATGCCTTAAAACGTTACAATAAATGACAAACAAGAAATGCTGTGTTATTTACTAGTGTAGATGTTAAATCAGTATGGCTAACATCGATAATTTGATTTTATTTCATGATACATTTTGGTAAAACGTTTCCTATATGGGTGGAGTAGCACTGTATTTGAGGTCTCTCTGTGCCTCTGTAAATCACAGATTCAGGTTATTCTGCAGTTACCTGTTTTGGGTGTGACTGCACCATATCATGGGTTTGTTTCTTTTATTAGTAATATTGCTAAGCATTTTTTTCATTGCAGCACCATATGAAGGGGGTGTATGGAAGGTGAGAGTAGATCTTCCAGACAAATATCCCTTCAAATCTCCATCTATAGGTAAAGTATCTTCAACTGCTACAGGAAAGTGCTTGCCAGAGATTTCTCATACTGTTCTGGTGTAATTTTGTGGTGCAGCCACTTCACTAATACACATGAAAAGAGATCCTTCTTCAGAAACTTTACATTGCATAGACAAGGATGTAAAATTAAAGTTAAATAATCTTACTCTAATTGCTTGTTTTTGTTGTGTCTGCAGGGTTCATGAATAAGATCTTTCATCCAAACATTGATGAAGCGTAAGTCTGATGTTTCTATGAATGTAAATGCAGTTGTGTTCATGTATTGTACTTTTGACAAGGGCCCGAGAGATATGAACATTTTACCAGTGCTGATTTTAGAATCTAAAAACTCAGATAACCAAGCTGATTATCAGCTGATTAAGTTTTATATGGTAAAAATGAGATTCAGGACCAGAGCAACTAGGGACCCCAGTAACTGCTGAAATCAGGCAAACGGTTCAGAAGTATTATTGCCAAAACAATGAAGCTCGGGAGGAACTTCTATCTTAGGGCCGTAAGCCTTCTTAACCAGGAAGTGCATTTACAACCATTTCATTATAACACTCACAGAATTCCCTTCCCCACTGTTTCTAACCTGCCTCTACATTTCACTGCCTCACTGTGTCTCACCTGCTGTACTATAAAATGCAGTGTGCTGTACTGTAAAATGCAGTGTGCTAGTATGCTGTTTAAGTATATAAACTTAAATAACAGTATTTAAGTTTATATACTTAAACAGCATACTAGCACACTGCATTTTACAGTACATGCTCTTTTTTCACCTATTCACTTCTGGTCTTATGTATACTTATGTTTATTTGAATATAGTTTTTCTTTAAAATAGTATATATTTAAAAATATATATTTTCTTCAAATGTTAACTTCAAATGTTAAACGTTTTATATTAAAATTAAAGAAATAGGGAAAATAATAAATAACCTAATAGATTGTGGCATGTGCAAATTTTGTACACTCACTGAAGTCTCCAAACTTAACTCATTAGGCCTTAATTGACTGATTAGGACTGCTCAGACAATGATGGTTCTTGACCTGGAATGGCCAAAATGTCCAGATCCTAAAAACTGTAAAAGGTAGAGGGCATTTGGCTGATGCTTGTACCCAGAGTGACTTACTGTCATTGTTACAGGGACAGTCCCCCTGGAGCAACTGAAGGTTAAGTGTCTTGCTCACTTAACCCTCAACCCCCCACTAAAAAGTGGGGCTTTAACCTATGACTTTGTGGTCATTGAGTTCACAGGCAAATGTTTTACCCACTAGGCTACTACAAGTGGGTAAAACACTAGGCTACTAAATTGTCTTGACTCTTCAAACCTTGTGCTAATCCTTAAAAACCATGAGTTTCATTAAAGCGCTGACCGAAGTATTTGAAAATGAAGCTAGTTGATTCATACACAACAGGAAAAGACTATAAGATGTCAAAGTATGTCCAGCTTGCAGTTTCCACTGTCTGAAATGGCAGATTAGAGGGAAGTCTTTTAAAGTATGCAGTTATTACCGAGGTACGTGGAAAGAATGGATGTCACTAATTTTCCCTCACAGTCTCCCAACTTAAACATCTTTAACATGCAAGATGTTTGCTGTGTATGCCGAATGGCACAAAAATACTGCAGAACAAAATGTGTTTAAATTCCTAAAACAAGAATTGAAATGCATTTGTAAACTAATTAGGCATAGTAATTAATTTTATTGGTGCTGATGTCATTATAGATTCCACATATCAATCTGTGTAGAAAAAACCTACGCAGATTGTCAGCATCAACACAGCTGGTTTATTACCTCTTGTTTATTACCTCTTCACATGTGGAATGTCTGCCTAATAATATTTGAACATGTTAATAAATTATGATCCATCTTTTCTTAAAAGAATATAACTTGTAGGACAAATTAAGAGTTTGCAAAAATTTCAATTTTCATAATTTTTGATAAAATAACAATACAGGTAAACGACAAATTCGAACATTTGTGTGTAAAAGAAAAAAAGTTTGTTTTTTGGTAAAACAGGAACCTCCAGCAGTTTGTTTTTTGGGACAATCAAATAACTCTGTTTCATTTCAAAACTTCACCTTTAAAGATGACCTTGAGCCTAAATAACATCAAAATTCTGAACAGAGTTGCCTGACCTGAATACTGCACACTGATTCACTAGACAAATTATTTAGCTTTTGTTCAAAAAGAGCACTGATGTTTGTTATTTTCAGCTGTATAATGTGGTCTTGCAATGCCTTGACAAAAGTTTTTGTCACACTGTATTTAGGGTTCAGAATAGTCAGTTTAATTTTATAAAAGGTGGTTTGCTGATTAGGTTTTCAAATATTAAACTGACTAAACAATTCGGAGCTAAAGCAGGTAAAGCAGTCTGTAAAGAAGCTTTCTGTAGTCTTTTTTGTCGGGTGACAAAATTTTTGAACATGCTACAACCTAGTTCTTAAATTAATAAAATATATAGTAATTGTGTATCAACATTGCAGAAAATATTTTAAATCGTTTGCCGCCGTGCTTGCCTATATTTCCGTCTAAAAAAAAAAAACCAAAACATAATAGTTCTCTTTAAGGCCCCGTCCACACGAAGCCGTAAACGCCGATCGTTTACAAAACGATTTGCGTAAAGACGGAACCAGCTCAGAATATATCCGCGTCTACACGAAAACGACCGTAAACGACCGTAAACGCTGTTATTAGTAATCCAAGACGATA
>JBBIGA010000126.1:19700036-19711237 GCA_037576975.1 Alestes dentex
ATATATGAAAGAGACCATTCTGTCATACGTGAACACACCACAGCACACAGTGTGAACAGCATGAAACTCTTCCTCTACATTTAACCCATTCATTGAAGCAGCAGGCAGCCAGGAAAACAGCGCCCGGGGAGCAGTGTGATGGGACAGTACCTTGCTCAAGAGTACCTCAGAGATGCTTTCTATAAAAACTCTTACCCTATATTCGGCATTTGTGTGGACAGCAAAGAAAGAATTTCATAGCACAGAGAAATGTGATTTCTACTGTACATATGACAATAAATGTTTTGAATCTTGAATCTTGAATCTTGATTATGATGATACACAGATGTTACACAGATGTAAATTTTTTGGGGAAGCTGTGGTTAGGGAATTGCCCCTGCGATCAGAAGGTTGTGGGTGTGAATACTCTGTGGTTCCCCACACACTGCTCCCCAGGCGCTGTGTTCCTGGCTGCCCGCTGCTTCACTTGGGTGAATTGTTTAAATGCAGAGAAAGAATTTTGTGCTGTTCACACTGTATGCTGTGATGTGTTCACCTATGACAAATGGTCACTTACACTATACACATGTGCATTTGCTAATACCCTCAAACACTTATATTCTGTTAATTACCCAATTCTGACTCTTGAAAATATAAGTTTGTACATGTTCTACACTGCAGACTTCTCCTACAACTGCACTAACTGCTTCCTGCAGAAGTTCTCTGATGACTCTGCAATAGTCGGCCTCATCACTGATGGGGACGACAGGGAGTACAGAGAACTGACACGGGACTTTGTGGACTGGTGCCAGCAGAACTACCTCCAGATCAACACCGGAGAAACCAAGGAGCTGGTGGTAGACTTCCGCAGGCACAAACATCTTCCACTGCAACCACTGAACATCCAGGGTATGGACATTGAGGTTGTGGAGAGCTACAGGTACCTTGGTGTTCATCTGAACAATAAATTAGATTGGACTCATAACTCAAACGCCCTATACAAGAAAGGGCAGAGCAGGCTGTACTCTGAGCCTCTGGGCTCAGGTCTTTTGGAGTGAAGGGCCCACTCTTAAGGACCTTTTATGACTCGGTGGTGGCCTCAGCCATCTTTTACGGTGTGGTCTGCTGGGGCAGCAGCATCTCTGCTGGGGACAGAAAAAGATTGAACAGGCTGATCTGGAGGACCAGCCCTCTGGACCCAGTGGAAGTGGTGAGTGACAGGAGAATGGTGGCGAAGCTGTCATCCCTGTTGGAGAACATCTCCCACCCCATGCAGGAGGCTCTGACAGCACTGAGCAGCTCCTTCAGTGGCAGGCTGCGGCACCCACGATGTGGGACTCTTGCGGAATGCAAGTCTTTCCTACCAACCGCTGTCAGACATTACAACAAAGACTTTTGCTGATGACCACACACGTGCAGTCAGTCACACACACACTGTAATGTTTCTGCAATACCACTAAGTGCAATTTACTAAGTGTCATGGTTCTGTTTACAATATGTGCGATGTTTGCGTGAAGCTACTACTGCCGGGCAGAATGTGCAATACTGTGTATTTTATTCAAAATGTGCAATCTAGTCTGCTTACTTTTACATACATATATGTATATTGGTATAATACAGTCATACACACTATATTACTAAATTTTAATACTGTACTTCTTTAGACTGTATTAAAATAAATATTGAGAATTTCTATTTATTTATACTTTAGTTAATTTTTATTTTATTCTATTCTATTGTTTTTCTCAATTTTGCTGCTCTTAATTTTGTACTGTCCACTTTCTGCCATTCTAAGCAAATTTCCCACTTGTGGGACTAATAAAGGTTTATCTTATCTTATCTTATCTTACTCTGCAAGGTTGGTTGGCACCCTCTGTGTTTTGGGAAACTCTGGCTTCATTTTCAAAGCATTAATTGACCATAGACCATAGACCATAGATCAAGTTAAATGTCTTCCTGTCTCCACACAATACAAATTATGCTCTACAGAGCCAGGCTCCTTTGTTTGGGACAACTACCTAATATCTACTTTCACTGTTTATTATTTATCAGCTTTACTTACCTTATATATGCTTTTGTATTTCACATTAACAAATCTCTCATTAATAGTCATGACCTCCATGAAACCACAAGTGAACATGTATCAGCTGAGCACTGGATCATTCTCAGCACATCAGTTACACTGACATGGTCGCTTGTATGTGCTACTTATAGAGATCACATATAACAGTTCTGCAGGAGTTTTAAACCCCTCAGCGTCACTGCCTGTCTTAGAATAGTCTACTAACCAGCAATATTCAGCCAGTAGTGTCCTGTAGCTAGAAACTGACTGCTGATAATGAACTAGATTATGTGTACACAGAAAAACTCCATCAGTACTGCTATATGTGGTCCACTCTGCACACACATACACACAAACATGCTACTACAATGTCAGCATCACTGATGTGCTGGGAATTTTCATTCAAACAGTACTACGGTGCTATGGGAGTCCTGACCATTTTTAACAGGGTAAAGGGAACCTAAGGTTGACAACAACCCATTTAAATGCTTAAATGTTTTTTTGCATGGTTAAATGTAAACCTCTTTTACCACTGCTATGTTTTTTTCTGAAATGGTTTTATATAGCTCCAAAAATGGCTACTCTGTCTGAAATCCCAAATTGGAATCTTGAGATAAAAGTAGGTTGCTTAAGTGGAATCCTCTTTCTCAGAATAAAAAAACTAAAAATAAATCTACAAGCAAATTAATTCAGTGCCCAACATCAAAGGCAAGGTCCAGTCCTTTAAATGTGAGCCAATAAAAGAATATTGCACGGTTTCCAAATGCTTCTTCCTTCTCACAATGTTTCACATAAAATTCTCTTTAATTTCCCCTCTACTTCAAACTATACCCAGACATTTGGAATTCAGGGGTTAAAGGGTGAAAATTGTCTGTAAATGAACTTATTTTACAGGCTACTGCAACCCCTCATATTAAGAAAGGCAAAAATAAAATATAACATTTTTTCCAAAGGCAGTCAAAAATACTCGTTACTGCTTTAACCTGGACTCAAACCCTGCCTCCATCATATAAGCATATATCATGACTCATTATAGTCTATCTTTTCACCACCCAAAAGGCACAACCACATCTGTTTTGGAGCCCAGGAAGGGTTTCAAATAGAAACGGACAGCAGACCATCAGTAAGCATTAAAAAATAAAATATTTCAACAAACTGAAGACGCCGAAACAAAGATGTCTCAAAACATGATGTCTCATTACGACTGGTAATTACAGTAATTTACAGCGCTATTTAATAAGCGACTGGTGTGATGGTTTCTTTGTATTTACTGAAACATGCAGTTACATCAACAGATTAAATTTAGAGTCTCACGTCAATTGTTCAAGGCTGCTGAATTTCATTAGTGTAATATGCGGACCCGACCCTTACAACAAAATACCGACAGAGGATGATACTGCTATATAAAGCACTCGTAACCGTGTGTCAATACTCGTATGTTTTTTCCTAAGGAAATAGAGCTTAAATAGTGATGCTTGAGAGGCCATAATTGTCTCCATGCTTTTCATAAGAACATATTTCAAGTCAGTTTACTAAGCCCTATAAAATGATGAAATAGAGTGAAATTATTCATTAATAGCTTAAGTGTAAAACCATTGTAGGCATTTAGTAAAATTCAAAATGTTATCCTTAATCCTTTAGTAGCCAACAGCACCTTGGTTTTACTTAACGATACTCGAGGCTAACTGCTTATGCACGTGCAGACATATCTGTGTGTTTCTTGTGCATCCAACTGCAATAACAAATACATAAACAAAATTCTTGCTTTACTTATTGACAGCCAGTTGAAATACGATCTCAAGAGCGACACAGGAGATGTCAGGATCTGTGTAACTGGTCAGAAGGTAGTGGGTCTCATGTTGCCGGTTTGATTGCAGCGGCACCGGTCAGCCTTGCTGCTAAGCCAGCCCGAGCCTTTTATTAATGTATGACCACCTAATTATAAAACGCTGCTGAAAGAAACAAAGGAAGATACAATTTCTGAAAAAGAATGCATAATATAATAAAGTGACGAAAGCAGGGGTGTGAGTAATCTGAGATTAAAAGGCTAACAATTAGGCATGAAAAGTGTAACATGATACAGTTATTCAATTCAAAAAATAATATCAGTTTATATTTTTATTAATTACGTGCTGTTTCCTCCAAAACATAAACATATCACAACAAATGTTTGAGTGTTTTTCCTTGTTCGTATAAGAGATTATACTTGGACGAACAACATTTGTGTACACAGGCGTAAACTGTATATGTGTGTGTGTGTGTGTGTGTGTGTGTGTGTGTGTGTGTGTGTGTGTGTGTCGACGACGTACAAATGCTGCAAAATATTTCAGCATTTTGTAGAAACGGGGCGCATCATAGCAGGGGTTTTGTTGGGTATGTTATCTCAATTACTTCTTTTGTCCCATTTAAACGTTACAATATTTCAATTGTATTTAATGTACTGCATAAAACGTTTCAGTAAGCTGATGCAGACATGAAAATTGGACGGTTCAAAGTTTCTGATCTATTTCTTTTCCACGATTTCATTTTACATCAAAAGGGATCATATTTCCACGCTCATGAACAACTGTTACATAAACGCCAATAACGTGTTAGATGAGCAAATCTGTACCATTTGCATGGCAAATTTGTCTTTAACCACAGTGGTTAACACATCATATAGTGAATGAAGACACTCCAGCGATTACATTATCAGCGGCAATTAATTAAATGGCTTTTGGATCACTCCATTGTACGCGAAGAGCTCAGAATCTATCGCGTCTCTTGGTTCCCCGCGATCCGCTATCACATAACACCCAATACCCTTGGCAGGTGGTTAAGGCCGAAATCTAAACGTCAAATGGAGCTGGGCACGACGGAGGGAACCAAATGAATATTTTACAAATGAATGCCATTTACCCAGCTTCTAGCGTCTGTCCCTTTCACGGGTAATCTGAATCTTACGTTTCAAATTTTCCAGAAGTTAGCCTGATGAATACCACCTCGATGATGCTGGCGCAGATCTGAAGATACTCGTTTCGTTTCTGACGAAATGGCAATGAGCCCCCGGGTGGATTTCAACGTTGCTATTCTGTTTGAAAAGATGTAACAAGATACACCCCTGGCACGGATCGAATAATTTTAAAATATTGTTTCCATGAGGGTGTCAGACTAATTATCAACAGCAGGTAAGTGGACTCGGCTTGTCCAACAGAGAGGACTGTGGGTAAAGTTAACTAGCATATATAACACCAGGCAGTTTTGTGAACGGCAGTGTGTCATTCTCTTGGGTATTCTCATATCTGTAATGAACTTCGTTTGGGCTGAAGATCTGCTCACTGGTTTGTATGACGTGGTCGCTGAGAAGAATATGGATATGACGTCGAAGGGTTGTTGAGGACAGTGGCGCCTGTGGTGACGTGCGTAAAATAGCAATTGAAACACTTATTTAACGGTAATTTAAAAATAATAATGTTCGATAATTGCTTGAAATGTCTATAGTAATATGTAAAGCTGATTGCTGGGCGTTATGTGACGACTAGAACGTTTAGTCTACTCAAATTCATTATTCGACATTAGAGTGTAGAACAGTTTTTCTTTAAAAGCCACCGTCTGTAGTTCAGCTAAATCCGATGCGAGCCTATTCATTTACGACCATCTGGCATGTTGTTCGTTGTTCTGCAGGATGGAGCAATGCGCTACAGGGGATGTAACTGTGTGCTGTGTTGTCAAGTTTCTTCCTTTTATTTCCCTTTTATTCCAGCTATTCCTTGCGGTAATGTGTGTGTGAGTGTGTGTGTGTATGTGTAAGAGAGATAGAAAAGAGAAAGACAGAAAAATGCATATATATATATATATATATATATATATATATTATCGTTTCCATTGCGAAATATTCCTTTTTACAGAATAAAGAAGCTTTAAAGGAGGAGATGCCATGTAATTTGTTTGCATGAATAAATGCGCGCACGCGCGCGTGCGTACGTGCGCGCGCATTGACGTGAAGAGGAAAAAGCAGAGCAGCCTCTTACTAGAGCACCTGGAACCCCAACTGTCGCCTAGGTACAGCGACTCTTCAGGTGAAAATACGTGTAGGGAAGGGGAGAGAGAATATGAGAGAGGAAACAGTGGAGAAGGTGTTATTTGATATCCAGGAAGTCAGAGACGGCGCTTTGACTTCTTTGTCTCATTGAAAACTCACAATCTTGCATGGACAAACTCGATGAATAAACTTGTTCCGACTGAGGTAAGTTAAAATGTTTTATACATCGCTGAATTTCCTGGATGCGAATTTGTCGTTTCATTGTGTGCGATGTTTTAAGTAGATTAACCCTTATTCACGTAGACTTGTCTTATATAATTACAAAAAATGTAGGTACTGTCCCGAAAAGGGAAAGCTTTACTTCTTAATTTCGGTGAAAAAGATAAAGGAAAAACATATCAGAATTTCACTACGCATCGAAAAAATTCAGACAAAGTCAGACAACAATGGAAAGCACATTTTCGTTTTAAGGTACCAGCGGTAAATGGCGATTACTGTGCGTTTACAGTTCACCTACCCCATTGACTAAAAAGTAATACAACAATTGAGTGAAAGGGGTTTTAAGAAGATCGTACTTATTCTGTCTCATTTATTTTGACTATTGGTTTTCAAAGAAAATGTTTTTAAACCGATAAAATCAACTGTGTGCATTGTTCCTAGCTGAGAAAATTAACACTGTGGGCTTGCTGTCATACCTGCAGTCATTTAAAAATATGAGGCCAAGCCAGGCAGTAGATGTTTATGTTTTATATATATGTAGTGTATACATATATACTAAAATAAATTATATTATGCATCACAACTAACATAAATTAGGTTATGCATCCAGTAATTTGAGACTGGAGGGCAGCGCAGACGGTATTATTTACCAGGATGTGAGAAGATGGTCATGCCAACCCACGCTTAAAATAACTGAAGTTAGGAGACAGGCCGACTTGGTAATCAGACAAATGCGATTAACCGAGAGGCTTTGCAGCTATCATGGAGGTTAATGAGAGTTGATTAAGGAACATTTGTGATGTACACACGCAAGCACTCTACCTTCAACCCTGCTGATTTTAGGTTTAGTAAATAGTCAGGTTTCAAAGTCATGTTCAAAGTTATAAATGAATAGTTGCGGTCACAGTGTTATTTCAACGTTTGTTCAAATGTCCACGCCACCCCTAAATCTAAACAATCTGGATCATAAAATTCTTAATTTAACTGATATATTTATTTAATCTTTTTAATAACATTATTTGTCATTCTAAATTTATTTAGGTATCATTATAGAAAATAAATATAATTATCTATATGTTATTTAGTAAGTGCAGTATCAGAATGCAGACATTTACCCAATCTGGCATTAACTGCATCATTGTAAATTGTAGTGTGTTCCCTCTAAATATTTTCTAGCTTTCCTTTTCCATGTGATCTACACAAGGGTGCACACAAGTTGCACAACAGGACTATCTTCAGATTTCTCTAGATCTGGTTCTACTAGCAAACACTCTATGAGATCTATATTTTGCTGTGCAAAGGAAAAATCCCAAACAGAAGTAAGACCATTTGTCCCTGTCTGGCTATTCAACCAAGCTTTTCAGTGGTATTGATTATTCCAGGAAATGGTAAGAGGAGTCATTTTCAAAGAGCCATTTGGTAATCTGAAAAATCACTTAGAGCATCATTTTTGAGCTGGAATCAATTGGGTTTCCATCACCTGCAGGGGAAGTGGGAGTAGGAGCTAATGGCTGCTTTTGGACCCTCCAGGGTGTGGCTATAGAGCATTCCTGGGGGAAAATAATACAATGATGTCATTGCTGCCCTTATGGCAATATCTGTTTGTCAGTATGTCTGGTGTTAGTCTGGATGTGACAACAAATTTGGTAGTGAACTACTTTTTTTGTTAAAGGAAAGACAGACTGAGGAAATTTAGACCATAATATCAGTGACAGAGATTTTAGGAGAGTTTTGAAAGAAGCTTAATTCAGAATAATTGATGCACTTGATGCACATCTGAATGACACAGACAGCACAGCCATGGGTCAAATATATTGAGTCAGATACAGTATAAACCACTGAAATGTATCTGATAAATCATAAGGTAAGGTCATTTTGACATATATTATGAAGCCTCTGGAAATGTTTGTTTGACATGAGTATAGCAGAGATTTTATAAACATTGGATTTTGGTATAAACTGTACATTACAATGCCAAGCTCCTGACTATATCATAGTGCATCTTTGCACATTTACTGTATGTGAATTAGTGCAACCATATTTAACACTGTTTTTTTCTATGTTTGTAGGAAGCAGAGCTGTTCTCACACTTCTTCAAACCCCGCACAAACCCACCCCATGCCCCCCCCCCCACACACACACATTCACACACCTCAAGGGCTTGAATGTCTGCTTTCATAGTTTTGTTTTGAGCTGCAGTAATCCTGACTCCTGTTCTGTGTATGGCACTGGTAGAATTCACTGTGAAAGCACACTATCAGTGAATTACCATAGGGCCATAAACAGAGCAGAGAAAGAACCACAGGATGATGCATAGCCAACTTTCCTCACAGTATTTATTTTGGATTGCAGTTGAATAGCCTCCTGTAATTGTCTCTTCTTTGCCTATTTTGGCACTAGCACATTTTTGCTTCTGTATATATCTTTTGAGCAATTATGTGTAGTGCCAATATAGGAAAAGTTAAACATGCACCATTGTTTAGGCTTTCTGGAACTCATGTTTCCTAGGCTGTGCATTTAAAGGAATGTGATTGACTGTTTTTCTTTTGTCTTTCTGTCACGAGTAACCTGAGACATGACCTTTGCAGGGAAGGACTTGGCACTTGTAGTTTGGTGGACAGCCGTCACACCATACTCACTATCCAGGAATATAAATGTAGTCCAATCTGTGAGGTGCTATGGCCATAAACCATGTGGAATCAAAATTCTTTTTTGATTTAGATTCCTTGCCACAGTCACACAAACTGGCCTTTGGCACCATTTAGCTCCACCTATTTAGATTTTAAGATCATGTGTGATACATCACTCAAGTCAACAAAGTCATGAAATTCAAAATCTTACACTAGGTTTGAAGATTTGATTGCATTTCTCCACAAAAGTTCTATCTGAAGAGATCTGAAAATTTGATCGCATTTACCCACAAGAGATCTTGTGATATCAGGTATTCAGTTCCACCATTTCACTGCCCAGTTCTGGGGGGCTTTATACCCCTCTAGCTGACGCTTGGTATTAGGTGTTGTAGACTGATGTGTGACAGGTACAGCAGGTATCCCATTCAGCTGAAAGAGCTATAATCTATGGAGATTATATAAACTAAATAGTGTGCAGTTCAACATGTCAGCCATAAGTTGCTGAATTCAGTAATGAGAAAGAGCTTTTGTATGTAGTATATAAATAATCAGAATATATTCAGACACTGCATGTCACCCTCTGTCATGCTAATAATGAGTGACTTACATAATATCTTCAAGATCCACAAAGATTAAAATATTCAGTATAGCTAAATATCGTGAACTACCAGTCCAGATTTCCTTGACATTGTCAAGCTCTCTGGGTACCCTTGTCTTGAAACCATTTCATCACCAATTGTGGTTAGATAATATGTACCATGTTTTGTTTTAAATTTTGAAATATGATTGCCTTTTAATAGTGATACAGTATGCTTCTATAGTGATGCTCAATTTTTCAATATAATATAATAATCACTAATTAAGAACAGCGGAATCTGCTGTAGAACATTATTTTCCATTTGTTTATCAGCACTCTTGATATTGCTATATTAAATATAGCTTAGCCAAATTTATATTCTGCTGTTTTTGCTCAGTTTTGTATGTATTGACTTTTGAGGTTTGGGGATTAATTTTCTCCCATATTCTGCTAAACATTTTGTAAATGCCATATTGAAGACAGTAAATGCCATATTGAATTACCACAGTAATACTGCAAAGATATAATCTATTTCCTCCTCCCAGAAGTTTCAGGAGAATGTGGTTAGCTCTCTGGTGGTGTTTGGCAATGGTAGAACTCACACTGGTGAGGTAAAGGATCCGGTGGTTCTAGACTTGCCAACTACTGCTTTAGTGCTCCAGCTCAGTGTCTACTTTCATTGTCACACAAAAGGTGCAGTTAAGAATCCAGATCTCGGCCACTCAGCTGTGAAAAGAATTTTGCTCAATTTTTCTTTCTAATGTGTATGGAGGTTGGACAATGGTTTTGTAGCTACTGAGTGAGTGACTGAAGTTTGTGAAGGTTGGTGTGGATCCAAGCCTTCCTTCTACACACCTCAGTCTCAGAACTCCTAAACTCCATGGGTGCCTAAGTGATAGAACATTACTGTCTCAGAAAAGTTACACCTCAAAAGGTTTCTGAGAAATGTGTGTAGAGCAGGCAAAAGTGAGTAAAATAAATGATTAACAAAATGCACAGACACAGTCTGAAGTAACATGCCCCTAGATTCATCACCTAAAAACATACTTATTTTAAAAACATTTCCTAATATAACCACATAAACTCCACATGATCAAAAAGTATTTTGCATTGCCATGCACTGAAAATATAATTATCTAGGTAGCTAGCTGGTGATTTTGCCTGAACAATCCAAACGCAGGACCTACACAAATGAAATTATTTCCAAATTATAATGAAACTATCATCTGCCCTAATATTTAAAACTATGTTTTGTTAATCGTCTATATACAGTAACAAAGTTTTGCTGTTAAAAACAAAACTGAAAGTCAACAAACCCCTAACAGTACCAGCATGGCCCACCTGGGGGCCACAGTTTGTAGGATGAAAATCACTGGACTATAGAGTGACATCCAACAATTAATTACCTTTCGATAAATGTACTTAAGAAGACTGAAGAAAATGTATCAACTGAATCTGTTCCTGTTGCAATTTTCCACACATTTAGTTGCATGTGTGTGTTTAGTTGCATTGAGCATAGTGTGTTCCCTGTAAGTGGTTATATTGAAATGATTTAGTATAAATATATTAAATTTTAATTAATTGAAATATAAATGTAAATGAAAATATTACTACTGCATAATTTTGGGGCAATAGTAATACATGAAATACAGTATATATACATATATATATATATATATATATATATATGTATATATACTGTATTTCATGTAT
>JBBIGA010000126.1:19722534-19733055 GCA_037576975.1 Alestes dentex
ATATATATATATATACACACACACACACACACACACACACACACACACACACACACACACACACACATATATATATACATATATAAAACTCTGATCTTTCATATCTTTATTGAGGACAACCATGAAAAAAAAAATCAGTGCTCGTGGAAAAACTATGTGAACCCTTGGAATTAATAATAATTTTAGCCCATTCTTCCTGGCAGAACTGCTTTAGCTCTGTCATATTCTTTGGACGTCTCATGTGTATGACTCCAAGTCATTCCACAGCATATGTATTGGATTGAGGTCTGGGCTCTGAATTCTGTGGTGTTTTGGGTCATTTTGATACACTTGGGAATTCATCTTCCCCTTAATGATTGCAATGATGTTTTCATGATGATATGCAGTGCCCTTTTTATGCCAGATGTAGTGCTGTGTTTTCCTTCCAAATAGCCAATACCACTGTGGAGTGTCAGTAAAACTTCAGGCATGCAGCAATGTTCTTATTAGTAAGCAGCGGCTTTCTTCATGGTGTCCTGATATAGACACCCTGATATAGACACCCTGTTTGTTCAATGTTTTACGTACTGTAGACTCATGAACACAGATGTTAGCCAGCTCCAATGACGCCTTTAATTCTTTGGCTGTCACTCGGGGTTGTTTCTTTACCTCACTGACGAGTCTTTGTTGTGCTCTTGGGGTCAATTTGAAAAACAAAAGCTTATACATTAACACTGCAAGGGTATTCACACTGGAGAAACACAGTATGGCAAAGTAAAGTATAGGTCAGGAAAACTTGGCTGTTCCACTGGTGACCAAAAACACAAGGTTCAAGTGGGCCGATGAGTGCATGGAGATCCACCGCCACTGTTGTGCTGAGAATGGTCCACCATCCAAATCACTTGTTGGTAGAGTAGCCAGAGTCCCAAAGTGTATTCCATTTGTAGACTATTTGGTCTAACTGTAGGCTGGTGAATGTCTAAAGTCTTTAAAATCACTTTGCAACCCTTTCCAGCTTTATGTAAATCAACAATTCTCGATTGTAGATCCTCTAAAAGCTCTTTTTGGCAAGGCATGGCTCGTACAAGCGCATTCTTCTTGTGCAGAGCAAATTCCAAAAGTTTGAATGGTTTTTATTAGTCAGAGTAGCTCTAGTCCACATCTTCAAACTCATTTTCTTACCAAGACTTTAGGTACGCTAACACCTGACTCCAATTAGCTTTTTTTAGGTCATGAACTCGAGGGTTCACATACTTGTTACACTTAGCACTGTGAGGTTTTTATGGTTATCTTCAATAAAGACATGAAAAATAGAAGATCAGATCCCATTTCAGGACAATTGAATGCAGAAACCCATAACATTCAAAAAGGTTCACATATATATATATACAGTAACCCCCCGGGGTTACGTTCCAAGAGCACCCACGTATAGTGAAAAACCTTGTTGTTGTGTTGTGGTAAAAAAGAAATGCCTAAAATGCCTATTTTCATAGTGTAAACCCTAAATATGCCCCCAAATTAAACTCATTAGCCTTAAAGAAAATGTAAAGGTAAACCCGTATCCGTACTGTACAGTTTACACTGAACTCCTGCAGTGCTAGTATGTAAATATCGATGTTACCCCTGTATAGAATGCACTGTAATTCATGCACGTGCATTTTCTTTGGGGTGCGCTGTCATTTTCATTGGCCTAAGCAGTTAAATGCAGTAATAAATTCATTTAAGTTACAGTAATAAAAATACAGGGCTTTAAGAACAACAAAACGAAAAACACGAGAACAGTTGAGACGCTCCAAGGGGGAAATTCTGGGCAGCAGCCAATCAGCACCAAGGAAAAATAAATAACGTGCTCAGATTGGCTAATTTCAAACCTCCCACCTCTGATTACAGCGAGGGATGCGTCACAGGGCAGCAGGCAATCAGCAGCAAGGAGAAATAAAAAGCATTCTCGGATTGGCTATTTTCAAACCTCCTGCCTCTGAGTACAGCGATGAAAAAAGCTGTGACGTCTGGGCCTCGTCCGCCACGTTGAGGGGGCGAAAAATGATTAGTTTGGTTCTCAGAAAAAATCTGCGTGAGAAATCGCGACTGCTGATCCGTGTATGAGTGGGGGGTTACTGTGTATATATAAAGAGACCAAGAAGAAAGATGACATTTTTGACTGTGCCACTGTCTCCGCAAATTGTGGATGGCACTGTATATATCAAGATATCAAGGTAAGAGTTTATGTGGACAGGAATAATACCGTTGGCATCTTGTACTCCAGTAAGAGCTCCCACTGCAGCTGCTGTCTCTCCTGCCAAGACAATCTGCCCCCCTCCCTGTAGGGTAGCCTCTGCCAAGGTTGCCACTGCATGCGCTGCTGCTTCACTATAACATATCCAGATATATTACGCTGATGCAAACATATCTTAATTAGTTATGGAATATTATATCTATTCATATGAGACTTTCAACATTTTGATGCTTTGACCCTCTAAACAATCAACAAGTTTTATGAAATGACAATCAACAGAAACAAACCAATGCAGACTGCCCCCTGGTGGAGTAACACTAAGATTTAATCATCCCCACTGACTAATATTTTCTTTACTCCAGCACCCGTCTGCCCCAAGGATAGAGGATAATGCATCCTCAGCCTAATTGGGTAGGGGGAGGGGGAATAGGAACAGAATGTTCCAGTAGTTGTGCTGCTATCTGCCGCACTTATCATTGCCTACTGTGATAAACAAGCTGTAGATGAGCTCAGGTGAGCCCAGGTAACAGGTCTCTAAAGGAATACACCTGGGAATTGGACTGAGCTAGGGACTAATGCTGCTTTTTTTATACAGTACTCCATAACCCCTTTACCGCCTTACTCATGCTTTCTTTCTTTCTTTCTTTCAATCAATCCCCTGTGTACCTGTTAAGCGCCATAGTAACGGTTGCCCCTGGTTGCATCTCTTGGGAAACAGCAACAGCAGCCTCTGCTAAGGAAGCCACTGCTTGTGTGGCCTCAGATGCCTGTGTGGTCTGGATGGTCATCTCACCTCCTTGCAGGGCTGCCCAGTTCTGCTCAACCTAAAAATGAAGGAAATTAATATTCAGTGACTTAATTATTACTGTACAAAATTCAACTGAGCTGCATGTGTCAGTATAAATTTAACTTCTGTATGTACTTGTGTATGTTTCATTTCCCTTACCTCCCCATCTGTTACTGTAGAGTAGTTGACCTGGGCAACAGTAACAGTGCCTGGCAGTTCTGAAGCATCAGTAAGTGTGGCTACAGTCGCTCCAGTGCCCACCTGTCAGGTCATTTGTGAAACCAAAAGTTGACAAGTATTTGACTAAATACCGTGAGGTGAAACTGTATTTAGATTTTTTTTTTTGTGATATACTTCCAGCGTATATTTCCACTTCAGTGCAGACCTATTATGTCTTTTTTCAGTTCTGTTACAAAGGTTCCTTTGACTCACCGTTTCAAAACCCACCATAAATTTTCATTTGAATTCAAGTCGGGACATGAGCACCTTCACCTTCTTTTTAACAAATCAGACTTGAGCTATTCTGGCCGCATATCATCTTTTCCCCAGATATATTGCCAACAAATTATATTTTTGTTTCATCAGACCAGAGCACACTGCTCCAAAACAGTTCGGATTTGTTTAAATGCTTGTATGTAAATTTTAGATGTGCATCTCTGTTTTTTTTTATTAGAAGAACAGTTTTGTGTGGGGTTTAGGAAAAAGATGACTAATGCAGTTCACTGCTTACTATGCTCCTTTCAGGTCATCCTGCAAGTGAGGGCTGGTCTCTATCCTACCTTTGTTATCATCAGTTTGACACCGTGTTTTTAAATTTTGTTTAACATACCTGTCTACGGATGATTAGATATGATTTAATACTTTCCAGGGCTCAGTACCTGCGTTTAACGGCTGTTAAAGGTCCCATGACATGCTGATTTTTTATGCTTTTATATAGGTCTTAGTGGTCCCCTAATAGTCTCTTTCCGAAATTCAGCCTTGGTGCAGAATTACAGTCACTTCGAGCCAGTCCCACTATGAGATTTCCCCAGGACGCGCCATTTCTGCATCTGTAGCTTTAAATAAGGAGGAGGAGAGAGGCGGGGCGAGGAGGAGAGAGGTGGGGCAAGGTGGAGGGTGGTAGAGGGGCCAGCTTGCGGTACCATACGCTAATGTTTACAGTGTATAGCAATGGCTCGTAGAAGTACAAGAAGTACAATACTTAAGTTAACGTGTGTATTCACACACCATTCACACACATACCTGATGCTATCTACCTTTACATTTGCGACAGTACCCTTCGTATTTTTTAATCATGTCTCTTTTTATGCTTATCCATACATACATAAACACATTTTGTTAAAAAAAAACAACAATTAACTGAATACTTGTACATTTTGTTTTATTATGCAGATGTAGACCAGGTTTACACCTGATCATTTCATTTGACTAGTATCTGGATTACAACCTAATCAGATTGTGACCATAATAGCATTTCTAAGAGTGCATGAAATTTTAATATCTGGTGTTAACCCTTTTAAGAAGCAATAACTGCAACAAATATTTTGGTATATGTTAATCAGTCTTGGATATCGGTTTGGAGAAATTTTAGCCGAACATCTTCAACATAAGGTACCCAGGGGACCTTTGTGACCTTGCTTTCGAGTTAAATTTGGTAAGTCTATTTTGCACCCCATTGGCTAATTTATCAGGTACCTTTTAGGCATCATAGGCCCTGTTCACACCTGGTAGTAACATGTGGTTGGGTGATCTGATCAGAGATGTTCACAAGTCATTTTTACCAAGTCCAAATCAAGTCTCAAGTCTTTGTGCTTGAGTCCAAGTCAAGTCTCAAGCCTTTGTGCTCGAGTCCAAGTCAAGTCTCAAGTCTTTGTGCTCGAGTCCAAGTCAAGTCTCAAGTCTTTGTGCTTGAGTCCAAGTCAAGTCTCAAGTCTTTGTGCTCGAGTCCAAGTCAAGTCTCAAGTCTTTGAGTGGCAATGTCAAGTCAAGTCTCAAGTCTTTAGTCCGAAGTCCAAGTCTATGGGGTGCCGTTTGTAAAAACAGCTTAACAAAATTAGAGATGTCATTTTTTCATAATTCCATAATTTTTTAACTCTAAATGTTGAGCTCTAAATGTTTGGAAGATATGCTAATTGGGCCACGTCCAATTGGCTGTTACTTAGAAGGGGGCTGGACTGCGTGCTGTGATATTCCCTCTCCAACATGGAGGATTTGTCTTAAATTATCTTAAATCTAAATGTTAAATATGAAAAATGTATCTTGCCCTCTAAATGTGAAACTTCACTCTTAGAAATGGCTGGGTGACACCTTTTCAACGACCCCTCATTTGCCATTTGCCGGAGTTATTAGCTGAAAACCGTTCACCTCGGACAAAAGTAATGGGACACCGGGGCGAGGTGAACGGTATTCAGCTAGTAACTCCGGATCCAAACGAGGGGTCATTGGAAAGAGTGCGAGATATGAATAAATAATTCCATGAAAGAACATTGTTTGCGAGTTATGACTCATGAGTCACAACACTCAAGTCCGAGTCAAGTCTCAAGTCGTTGAGGGCAAGTCTAAAGTCAAGTCACAAGTCTTTGTTTGTGCTACTTAAGTGTGACTCAAGTCTCAGACTCGAGTCCCCATCTCTGGATCTGATCACATGCAGACAGCACTAAGTACATTAGTTAATTCCACTTGTGATCAGGTCACCCAAGATTCCACCTAGGCAATCTAAATCAATGCCCCTGAAATAAGGACTAGAAGCAGAGCTTACCTGTATAAGCGAGACTGTTCCGTCAGGGTTACTGATTGTTTGCACCACTGTTTGTGAGGGAACCAGGTGTGTAATGTTATGTGTGGCTGCTGCAGCAACCTGCTGTGGGATGACCTGCTGGTCTTCAAAGGCATAAAGTAAGTCTTCTCTCCCATGCTGCTTGTAGCAGTTCTTAACAATTGTCCTCAGGGCTTGTGTCCATGAAACCTGTTTCCAATAGCAATCAAATTGGTAGCACATATTAGGCAGATAAAAGATCTGTCTGACTTGTGAGGAAATACTGAGACAACTGGGTTATTATAACTATAACCCTGAATCAGAAAAAGTTGGAGTGCAGTTACTTGTAATTTCATATTATCTGGTCAACTTGATTTAATTTGTTTATACAGACTCATTCCTGCATTTCAGGCCTGCAACACATTCCAAAAAAAATGGGATGCTAAAGCATTTAGCACTATGTAATGTTGCCATTCTTACAACATTTAAAAGACCTTTTGGTCTACACATCTTAATGTTTGAAACAGTACAGGGTTATCATCGTTGTTTTTTTATTTCAAAGTTCTCCACTATTGGGGACTGGTCAGGATTTCAGACAGGCCAGTCCAGCACCCGTTACCTTTTCTTCCGCAGCCATGCCTTAAGTGCAGAAGTATAAATTACATTTGTCAATGTCATCTGACACAATCCCATACCATGGACAGACCCTGGCTTTTGGACGTATAACAGTCAGGATGGTCCTTTTCGCAGTGTCCACGTCTTCCAAAAAAGATCTGGAATCTGATTCACCAGACCACAATACACATTCCACTATGTAATGGTCCATCCATCCAATGGTCCATGCCTCAGAGCCCAGAGAAGTTGATGCCGCTTCTGGCCAAGGTTGACATGAGGCTTCTTTTTTTGCACATTAAAGCTTTAATTGGCATTTGTGAATGAAACTCCGCATTGTAATGCTTGACAAAGGTTTGTCAATTTTTAATTTTCTCACACATTTATCGATAAACTAGAGATCTTCTGTCCATCTTTTTTTTTCCTCAAAGTCTTTTGCGGATATGGGTTTTGTACCAAATCATGATTACACACTGTTGGCATTACCTGTTTGCACATAATTTACACATTTATTAAGCCTGAAATGTCGAAGTGGATATAAATTAATAAATGAAATTTAGTTGACCAGACCAAACATATAGTGTCTTCATAATATGTTCATATAACGCGTTCATACTGTCTGCAATAAAATACAAGTAAAAAAAAAATTTAAGAATGACTGTGCTTATTTTAAAATCTGCATTTTCCATGTCCCAACCTTTTCTGATTTGGGGTTGTATCTGGTACCTCAGCAGTTGCTTCTAAACCACATGATTTCAGCCGCAATAATAATAATAATAATAATATGAAAGAGTTCCAAGAACACCAAAAGAACTCTAGCACATCTGTATGTCAAGGAGCACATTGTTCTGCTGAACACATCATCACTGTTGATTTAGGTAGAGAATGTATTCTGTTTATGTATGGCAAGCTGACTAGCTGTTATGGGGACTAAAATAACTCAGTTCACTTGTTCACTTGCATGTACTGCACATCATTTTGGAGAGGATGAGATAAAAATTGCAGGACTGATTCAGTTATTTTGCTTTTTGGAAAAAGATCACCAAAGTTGGTATGCAAATTCCATGACCCATCCCATCTGGGAATCACATCCAATAAATGTTTTGGGGGTGGCTGTTTTGTAATGTGAAGACATTATTACTAAATAATAATAATAATATCTAACAGCAACTAAATGGCAGCTATTAAAATTCTTGTGAGCAGGCTTAGCTCAAATTTGTGTAGGTCAAGTAACTTCCCAATTTTCAGTACTTTTTAAAAAATGTGTATGCTTTGGAAAAAAGGATGTAATTACCTAAAATGGAGTGGGCTGTGCTAAACTGGTTTAATCTGAATTAGGAAGTGTCTTTATTCTACACCTCACAGTTTATGACTTACAGACACAAGTTGAAGAAATACACCCAATATGCTTTTACTCCACCTCAAAAGGCACCAAATTTAAAGCTGGGTGTATTTTGAGGGGGAGAAGCAGAGAGGGAAAAAAACAATATGAAAAATATTTAATCTGAGCAATAACCATTGCTTGTAACCTTAATACATACTGAACTAATCATATTATGAAGGGGCATTTTTCCTGTCCATACCCGTTGTTTCTGGTCTTCTGTGCGTACATCACTTCGTACATTAGCCCAGGGAATATCCTCTGGCCACCAAACAGGCTTGCAACTCTCCTTACCCCAGCCAGGCTTTCCTCTACCTGTAGAGTATTTCAGCATCTCGGGAATAAAAGCTCGAAGCTGAGCCTGAGGAGAGATATCACACAAACACAGAAACAGTTGACTGGTCACAGGACATTTAAATGAAAACTTCATTTCCTTTTATAAGTTGACTAGCAGTTTAGAACTATGCACGCCAAACATGCTGCTATGAAGTTTTAAACGAATTAATCGGAAACACAGCAGTATCAGTGTTTCAGATAAGAAAACACTGATAAAGGTAAACATAATTTTTACAATGATTCTTGACAAAGACTACTACAATGATTAGATGACAAATGTGCAATTCACAAACAGTAAAACAGATTTATAGTGGGATAAGGCATTCACCATTTTTGCTTTTGAGATACAAACCTTAACATTAAAAACCATTGACATATATAGGGTAGAAGCCGCATTCACGGTGTTCCCCAGTTGACACGATACATCAGCACATCCCCCATATTTCGAGGGGCAAAAGTTCCATGTAAACAAATACAGGTAGACATGGAAACTGGGTTTCCAATACTGTTTAAAACAGTATTATTTACATTTTTACAGATTTTGGTGAATCATTTTAAATACAATTCTTTATATCCATTTATGCACCAATAATGGCCATCAATGACACAAAAACTTGACCAATGTCTAAAAGTCAAAATAATAACTGGCAGTCTGGTCTTTTATTTAACAGTGAAATGAACAAAAAATACATACATTTTATTGTATACACGTGGGCTTACTAAATAATTTCTGAAAACATTTCACTCATTCTTCTCTCTCACACACACAATCACTATGAGATTACTGTGTTGTCACTCCAGTGGCTTGGTATTAAATATATACAGGGCAGGATCTAAAATCCTTGGAACAGAACTGTCAGCTTTCTTATACACTCTGTAATTTAAGTGTTCAGTCTGGAATGTAGTGCAGCCTTAGTTTTTCAAAAACAGACACAACTAAAGACAAGAGCATAAAATGATTGACATTTGGTTGACATTTGCGATCTGTGGACCGTACAAACTGATTGATCAAAGATAAACTGACTGCTTGCCCTTACGTTGACTGTCGGATAACACGCTCAGCTACTCTGACCACCTTGAATGTACCCTCAGAAGAAACCATTAAACCTCCATTGTTTTTAATGCAAGCAAGTGGTAGATTTGATCATATGATGCCAGTACAGCAGATGTTACCAAACTAGCAAGGCACATCACAGGACCGCTTTCTCAAAATCTGTTGAACGAAAAACGTTGGTAAGGCTGATTGTTTTGACTACATTTGGGCATTATAAAACCCTGCTATATAGTGCCTACATTTATCCAAATGTTGTTTGGAGGCTGACTTGAACACAGGAATGCATAGCTTTACTAGCTTAGCCTCGCGTAGCTAAGGTTAAGATTCATGAAACGGGATTTTATAATGGTCAAATATAATTAAAACAACAGTAAATGTAAACCCCCGGGATCTGGTTTGGAGTGTACAGCGGTTTGTACAGCCCAAAGCAGCAAATGCGTGAGGCATCTTTATCCACTACTTCACTCCACAGCACTGCCTCTCGCAATATGACGGCGACGTTGACGTACGATGCTGCTGGTCATGCGGTGTCTAGTAATATTTTATGTTTATGTTAAAACCACCAGCCTAATATTGTGTAGGTGCCCTTTGTGCCATGAAAACAGCTCTAACATGTTGAGGCATGGACTCCACAAGACCCCTGAAGGTGTGAAGTGGTTTTTGGAATCAAAACATTAGCAGCATCTTCTTTAAGTCTAAGGTGAGATCTCCATGGATCAGACCAGTTTTTCCCAACACATTCCAAATATACTCGATTGGATTGAGATCTGGCAAATTTGGAAGCCAAGATACCGCCTTGAACTCCTTTTTGCAGAAATTTTACCGGAATAATTCCAAAGTCTGGCATTGTACACATGGATTAAAGCAAAAAAAATCAGACTGAAAATTTTATTTATTTTTAAACCAAATGCTCTGTGTCGCGGGCCCAACCCACCTCGGCCATGCATCAAATTCTCAACACTGTGAACTAAATGGCTTGCCATTATCGCCCACTTCATTTAGCCAAGCCCATCTCCACTCATTTTCTACAGGATGGAGTTCAAAGGATGTTTAATGCCTGTTTAAACTTGCACATGTAAGGATAAGGTATGATGTATGGTTCTGTTACAAATAAAGGGAAAAATTACTACTGTGCTTATGTTAAACAGATGCTAGATGGGCTAAATGCTTAATGCAACCATAAGAGGTCACAAGCCAGTGATTCTATGTGCCGGTCCCAAGTCCGGATAAATGCAGAAAGTTGTGTCAGGAAGGGCATCCGATGTAAAACCTGAGCCAAATCAAACATGCGAATCACAAAAAGAGATTTCATACCGGATCGGTCGAGGCCCGGGTTAACAACGACCGCCACTGGTGCTGTTGACCTACAGGGTGCCAGCGG
>JBBIGA010000126.1:19780637-19791488 GCA_037576975.1 Alestes dentex
GGCGTTTTCCCTTTTGGGGTGGCATCTTCCACTTCTGTCCGTCACTAGTGGCGCTTAACAGTGGCAGGTGCCGTTCGAATACAGTGCCTGCCGCGGTAGAGAGACACCTACCTGCCGCTCCTGGAACTAAATCAGAGATTCTGTGCATCGGCTACTAGACTGGAATACGTAAATGAATTGAGGACTTGTCTAATGTTTGCATGTCTACGAATAATGTTATTGTTGATGATTGTAGATCTCTTTCAGATCATATTTGAGAAAAACAATGATTGTACTGTCGCTAGTGGCGCTAAACATTGACAGGAGCCGTTCGGGTACAGTGCTGGCCAGTAGAGGAGTGGCAGGTGCTGTGGCAGGTCTTGTGGCAGGTCCCGTGGCAGGTCTTGTGGCAGGTCCCGTGGTAGGTGCAGTTCAGATACAGTGCCTGCCGCGGTAGAGAGACACCTACCAACCGCTCCTGGAAGTAAACCAGAGATTCTGGGCATCGGTTGCGACAGACTGGAATAAAGAAATAAACTGAGGACTTGTTTAATCGTTCTATGACTACGAATGATGTTATTGTTGCTGATTGTAGATCTGTTTAAGGTCATATTTGAGAAAACAATGATTGTACTGTCGCTAGTAGCACTACACAGTGGCAGGTACAGTGCCTGCCGCGGTAGAGAAGTGGCAGCTGCCACTAAGGAGTGCCGTATTCATTGTAACTAATGTGCTTAGCCCGGTGAGACCCACCTGTCAGATATTGATGTAGGGGACCTCTGATAATATGAGTTTGTCTTTTATGATGTTTTAGTACGTTTTTAGGGATAGGCTACATGATGTTGCGACGTTGGGCCTAGGCTGAAATAAGTTTTTAAATAAATTAATTCGCTATGTTTATCAAAATATTCCCAAAATTGACTGCATATAAAATTAATTATAATAAATGTAATATAAAATACATGTTTCATTTACAAAATAATACCGTATTAAATTTATGAAAGAAAACAAAGTCCATTCTAAAATCCATATTATTAAAGCATATTTTTCAAGTGTTTGCAAAGAGAGCATTAGCCATACTCATTTATTCTTATTGTTTCTAAACTAAAGATAATTTCACAAAAAGATGAAGATAAGTGAGAAAATGTTCCACAGTTCTGCACTGCAGGCCCCATTGTTTTGTTTTTTTTGTTTTTTTTTTTGATGATGATGATGATGCTTTAGCAAGTGCTTTAACAAGTTGATCACTTTTTAGATTTGTTGTTCAGTTATAAAATCATTTATTAAAATGTAACATTTAAATAATTTTTAACATTTATTTCTGAAAGAAAATATATTTATTTGTTATTTAATACCCCAATGTCAACTATAAACTATGTTCTCATTCATTCTTTATCTCTCTGCAAGGTCACAGTCCTAATCCTGAAGACGCTGAAGGGTTTTAACAGATACCAAGCAGAAACAGCATTTGCAAAATATGTGTCATTTTAATGATCAGAGAAGATTTTTACATTTTCAGTGTTCATTATCCTGCCAGCTGCCATTTTGGGACTGAACCCTTACTGTCGGGAACCTTTTTGGCTGAGAGAGCCATGAACGCCACATACTTTAAAATGTAATTCCGTGAGAGCCATACAATATGTTAAAAACTAAATACAAGTAAATGTGTGCATTTTATGTAAGACCAACACCTTTAAAGTACAATAAGTCTCTGAATTCTTTTTAATAACGTTGTTATGCTGTTGCTAACCAATGATGAATAAAGTACTTCTTACCATTAATGCGACTTCTGGTGCTGCATGGTTTTGCTGATGGCTTTGTAGTCTGGTTGATACTGCATTTATGTCCTTCACTTGTGTTGCCTCAATTTGATTTGCCATCATGATGGTACGATCGTGAACAGTTCTTGCCGACAGAGGCATGCCTGTTATTCGTTTGATTATCTTGTCTTTATCCGAAAAGTCATCAAAAAGTTCATTGGCAACATCAAGCAAGAATGTTTTGGCATACTCCCCATCTGTGAATGGCTTTCTGTTTCTCACAATTGCTAAAGCACCAGCAAAGCAAGCCGAATTCCAGTCACCTTGTTGGGTCCAAACACAGAGTTGCTGCTGACTAGCTTGCACTCTGCACAGTAGCTCTTAACCTGCTTTCTTCCTGCTGTCCCCCGCAGGATAGTTCGATGCAAATGTAGTATGGCGTGTGTTGAAGTGCCGCTTTATATTTGACCGTTTCATCGATGCAATTTTATCACTGCAAATTAGACACACTGCAGAACCTGCTCTCTCCACAAAGGCAAATTCTCCTCATCTTTTTTTCTTTTAGCCATCTTCTTCGATAAAAGGGTTTCTGCAATTAGCTAGCTGACTACTTGATTAAAAGGAAGGAAGTTTACTTCCTGACCTCACACCGACCCGTGTGAGTGGCTCCAGCCACCCGCAACCATGAACATGAGCGGTAGGCAATGAATGGATTGAAATACATGAGAATGTTTTATATTTTTAACGTTATTATTTTTTCATTAAAGATTTGTCTGCAAGCCAGATGCAGCCATCAAAAGAGCCATATCTGGCTCGCGAGCCATAGGGTCCCGACCCCTGCTCTACAGAATAAATGGGCACAAATTCCCGCAGAAGCACTTCAAAAGCTTGTGGAAAGCATTCCAAGAAGAGTGGAAGCCGTTATATCTGTAAAGGGGAGGGGGGACTCAATATTAAAGTCTATGTATTTGAATGCAGTGTCATTAAAGTCCCTGTTGGTGTAATGGTCAGCTGTCCCAATATATTTGCATTTTAGGCTTACAACTCAGCACTCAACTCAGTGCTGACTGGTTGCTAGGCCTAACTGTTCAGAGTGAAGGTATTTCCTCACTTGCAAAGTGCCTGAATGCCTGTTACAAGCTTAATTCAACTCATTAGCTTGATAGATAAAGCTGTTATATCACAACAAGCATGACTGATGTAGTTCATGCTTATAGGATTAAATGAGTAATTTAAGAAATGCTTCACTGTATGAAGGAGAATTTTCACAGCTCTTATTAAAAGGCAGTGCAGCATGGAGATTCCAGTCCTAGCTGTAAATATTTCTGCATGACAGCTGTACACACAGTGAGTGCCATTATTTGGCCATTATAATTTTATTCCACACATTGTATATACCTTACCACATATACAGTAATCTATATACAGTTTGTTTGGCAATAAAGTCAACCTGAAATGACCATTTATATCTTGTTAGCTCATGTTCCTGGTTATTAAGCAATACTGACCAAACTACAACACTTTAAAAACTCATCAGTCTATTATTCCTCTTATCTTTCTGTGAAGTGTTTTTTATCAGTGGGCAAAGAAAATAAACAATATTATCCTGTTTATTATCCTGTTTAATATTATCCTGTTTAATATTTACCAATATTTACCAATAATATCACCTTCCCTTCTCTTGGCTACAAAAGGAAAATGCGTTAAGATTTCTCATTCATAGTCACTTTATACATGTCAAGTAAGTTGTGAGGTAGAACTGCAATGCATCACACTTATTGTTTCGGCACATGCCATGGATGCCTGTTCAGACTGATCTGGGGAATTTGGAGGCTATGTCTTTCTTCGTCATGGCCCTCAAACTATTCATGTGGTCCACAAAAAGGTCAAGGTAGATGGTGTGGTGTACTTGAATATATGTAAGGGGAGTAGATCATCTTGAGGGCGGATCTTGAACATGTTTGGGGGGGGAGTGGCTTGTTTTTATTAAAGAAGTACTACTGATGTTCTGACACAGTTTGTCCCACGCTTGCTTCTTCTAAAATAGAAAACATGACATGGTGTCAGAAGTGCTGTGTTGTTGACACGAGCACAAGTTGGTCCACGTCGGCGAACAAGGCAGGAGCGTGTCTCGGCCATGGACAGCATGTCGAGTGATGACGAGAGGGGAGACGGGCATAACAAGGCAGGAGTTAACATGCTGGCTAACGTGCACAATTCTACGTTTAGCAAAGATACTCAGAACTCCCAGTGCTACAAATGTGGAGGGCCTTCTCACCCCAAACACAAATGTCCTGCCAATGCTGCTAAGTGTCGTTCCTGTAGAAAAAAAGGTCATTTCCAGCGTGTCTGTCAGAACAAGACTGCAGTAGTGTGCATTGAAGAGAAAGAGGAGGATAGTTTCTTCCTGGGCTCAGTCTCAGGTGGCAATAGCATGTGGACTGCCGATGTGGAGATAAGATAGAGAATGTTAACATTTCAGCTTGACACAGGAGCAGATGTAACTGCTTTATCGGAAAACGACATTAATGACATACTTCTGGGGACATAAAAGCCTGTTCTCCAGAAGCCAGAAAGGGAAGATTCCGTTAGAGGTAGTGGGCTTCACTAGACTGCAGCTGAGGTATGGATCCAAGCAGACTCAGGAGGAAGTCCATGTTGTCAAAAATCTGAGCACACCCTTGCTCGGACTACCAGCCATTACAGCTCTTGGCCTACTCATGCGAGTTGACAGCATTACAATGGACACTTTAAAGGTAACCTACCGCAAGCTATGTATGGGGACTGGGTGATATCCAACAAGCATATCACATAAAGCTGAAACCAAATACTGTGCCATCCTCTTTAAAAGCACCAAGGTGACCAGACGTCCTCTTTTCCCTGGACATGTCCTCTTTTTGAGACCTGCGTCTGGCGTCCAGCTGGAATTTTAGAATCGTCCAGGATTTTGAGCTGCCTAAAGATTCGTCATGTCATGAGCATCTCTCATCAACTAACGGCTGTCCGGTGCACGGCCGTTGGCCCGAGATGCGGCCGAGATGCGCATAAAACATATCAACCCCCCCACCCCCCCGGACCACGGCTGAACCTCGGTAATTCTCGCAACCACGTCGTCTTCCTCCCCAACCACCCCCCACTTAAAGAACAGTTGATGGCCGACAGCGTTTGCTCTGAAATTGTGCTTAGATGGATGGCCAGAGCATGCAAAGCAGGAACATTTGTTGAAACACTTTTGGCCAGAGCGAGCCACACTCACAGTGAAGGACGGACTGTTGCTGAAAGACACTCGTCTAGTTATTCCATCAACATTGCGGAATGATGTGCTAGCCAAACTTCATGAGGACTATCAAGGCATTATGAAATGTAAAAAAAAGCACGTGCCCGCCAGTCTGTGTGGTGGCTGGGTCTCAGCCAACAAGTGAATGAAATGGTGTTGAAATGCAGAACATGCCTGCAAGAGCGTCACTACCACAGCGAGCCACTAATTCCATCAGACTTCCCTGCATGCCCATGGCAAAAGTTAGGGGGAGACCTCTTTGAACTAGGAGGTAAAACATACTTACTCGTTGTTGACTACCTTTCAATGTATGTAGAAATTGCACTCCTATCTCACACAAGATCCAATGATGGCATCACGCACCTAAAATCAATTCTTGCTCGCCATGGCATCCCTGAGATCCTGATGTCTGACCTCAGTTTTCAGGACAAACTATCACTTCCTTTGCAGCTTCATATGGATTTATGCACATTACGAGCAGTCCCAAGTTCCCGAAAAGCAATGGGGAAGCAGATCACGCTGTACAGTCTGTGAAAAATCTTCTGAAAAAGGCAGCTGATCCGTACTTAGCTTTACTTGCATATAGAGCCACACCCGTTCAGAATGGGCACAGCCTGGCTCAGCTTTTGATGGGTTGTCATCTTCGCACCACAGTGCCAACTATGCCCTCTGTGCTTGACCCAGCACTGCCCGACCGCAGCCTGCTGGTCCGGAAGGACGGAGAGAGGAGGATATCAGATGCTGTAAATTACAACAAGCGTCATAGTGCAGAACCACTCAGGAACCTGTCGTCAGGAGAGCAGGTATGGATTACAGACACCAAAACAACAGGGACAGTGATCCAGAACCATAACTCTCCAAGGTCCTACCTAGTGGATGTGCCTCAAGGGGTGGTGAGACGCAACCGCCTACATCTAATACCATTAGAGACACCTTCACAGGATGAGGCCACATAACAGCAACAGGAGCCACGGCCAGTCCTACGGCAGGGTACTATGTCACCTGCTATGGGTTCTTCAGCTCCTCCTTCAGAGACTTCCACCCCTAGAACAAGGTCTGGGAGAGCCATTAAAAACCCACTAGGCTGGACTTGTGAACTGGAAAAAAGGGATGTTGGAGTGGAAAAATTGGATGTTGGAATGAAAAAAAGGGATGTTGGAATGGAAAAAATGGGATGTTGGAATGAAAAAAAGGGATGTTGGAATTGAAAAAAAGGAACTGATGAATGTTCATGCTGACACGTTACAGTTGCTTGAAAGAGGTGTTGCACTTTATGGAGTGTGGTTTAAGCTCAGAACAACTTGATTTAAGGAGTTAAGGTACAATAGCAGATTGGAAGTGTGACTTAGTTTATCAGTGCTCACAAAGTGTTCATCCTTGTTTTTCCGTCACAGGTTTGAAGAAACTTATGGGAAATTGGTCACACTTTGTTCTAAAACAAACCAGACAAGACAACAAGACAATATTTAGTAGAGTCAACTATAGCTACAGTACTAGTCTGAATGAATACAGTATTATACTGTATTCTAGCCACAGAGAGGTATGTGTGCAAAAATGTAGAACAGAGGTAGACAGCAAAAAAAAATAATTGTGCAAGTATAGCAGCAGCAGGATAGAGAATGTGCAGTATTATAAATTTGCTCCAATTCTCATGCTCCCTGTTTGATGGTGGACAGGGGCTAGCATGGGCTCTATTTGGTTACGCAGTCACACACTCAACAGGATGCATTGTGACATTCCTCTTATAACTATTGAAAAAAGCATTGAAAAATGTTGTGACTTCTGCCTTCTGAGGGTTTGAACCAGATTGGATCACCTGCTCTGTCCTCACAAATTAATGAGCCTTGAGAATCAAAAACCTTGTCGCTGGTCTAATAGATTGTCTCTTCTCAGAACAATGTTGGTAGATACTCCCCACTACTGATTGGGAACACCTCACAACTCAATCACCCAGCAATACTGATTTGGCCATTGTCAAAGTCCCTCAGTTCTTTACGCCAGCTCGTTTCTCCCACATCCAACACATTGACTGTGAGAAATGACTGGGACATATATTACTGTCTATTGTATGTCCCAGACCTTGACATACACAATTGTAATGAGGTAACTGACATTATTTGCTTTCCTCTTTGAGTGGTCATAATGGCTCATCAGTGTATAACAATCAGTAACACCAGTATAGCCAGTTTTTCTCCAGTTTCTCTCATATGCATACATTAAATATCAGAAATAATCATGGGCGCTAAACGAGGGAAAAGCTTGACTTAGCTCATGCTCCCATATTGAAAATTAATCTACTAACAGGGCATGGTGTAAACTGTGAAGAATGTGTGTGCGTGTGTCTGTAAGTGAATGTGTGTGGGTCCGTGTATGTGTGTGTGCATGTGTGTGTGTGTGTGCGCGTGTGAAAATGAGCGAGATTAGATTGAATGCAGTGTGAAAGATAATTTTGTGAACTAATTAAATGAGCGAGGCACAGAGTGTGTGGGGTGAATGCCATAGCTGTTTTCAGTGTGATTATTAGAAGCGCATCCACAATTAAAACCACATCTTCAAACCTGACCCTCATTATCCCTGTCTTTCATAGACACACACACACACCCACACACACACACACATTTATATAAAGCATTTACACAACAAAACCCTGCCCTGTCAATAACACTTCAGTAAAAATCTTTTACCTACTTCTGCTTTTTCATATTTTTCATTTTTCAAAAAAACAACAGTCAGGATCTCCACAAGACCACCATGTGAGCAGGTGTATCATCTTGCTGACACGAGTTATCATGACAGAATATGTCCAGTAACATTATAGTGTCGTGTTAACATTCCCACTAAACATTATTGCAACTGTCATGAAAATGAATGGGAAAGTTAACATGATACAGTTACATTATAACATTTATTGCTTTGTTATGCCAGTGTTATGTATGTTATAGTGGTGGTTCTTTAAATAATAACTTTTCATTCTCCCAAAACCTTAAGTAAAACATAGAACAATACATTTCTGACATCTGTTTATAATATTAAATGTACAGTATATAATTTGTTATGGTATATAATATAAATAATAAGAGACATTACATGTTATTGCATATGATATAACAATTCTATTTATATAATATTTAAAAGGCTAAGCAAGGTTCGTTATTGTTTATTAAATTCATTCAAACCTGAGACTTGATTAATCAGTAAAATTATACACAGAACGATTACTAGCATAATCAATTTCTGCAACTCTACCACATACTCACCCCTAAACACTCTAACAAATCCAGAGAAAAAAAGGTTACTAAAATTGACCATATTTTGACATCTGGAAGATCTTACTTGCCCTTCTGATGCCATCCATGCTGACGTCTTTATTATTTTTATTTATTAAGCGGCTTAGCTTGTAGCCTGACAGCGATGGCAGGAGTTGAAAGCAAAAGCCGCTCTAATTTTCAGCCCTTCTTTAATTATTAATTTGGTTTTAATGTTTTTCTTGGGAGCAGTGTTGGATGGAACAGAATCCGCCACTTTGAGCCTTCTATGACCTTTTAAAGTCTGGGTTCATGACCAAGGTCATGGGTTCATCCTTTACAGCGACACACTTGCTGTCCATTGGAATAACTAATTCAAATCCGTTTTACTGGATTAAGTTTCACTTCATTTTCTGCCAATGTTAGTCATTTTAGATTGTCCCTGCTCTGGGTCTCCCCTATTGAGCTCCTGCTAAGCTGGAGAAGAGAAAGAGAGAAATATTCCATCTCTCCTCCATGGCCCTGCAGCCAGTCAAAAAATCCAACAAAACATGGTTCTCCTTAAATAGAACCTTTTTATTAAGGTTTCTGTTCTTTTATCCCAAGCCCAGCATACAATTCTTAGACAGATTATTACAATTGTTCATGCAGCGCATGTGGAAAACTACTACAACGGGAAGGAATATACTGTACGTGTTTATGAGAACATATTTACACACACACATTTACTATGAAAATGGCCTGTTTGTGAGTTGCACCTAAATGTTGACTGTAATTTGCTGTACAGAGATTAGTGTACTATTATTTACCTGAGATTGGTAGCCTGTTCAGCATGTTCAGTCACTAAACTGCCTTCTTATCTGTCTAAAGCATTCTTTAATTTTATGAGGTGTTCTTGAGAAAAGTAACCTGAATTTACTTTCATTCATCCATGATTTGAGTAGTGCCAGTGACACAATTGCTGGAGACTTGCTAACCATTGCTAACCATTATAACCATATAACAATACACCAAATAACCTGAGATGCCACACAGTGTGAGGAAAATGATACAAAGAACAAGTCACACAAAATATTCTTGTGGAGGTGTGACATTAATGAGCTAATGATTTTTCCTCCCAAATTGTTGGCCACAGATAGGGAAAAAATGCATTTATATTTCACTGAGACTTCATTCAAAACATTTAAGGAGTTTGTGTTTCCAGTTATGTTTTTGTTCCTAGCAAAAAAACATTAGTTCCTACTTTTGTTTTGTGTTCCAAAAATCACTTTTAAACGAACTCTAAACTGCTGAGTTAAATACCCAGTCTAGAACATATAGCAGTGGCTGTTAAAAGCAACACCCTTTGACTGTTTTGAAATGCCTTAATGATTGGGCTTCTTACTTTGCTTTGTCTGCTCAGTCCACACACAGCACCTAGATCTAGTTTTTTGATCAGCTTTTTTCTGGTCAATAGGTTGTTCCTTGATTTTGGTAGAGCAATAAAACATGTTAGACATTTTAGGACACAGAGGCTCAGTTGGGGAAAACGGGCAACATGAAATTACATTGTAGTTGTAGTTTACAGCATATTTCAATCATTCTGTTTCTAAAATAAGGCCCACTTGGCAGTTTTTGGAGGGCTTGGGCCAACATAATGTATCGGCCCATCACGTGAGTAATGATTTCAAACAAAATTGTTGTTTATGGACATTTTGGACACTAATTCTGACCATTATAAAAATAAAATAAACCAGCATCACAACCGTGTGGAAAAATAAAGACACCGGAGATCCCAAAAATGCAATTATTATTCTTATTATTAATACATTTTGCAATGTTCCCATTACCCATGCTCCCTTGCAATTCCTTTCTAGCCCACTAGGGGAGCATGCCTCACAGTTTGATCACTAGAAATCACACTCTGTGTAGGACCTTTTAAGAACTTGGCATAAAACTCTGTCAGTGCTGCTAGTTATTACTGCTGTTTGTTTGTTGTTATTCAAAATAACTGCATGCAAAGTGATTTTCTTAAGGAAATTGACAATACAATCAGTGCTGCACCAGAGGGGGCGCCCTAGAGCAACACAACCACTTTAGTTCTATTCTCAGTATGAGGATAAGCATTGCATCGCCGAAACAGATCTTGAAAATGGCAGAGGCCATATAAAACACAGTTATAGTCCATACACAGTTTTTTATGGACTGAAAGCACTGTACAACCTGGAGGCACCATTCATGCATGTGCACACACACATTCTTATAAAGGAAAAGGTTCAATTCCATAGAAAAAAACAACTCTTAATACCTTTGAAAGAAGCTATGAGTAAGCATCTTAACGTAAGTGTTTTAAAGCTTAAAGATCTAACAAATAATGTAAAGGTTCTACTGCAATAACAGTGTCTTTCCAGACCCCCCATATATCCATCCAGACCCACTTAGGAAGCAACAGTAGTCACTATAAACACCTTAAAGATCCAAAAACACTTGCAAACAGTGTGCAAAGTGCTGGGCCAAGCAGACCAAGAGGGCGACATCACATCTGTCTTATTGCTCCCAAACACACACTCCAATTTTTTCTCTTTTTTTTTCTTCTTTTTCTCTCTCTCTA
>JBBIGA010000126.1:19794870-19805218 GCA_037576975.1 Alestes dentex
ATGAAATCTTTTCTATATGATCAGTTACCAAATATTTTCTGTGTTTGACCTGTTAAAGCAATGGTTTCTATAAAGAAGAACATTTACCACTAAATTGCATTTTTAACCCATTCATGCGCGGTGTCCACTACAGTGGACAGTTGTGTATCTCTGTCAAAATAAGTACTTTAAAAAAAACCTCTATTTCACATGTTGTTAGTCTTGTTTGAGAGAGTAGAGAATACTAGAGAGGGGTTGTACTTGATCTGCAACAAAGTTAAGGTCAAAGTAACATTCACATGAATTCGGGGTCCCCAGTAGAACATTGCCCTGAGTGTCTCACTGCCTCTGCTGGCTTGCCTTCTTGCCGTAGCACATCCTTGGACCATCCCAGGTAAGCAACACACACCCCCCCAGCTGCCCACATGATGCAAAGTAACGGGGGGCAATTCTTTCTCTGCATTTAACCCATTTAACCCATTCACCATGTGAAGCAGTGGGCAGCTAGGAACACAGCACCTGGGGAGCAGTGTGTGGGAATGGTACCTTGGTACCTCAGTGGTGCCACTTGCAGTCCTGGGATTCAAGCCCACAACCTTCTGATCACAGGGGCAACTCTCTAACCACCAGGCCCCCAATTGCTCTTTTGGCAGCGCCACACGCAGCAAGCTTCCACACTCTGAGAGCTTTTTATCTTAGTCACCATCAACTTTTTATCTCTCATTGGATCATTTTTGGTCTGTTCTACCACTGTATACAGTGAACACCCCTAAGACCTGCTGGTTGGAGATGCCCTGACTCATCTAGCCATCACAACGTGGCTGCAAGAGGAATATTGATGACAAATTGAGGAGATGGATAACACGAAAGGTGACCAAAGACCACAGAACAACTTCCAAAGAGATTAGAGGTGAACTCCAAGGTCAAGGTACATCTGTGTCAGATCGCACCATCCATCCCTATCTAAGCCAAATGGACTTCATAGAAGACATCCGAGGAGGACACCACTGTTGAAAGCAAGTCATAAAAAAGTGAGACTGGAATTTGCCAAAATGCATATTGACGAACCACAAAGCTTCTGGCACAATGTCCTTTGGACAGACGAGACAAAACTGGAGCTTTCTGGCAAGTCGTATCAGCTCTATGTTCACAGACGTAAACATGAAGTATACAAAGAAAAGCACACTGTCCTTACTGTGAAAAAAGTCAGAGGTTTGGTTATGTTCTGGGGCTGCTTTGCTGCATCTGGCACAGGGTGTCTTGAACCTGTGCAGGGTACAATCAAATCTCAAGACAATCAAGGCGTCCTGGAGCGAAATGAGCTGCCCAGTGTCAGCAAGCTTCGTCTCAGTTGCAGGTCATGGATCCTCCAACAGGATAACGACCCAAAACACACAGCTAAGAACAAAACATTGGACTGATCTGAAGTGGCCTTCTATGAGCCCTGATCTGAATCCTACAGTATGTGGAAGGAGCTGAAACATGCAGTCTGTAGAAGACACCCTTCAAACCAGAGACAGCTGGAGCAGTTCATGAGAAGAGGGCCAAAAGACCTGTCAACAGGTGCAGAAGTCTCATTGACAGTTACGGAAATTGCTTGATTGCAGTGATTGCCTCAAAAGCCCAAAAACGTCACATTGCCTGCTTGGATAAACCGGACGTGCAGGTGTGAGAACCTGCTGAATTATGGCTCTCCATGCTCTACACACTCTACAATGTTTCATTGGTTTTTTTTATTATTATGTTGAGCAACAATCCAAAAGCAATGTCTGATTTTCAGTATTTTTTTAATATATATTCTTACTTTGGTCAGTTTCAAGTTATTTCAGTGACCATTGTGGGTTTTTCTTTCTTTAACAGAGGGGTACCAGCAATTTTGTCCACGTCTGTATATTCCATCCATTGACAGGTGCCATTGTACCAAGATGATGAATGTTATTGACTTCACCTGTCAGTGGTTTTAACGTTGTGGGTGACTGATTTATACATGAAAGTGACATATAATCCCAAATCCAACAGACAAATATCTGAATGTTTTTATGTAACAGAGTAGATCCCCGTTTTATGGCATGAGTGCCTTCACCTAATGCAAAACAAAGAAGCCTGACATTTTGACATCTCTTTTGCACCACTGCTTGGGCAAATATGGGCAGATGTTAATGTGAACTTGGCCTTTCTGAGGTGATCATCATCGTTTTCATCACAACGATTTTCCAGAACAGATCAAAACAAGACTCTTTTTACTGGGTTGTGAGGTAAAAGTGAGTGTTTATATCCCTCAGCCTGGGGTCTGAGTTTCTGAAGCAAAGGCAATCATCCCTGTCTTTACAGAAGAACTTTGTGGTTTAAGAACAAGGCTGCCTTTGAGGAAGAGATTAGTGTTCTGTACTCTAATGCAGTTAGACAAAGCTGGATTTCCTTTCAGTCAAGAGTGGACCTGTCTGCTTGTGTTTATTAGCTAAAAGGTCACCATGTCCCCTGACCTATGCTCTTGAAGACACTCTGCTCTTCATTCAATCTAGTCTTACATGGCTTTCAGTGTGGATAATTTGCTCAGTATTGATCATTCTGTTTGGGCAGCAATCTTTAACCAAGCCTAGTACTAAGACTGCGTTCAGACCTGACAAACTTTCGTGCATAAACTTCAACGAGCGAGAAATCTTAATGTTTAATCAAATTCATTAACAATATTAACAGCAAGTCCATTTTCTCTTGTCCCATCTTGTCCTGTTCAGTCCCGTTTGATGACTCGTCCAGCTGTTATTCATTAGGACTCTGCAGACCCACTTTGTCACTGCTGACACTTGGACACCTGGAAATATGGGTTAACTTAATAGAGAAATATCTCTTCTTAAAGTAGGTCAGTGTGCTGAAAGGCCTGCACTCTTTGAGATGGACCACCATTGTCATTGCAGGTGTTTCAGGAGGTCTGCAAGTGTTTATCTGACGGACACAGGCTTCACAAAAGACACTTTGAGGTTTTGTATTAAAGTTTCAAACATCTATACAACGTGAACAACAGAGGCCAATCAGAAAAATAAACAAGTTTCCCCCCAAAATTAATAAATAAAATAAACCTGTGAATAATAAAATAATTCTGTCTCTTAAATCAAAAGAACATCGAATCATCAAATCAAGCGACTGCCGTGAGTCAGCCAGTGGCTGCAGGTGCCCCATTCAAATGGTCCAGAAGCCCTGAAAGGCTCTAGTTGAAATCAAGCAAAACAAATTGACGTCAGCTACTTGTTTCAGGGAAAAAAGGGCTGAAATGTCATCCTTTTATTATGTCTTTATAAGGATGGTTACGTCTGTGTCATCCAAGTCATTTAGGTTTGTTTTGTTTTTTCATGGTGGAGGCTGGGTTATGTAACTCCATGATTCACTCGGCTGCGTTTTCACCTTATTTGTGTTTTGATATCCCTACTGTGTTAAATTGGAAAAAAAGTTTCCAGGTGCACACCCTTTTCTCGCCTCCTTTCGCACTTTTTATGGCGTCTGAAAGAGGAGGCAAAATAGGTCAAAATGGATGAATAAGGGAGGATCAGGCAGCTACAATAGAACCGAGAACACCTGACAGGGGCTGCTCGGTGGGATTATTTCAGTTTGCCCTAGATTTTGGTGTTTGAGTGGCATTTCGGTCGTCGAGTTTGTTTCCTGAAGGTGTCTGCAAGTAGGTCATATCCTCGCTTCTTTGTTAAGATTTCTCATTTCAGAGTGTGAACTGTTGACAGTCAAGTTGAACTCCACAACAACTCCGGACATTTTTGTTTTACAGGTAAAGATATTTTAATCCGGGTTTGGATTATCACATGGGCATTTTTAGGCGTAGATTAACCAGTTTTCTTACATTTCTGCTGAAAAGATGACGATTGCAACGTAATCATTCAAACAGCAGAAATATTTTGAGACCAGCGCAAATACTGCCAGGTTTTTGCTAAATCTCAGTCCTGTTAGCATGAGCAGCATTACAATCACAAACAAAGAATTGATGGTTGGTGGTTATTTTACAACCAGTCCAAAACACGTAACTCAAAGCACTGAGAGTGATAGAGCAGTTGTCTGCATCAGATTATCCAAATGGAGTATCAGAGAAAATAGCACAATATTATTTATCACAACTTTTAATATGATATATGTATAAAGAACAATGGAGTTTATATGGGAAAGTGTGTATAAATGTTGAAAATGTCAACAAGTACAAAAATGGTTTTCTATTAAATGTCCGGAGGAAACAGACGACGCTGTTGATTTGAAAAAGTCATAACTTCGTTTCAGATTGAGATCTTAACAATTCTAAAATGTCTCCCCAGTGGTGTAAGTGTTTAAGTTTTGACCCAGGCGTCCGTGGCCAGGAATCTGAAAAACATCACTGGCTTCACTCTCACTGGGCGGCTAGGATGTCCGCCCCCCCCCCCCCAGTCACTCAACATGCTCTTAGCCTGGTGTCTGATTTCTGATGGAGCAGAATAGGCTTTTAATGTTCTCCACCTAGCTGAGCTTTTCTGAGTGGTCCAATGATACCGCATAAGCAAATGAGACCTAGCTTCTGGGTGGGAAGTGGTAGCAACTAATTTGGAGGCAAAATTGGGCAAAAAAAATCAAAAACATAAAGAGTTGAGTGTGAGTTCACTTTCCTTAAAAACAGAAGTCCAGAAAGTAAACCTTTCATCATGTGAATGGTTTCTGCAGGCCACTATATATGCAGCTCCGGAAAAAAATGAGACCAATGCAATTTATTTTTAAATCAGCATCTCTAGGAGTATGACAACCATTCCATGCCAGTGTCTGTTAAATTCCTACACGAGCACCTCATTCTGCTTTATGAGGTACTGATTAGTGATCACCTGAATCACATCTTATTTAATGAGGAAAAGTATAAAAACACTGCTGTAATCAACACTCTCCTCTCACAATGAGACCAGTTGGATGATAAAACACTACTAGAAGTCCGTCAAAGGTAATTATTGCCATTTTGTTTAAGAGTGATCAAGAGATTTGTTTTCTTTGAATTATTCAAATTCTGTAAACACTGCATTTCGATGTTTTGTCATTTCCTTTAAAATTGCTTTAAAGAACCACATTATTATTTGGAAAGTAGGAGAAATATTGTTAGAAGGAGCCAGGAGAGTGTGTCTTCTGTTTAGTGTGCTTTTGTTAGGCCCTTGTGCCTTTTTGCTTTTGTATGTGTAGAGTCTGTGTTTTTTGTAATAAAATTCCATCAATGGGAACCTGCGTTTGCGCTTCGCCTCACTCCTCGAGCACGGCAAGATGTGACACACTGTAGAAATGATTGTTAAAATAGCCTACTTTTGGAATTCAACAAGTTTTGTTTATTTTTTTCCCCACAGCGAAATCAAAATATTTTTGTAAAAAAAAACAGCAACAGTATTAAAGTAGCACTGACAGTGTGAGATAGGAATAAATAAATAACTTATTTAAAAGTTTGAACACTTGTAACTGCGCAAGGTCTGCAGTTGCAGAAGTGCATTAAGAGATCTTGCACCTGTCTATAAGATACTCTCCACACCCACAGAACCGACAGACCCTCTAACTGAATTCCAGTTGCATGTAGGACTAGAGGACCTGAATTACCTTTAACCAAAACAACGAGGAAAGCAAGCCAAATTATAACTGACTGTCCTTTTTGCATAACTAATTTATTTCTGGAGCACAGACACAGTTTAAGCAACTGAAGCAGCTACTTCTTTTTGCAGGGAAACCAAAGACATTTTTGTAATCTTTGTACAGTTATACATCTTAATTGCTTTCCACAGCAATTATAATAACATAAATTCAACTTTAAAGTAATCGAATTAATAACTGAACAATTATATCTACCCACCCAGAAGTGGTTTATTTTGGATTTGAACCCACAACCTCTTGGTTCAGAGGCAAGTATCCTACCCAATAGGCCACCACCACCCCTAAACATCTAAAAGAATACAATAAGAATACAACAATGTAAGCATTTTGACAAGATGCTCTTTTTCTTGCCATCTTACCATCCTATCAGTGGTTAAAAAATGATCCTGAATTGAACTGATGGTTTCATTTTGGAATACATAATCCACCTGTGAATCAGTAGCCCTTCCACCATGTGCATCATGCAGTCTCAAAAATAAAAAGACTTTTCTCCAACTTTACCTTTGTGCTAGAATGTCCCTTGACTGTAATCATATATATAAATAAGTGTGAGAACAGTGGTCAGTGGTATGCTTTATTTGTTTACGTGTTTTTTAACAGATCCTACATAATTTTAAAGTTTTGAAGAGATTTGGAGAACGGTTTGGGGCTGGCTCAGGGGCTGGTTCTAGAGAAAACTGGCTCAGGGGCTGGTTCTACATGCTGCATGGGTAAATGAATGTAAAACTATGGGTTGAGACCAGGACTGAAACGGTTACGTTTAAAGTGACCTGTATCTTAGCGGCCTTATACAAACTGTGAGTGCTTTCCGCAGCCATGCCTTCGCTGCAGGGATAATTACACCCGAGTGACGGTCATTCGCTGTCGCCAGGCACAGGCTGAGCACTGCGTCACCTTTTCTCAGGTTCTCCACACAGTAGCTTAACCTCTTCGAAATCTCCTCAGTTACGGCCACGCCCCCACAAACTGGGTCCCAAACATAGTTCAGCCAACAGCAAATGAAAGAGATAAGCTGCTGCCTGGCACAGCGCAACTGACATTTAAATCAGATTTCAGAGGGCTGTTTTTGGCCTCATTTGCTGTAACCAACAACACTGGCTAAATCTACATCTGTGGGCTTTAAAAACAGTAACGGGGAAGAATGAGTTCAAGTGAAACTAATGGCCTAATGATAGATGCACAATGTCAGTTAGGGGCCTTTGGTTATTAGTTCAGAATAAATGAAACAAGAAGTTTATACTGTAGGGTGGAATGAATTAGATGACTACACAAAACTGAATTGGAATATGATTGCAGTCAATCCAAATTGCATAATTAGTGGAGTAAGGAGTAGAAAAACCTGTCCATACTGAGGCTTATGTAAAGAAAATGTCACTTATCCTAAGTGCATGTGTGCGTGTAACATTTCCTCTACGAACAACGCTCCAAGTCTGAACGGCTTTTGGTAATTTTTGAAAAAAAGAAATACTTTGCCTGTTTGGAAAGTCTTGGAAGAGAGAGAACTGGAGGTCTGGGCAGCTTCTGCATGAGTGAAATAATGATAAGGGAGAGGACTCAACTGCAGAAAAAAGTTTGATAGAGGTTAAAGAGTTTGTCTTGAAAGACAAAGTTCAGTCGTTGGAAATCCATGTAACAAAGACGACTCAAATTCCCAATTCATAAGACACTCCAAGTAGTGGCAAACACAAGGGTACGACAAAACATGTGATCCAAAAAGAGGCAGCAAAAAGTCAAAAACCAAAAACGGGAGTTTCATAGGCAATTCAAGAGTGTAAGTCAAGCGTCCATTTGTCATACATGAAGACGCCACAACACACAGTGTGAACAGAATGAAATTAAACTTAAACATTTAACCCATTTAACACATTTAACCCATTCATCAAGAGAAGCAGCGGGCAGCCAGGAACACAACGCCCAAGGAGCAGTGTAAGATACCTCAGTGGTGCCACTAGCAGTACTGAGATTCAAATCCACAACCTTCTGATCGCAGGGGTACCTCCCTAACCACCAGAACACCAACCACGCCAAGTCAAGGTGCAAAAACATTCAACAACAGGAATTAAAGAAATGCAGAAGAAATACACACCAGCCGCAATAATACTGTCTAAATTTAGTCCTTTAACAGTCCTGCATCTGGGTGAATGTCCGTAGCGCTCCTAGCGGAGAGGAGGGTGAACTGCAGCTCAGTTTGTCACAGTGAGCTAGAAGGATGGACTCCACCTCTGAAGAACAGAGAAGAATGAGGAACAGAGTGGAGTGAGAGTGCGAAACCTCGTCTTTGAAAAGACGAGAACCAGATGGAAATTCACTCCCATCATATTCACTCAAACTTTAGCGAATAACCCTAGTCAGTTTAATTTAAACAACTGATGAAGTTTTAAAGAATACCAAGGAAAGAATCTCCATGTGTGAGCGTATAATACTAAACTCCACATTCATTTGTCCAGTGGTGCCAAAACACAGCCACACACTTAACTTGCTTAATGTAAATAAAGCATTTCTAAAATGGAGCTGAAGATCATCAGGGGTCAGTTCATTACACTCTACACATGCAAAAGACACTCGTTTACTGAGCATTCCCTCTGAAAGGAAGGGTATCAGGGTATTAATGAGGAAGGGGGGTCGTCCTCCCTGCAGTAACGGCCATTCCTCTTCTGGGAAGTCTTCAATGTAGATGTTGGAACGTTGCTGTGAGGACTTGATCCATGCAGTCAGATGACTGTGCAGTGGAGTTTACTGTATATCTGTGTCTGTCACTGTGCATTTAAGATGTTCATTTTAAACTCCTCTCCGGTTCCAGACAAACCAGCTCCCCTGTGCTTTTGCGGTAGTAAATGACACTGAAGTGTGTGAGTGCTTGAGCATGAGGGTGCTGAAGCACTGAGGCTTACACTGGCCGGTTGTAACCAAGAGGCCAGACGGCTGCCATGGTGACGAGGTCTCGACTTCCAAGTGAGACCAGAGCTATACTCCCACTATAATCTTTCTTTAATGTGCGCTATAAAACAAATGTTCCCAAGGTGTGTGTGTGTGTGTGTGTGCATGTGTGTGGTTACTATAGAAACGTTGCATTTGACAGGATGCTCATTAAGTTGTAGAATCTAGTGCAAACTGCATTCGGAACAAATCGTTCCTTTTGCTACGGCAAATAATGTAATGGGTGATTGATTGCGTAATTCCATCCTTTAGACATTACTTTTACACTTTTCGATAATTGGATGTCTCAGCAGACCCCACTAAGACAAACAGACTGATTAGAAATCCTGAATGCTGTGCTGAATAGTTTTGTGCCAGGCTGCTGAAAGCAGAGGCTCGCTTTGGCAGGAAAAAGTGAAGGACCTACAGTATAAAGAAAAGGATCCATAGGGAAAATACATGTGGGGATTCAGGTACTCCATCTCAGTGCTGTGAGATTAACGGGTATCTATAGACAGAATGAAAAGACTTTCTGCAAAAAGAAATATAAGAAAATGATCAATGGAAAATGGTCGGAAGGGTACAATTCCAGCAACAACACCCAACTCAAGGGTTGCAGCAGGACCCTCCAGTCTAGATTCATAAAATGGCGGTTTTTACATTAAAAGCAAATAACATGCCGGCAACAAGTTTATGCATGATGCATAGCTTCAGCTTCTCATAAAAAAAGGTTTATCGAGATACTCTTTGTCACAGCTATCTTCCAAGCAGGCTGTCTTTAGTGAAAGCAGTGTATTAGTAGCATTGACATTCAGTAGGAGTTTACAAGCACCAGTCAAATGACCTCCATCCCTTATATCACTTCATTTATAGGGACTCTAGAGACTCCTGTAGGTTTGAAACTCCAGACCAGTTTGACCACCATGGATCACCTGCACGTACAGCCCAACCTCTGACCAAATCTACTACTCACTCGAAAAGACACTGCAGACACAAACTCCTACAAAGATCCGACTTTTGGTAACTATTTGTCCTTTTCCTCTGGAACAAGGAGCCGCGCCGTACTCCTTTGTTGGGAGTTGTCTACGAAGCATGGAGGTGATCCAGGACGTCACTAACAAGTTATCTGGGTTCGGTTTTCATCACACAGGTAAAGAACGCAGAGAAAACATTAAACACTCGAACAAGCCTATAAATAATAAAAGACCACAATAACAAAAGCGGCTCTGACAGAAAAACTTTCCGCCGGTTCGCTGGTTCTGCATGGGTGTGGTTTTGGGACGATGACATAAACTGTGAGGAGAGAACTGCACTGCTGAGGCCTCAGAAACACTGTTACTGGACTGAGATACAAAGAAAAATCAAAGTTTAGGTCCAGCACGGTTCCTGTGCCTGCAGAAACGTGCCTTATAGGTTCTACAGCTCACCAGTGATGATGTTTGCGCACTAAGACCTTTTACTGTTACTCATTACAACAGTGTAATTCTTCTGTTCTGTCTCACTACACATCATCGCCCAGAGGAGGATGGGTTCCACTTCTGAGTTCTGGTTCATTCCTCCAGCTTTAAGAAGCTGCTTCACTCACTGGGGGTTCAGACCTCCTCTCTGTAAAGCTGCTTTGTGACAAGATCAGAACTATATAAATAATGAAGCTTTAAAATAAGGGTGCTGGCCTAGTGGTTAGGATACTTGCTTCTGGACCAAAAGGTCATGGGTTCGAATCCTACCTTCAACATCCCACCACTGGGTTCCTGAGCAAGACCCTTAACCCCAAGTTGCTCCAGGGAGACTGCCCCCTGTAGTTAGAGAA
>JBBIGA010000126.1:19805318-19820171 GCA_037576975.1 Alestes dentex
GGCCATCTCAGTCTCCTGACCTCAATATCATTGAGCCACTCTGGGGAGACCTCAAATGTGCAGTTCATGCAAGACAGGCCAAGAATTTACAGGAACTGGAGCTTTATGCCAGGAAGAACGGGCAGCTTTACCGTCTGAGAAGATAAAGAGCCTCATCCACAGCTACCACAAAAGACCTCAAGCTGTCATTGATGTTAAAGGGAGCAATAAACGGTATTAAGAACTGGGGTATGTACACTTTTAATCAGGGTCATTTGGGTAGTTTGTGTTGTGACTGTGATTTAAAAAGAGTAAACACAGTTGTTTGACAATAAATGGCTTCAGCCAACCACTAAACAAGAGTGAAAGAAAAGTTTTTGTGTTGTCATTCATATTCTCTGAAAATAGGTTAAGAAATCATAAATTCTGCCAGGGTATGTAAACTTATGAGCACAACTGTATAGTTTTGCAAGTAATGTTGATGATAAAATAGATGTAAATCTGGGGACTATTTTGCATTCAAGAATCAAGATTCTTCATTTGTCACATACACTGTTATACAAGTACAGTGTGTAGTGAACAGTGCCCCTGAAACGTCCCAGAGACTGCAATATAGTAACAACAAATTAAAGAGAAAGTTAAACACAAGAACTAAGTAATAACAAATATGTAGAAAATAGATTCAAATCATATATTGAAATACAGTATATGCCAATTTCAGGTGTAAACATGACTGAAGTGTCCAAATGTAACCCCTTGCATGCATCTCTCTACCACGTATGAATTTTAAGAGATTACTATCACAAAAAACAACGTCTCAGGCCTGAGGCAGCATACTCATAACCCTTTCTTGTTATGAAAGGGTTCAGACGCCTGGTTCTATTCACCAGCACTGTAAACAATTCACTAGAACAAAGCATTTCATATCAACACACTCTGATTGACTTTGTTGACCATTTACTCTTGCAGAAACTTAGAAAAATGGGTGGAACGCTTTTAAGTTCCCCTTTATCAGTAAACGTATCCGATTTTGTTATGGCAGTGAAGAACCTTTGGTTATTACAGAATGCACATAATCACAAGAACGAGTCCAAGTAGAACCAGAACAGCCGTCACTTACCTTTTCTCAGCAGGGCCATGATTCATTCTGACATGCCTGCAAGGAGAGAGCAGAGAAATCAGACATTCGGCTCGAGGCGGTTATGTTGTGTTATTTCCCCAAAATGTTTTATTAATTGTTTCATGCTGACAATTAGTTGCCGTTGTACTTGATCAAACTCTCGTGTGACTAAGCCATTTCTAATCTGTCATTTTCTGGGCTCTGCTGCTTATATATAATGTCCATTGTTCACCTCCAGCAGTCCCTGAGTCCCCTGTGTTCCAGCACACATGTGGAACTGCTTTAGAGGATTCTCACAGCCCTTCCTTCCTGGTGGCATTCTTCACTGAGCTCCTATCTCTGGCTTACCAATATTTCACTTCAAATCTCTCCCTCTTCTTTTCCCTCCCTGGAGAAGCTTGGCCACTGTGGCGCCTCAGAGCAGAATAAACATATGACTCTTTTCTGGCTGTTTTAAGGGCGGTGAAGCCAACTTCACCAAACAAAAGCCGTGCGAAGGCGTATTCATTTGGCACGGCCTTCAGTGTGCTGAGAAAGAAAAGTTGAAATTGTGGCCCAGTTTTTCAGAGCTGGGGATCAACTAAAAATGAGCTAAAGCGAGGCTGAAAAAGCACTCATAACACATCAAGAGCACACACTGTTTTTATTTGCCTCTGTTGTTCATGTACAATATATGGACAAAAGTATTGGGACGCTTGAGCATTGCACCAACAGGGACTTCAATATGGAGTCGGTTCCCCTTTGCAGCTATAACAGCTTCCACTCTTCTTGGAAGGCTTTCCAGAGTTTCTGTGGGAATTTGTGTCCATTCATTCTGCAGAACATTTATAAGGTCAGGCACTGATGTTGGATGAGAAGGTCTGGCTCACAATCTCTGTTCCAGTTCATCGCAAAGGTGCTGGATGGGGTTGAGGTCAGGGCTCTGTGCAGACCAGTCAAGTTCTTCCACACCAAACTCCTCCAGCCATGTCTTTATGGAGCTCGCTTTGTGTACTGGGACACAGTCATGCTGGAACAGAAAAGATTCCTCCCCAAACAATGTCCACAAAGTTGGAAGCATGGTGTTGTGCAGAATGTCTTGGTCTGCTGAAGCATTAAGATTGTCACTGGAAGAAAGGGGCCTAGCCCAAACCCTGAAAAACAGGTGTGTCCTAATACTTTGTGCATATAGTGTATCTATGTTCATTGCTGTTTGGCTTTCCATAGGAATAAAGAACAGCTCTCTCTATATATTGATCAGTCGTAACATGAAAACCTGCTTGATTAGATTTAAGTCTGGGGCTTTTGTAGGCCAAGGCAACACACATGTTCCTCAAATCAGCTCTGAACAATATTTGCACTGTGGTAAGGAGCATTATCCTGCTGAAAGAGGACTCTGCCATTAGGGAATATTGTTGTCATGAAGGTGTGTACTTGGTCTGCAACAATGTTTAGGTAGGTGGTACTTATTGAAGTAACATCCAGATTCCAAGGCTTCACAACACTGGCCAGAGCATCCAGTGCTGCAGAGCATTCCATCCAGTGCTCCAGTTCTGTATCCACTGTAGGTGCTTTGAATGGTAAACGCTGGCAGACAGGAGTCAGCATGGGCACTCTGACTGGTCTGTGGCTATGTAGACTCATACGCAGCAAGCTGTGATGCACTGTGTTCTGACACCTGTCCATCAGAGCCAGAGTGAACCTTTTTAGCAATTTGTGCTACAGTAACTCTTCTGAGAGACTGGACCAGATGTGCTAGCCTTCACTCCCCGTACTCTTCAGTGAGCCTTGGGCACCCAGGACCTTGTTGTCCTTTCTTGGACCACTTTTTGTACATACTGACCACTGCACATGAGGAACACCTGAAGATGCTCTGATCCAGTCGTCTAGCCATCACTCTCTGGCCCTTGTCGAAGTAACTCAGATCCTCACACTTACCAATTTTCCCAGCTTCCAACACATCAACTTCACTTCCTGCCTAATATATCCCACCCCTTGACAGGTGCCACTTTAATGAGATAATCACTTCACCTGTCAGTGGGTTGAATGTTGTGGCTGATGGGTGTATGTAACATCTGTGTAATTGCTCCTAGATAATGAGATCAAATGAACAAAACAAGAGATGTTATCTAACACGTCCTGTTGCTCAGTTATTTGCCCCGAAAGAAAAAAACAATAATCTTACATATATCCAGTCACATGTTGCATAAGTTTAATTTGATCTGAATTGTCATATGTATCTTTCTTTCAACTCTCGGTAAAGTCAAACACTGGGCTCAGATTAGAAAAAAACAGTTATATAACGGTTATATTGATCTGTACCTAAAGTCAGGAATCTCAATGTGAAACCAATGATTTTTTTTTTCCCCCAGCTCTCTTCCCATTCCACCTGATCAGTTTTATAAGGGCCAAAAGTACATCATGTCTCCTTCTCTTCTGTCTCTGTTGAAGAATGGAAAATCACCAAGTCTCCTGAGCCATCAAAGATGAGCAAAGCACAGAACCCGTATAGATTTGAAAAATGTATATTTCAGATTTGAACATTTGTAAACCTGGTGCAGCAAAATGCAGAGCAGCGGGTTTTATTTTGAACATTAGTGTTGCTGTCTCCATTTGGCTCTCTGAATGAGTCCCAGTGTAGTGATAAAAAAAATTCCACCAACATGGCCTGAATCCAGGCTGGTTTTTTTTTTTTTTTACAGACCTGTGTGCTGATGAGTGTACCATGTTTGAGCAGTTCCCTGAAGGGTTTCAGAAAAAAAATGACCAAACAAGGCCAGTACAAGAGGCTAGATTCTGTAATCTGAGGTTTAACATGAATTGTCCATGTATTTGCACTGCATTTGAATTGAAGAGACTTTAGTATACTGAGTTACTGTGTCCAGTTTCTGTCCTGTGTCTGAGTCACACAGGCCTTTTTCCATGCTCTCCGTCACCCGGCAGGTCCTGCCTCTGCATTAGCTACAGGGTGAGCAGCAGCCAAGTTCATGCCAGTGCCAGTCTGATGGGCTCCAGCGCTGAACAGAATCTGATGCAGTGGCCTTGCTGGTCTCGCTGCACTCCCACAAGCTTTCTGACTGAACGTGGGCTCCATAACCCTTCGTAGAACATTCATCCAACGAAGCCAGAGTCATACACTCCTAAAATCACCACGAGTTGTCACTGAGACATGCTCCAGGAGAGAAAAGCAGTCTTACCTCCAGCATATCTCCATTCAGTCGGTCCTCTGTGGAACAGTTTGCCCACTCAGCAGAAGAAACGTTTCACTACACAGTCATTGTGCATATGAAGGCATTTGGGTGAGCAACTCTGAGTCAGCTGCAGACACCTCCCCCCACAAATCTCCCGCAGCCAGATGTGCTCTGTCCTGCTCCGAGGAGGAAAAATGAAACCAGAGCAGCTTCTTCTCCCCACTTTCAGCAGGTGAGCGTTCCACTAATTAGCATGTCATTCAAACTCAGTCATTTTCTGCCAAATTACAGCAGAATTTATGTCACCTTGTCACAGGACAGTGGAAGAAACCAATCAAACTTTCACACAATGCAGTGTCAGTCCTGGAACATCACCCAGATGAGGTACCATGTCACATCTGGTTTAGCACTGAAAGTTAAACACAACAAACACTAGAAACAAACAGATATGATCCGGTGTCTAACACAGGTGACTTCCCTGTTCAAACACACCAGATTCAGCCCACCTGTTAATTGCCAAATCAAACAACTCCTCAGACTCTGTAGATATTTATTATACTGCACATTCTCTATCCTGCTGCTATAAACAATTAGATTTTTTGGTCTACCTGTTATGCATTTTTGCACATTACTCTCCAGTGCTTTTGCTGAGGTCTCTACTGCTAGAATGCAGTATGTGTCATAATACTGTATTCATACAGACTGGTATGGCAGCTATTTTGTCACCTGCAATAAACGTCTTGTCTGTTTGTTTTGTTGCTTTTGTGTTTTTCTTGCACTCTCCTTTATCTTGTCTGCACTTGTGGTCTTCTTGTTTCTGTTCTTGTGTTGCTCCATGGTCCTGAAGGAACATTGTTTCATTTCACTGTGTACTGTGTATTTTTGTTAAAATGACAATAAACCTACTTGACTTGAAAAGTGGGTGTGTTTGAGGAGGGGAACTACCAAACTGCACTGGACACCAGACCTTCAGGACCAGAGTTGGGCACCCCTGGATTAAGGGATGAAGCCCTGTACGCTTGTGGTAATACATTGTACCACATTACATAACATCCACACTATACTGTTACATTACCGTTACACTGTTGTGGTGTCTATTGTGTTGTTGTATTGTTTCTGTCGTACAGAAACAAAACTTAACTTGTATTCTGTTGAATGTATAGCAGTGGCACTCCTTCATGGCAGTAGAGTCCAACCTGGGCATGTGTGTAGCTGCACTCAATTTATATCATAGAAACATGTTTTCATTTAATCAGCATTGTAACTGTGCAAATGGGAAGTGATCTCAGATTTACATCCCATTTGTACTGTTACGTTGCTGTATCATTTATTTATTGTATTTTTTCCGTCATCCCTTCCATCCACTTTGTTCAATACTGCTACCTGCGTCCCATGCAATATCCTTCTTCTGGTGCAATACTAGTCCTGTATACACTGTACTGATCATTTACATTACTGTTACATTGCTGTGGTGTCTATTTATTGTATTGTTTTGTATTGTTTTTGTCATAACTCGCACTTTGTTGAATGCTGCTATAAGTTGCACTGTAGTCCGTGGAGACCATCACAGCTGCTGATGACAAAGTAACCTTGCACCTTGAAGTCCTGGACTATACCACATTCTGAAAGGAGACTAAAATGTTGTCTACCATTAGGTTTAATCCCTATGAATTAAACACAGAAACCAAAAGACACTTCAGAGTAAAGAAAAAATCAATTTAGTTGTATTTAGTTGCAGGTTCAGTACCATGTCTTTCAAGTATTTACATATTCCCAGGGTCATGTAAATAAAGGTCTAACAATATGTACACTGTGCAAAGAGTTTAGTGTATAAGGCAGATGTATACTGACTGATAGTTGCAATTAAAAGGTCCACTGAAGCATGATCTCTTCTGAATAGCTGAGTGTTTGCCTGAAGCCACTACAGGAGATATCTGGAAGTGTTTTCAACATTATAAAGATGCTGGGCTTGTCAGACTGGAGCCAAGATCATTGTGTGGGAATGGCGTAAACCAGTGGCAGCTGGCAATAACAGGCAGGTCCAACAGCTACTGCAACAACATGAGGCGTGAATATGGTACACCTCCAGACCCGCACTTCCCAGACAGTCTGGAGCTTCTTTATATTTCATCAGGCATATTCATGGATATCAGTGAAACTGTGTTTATGTCATGATGGTAAAAGTAATGATTCTTGCCATGTGTGGCCCAAGCCAACCTCAGCATTCATACATAACAGTTCAATTAGAGGACTGAAGTCCCAAATAATCATAGTAACAATAATATCATGCCAGTTATTTGCATTGGCATGGCAAGATACTTTCTATTTTTACTGATGATAAGACTCCAACAACAATCGTTAGTTACACTTGCAACCTCACTATATGTTTTTTCCCTCGTTGAAAAGTTTCAGGCACAGATAGAAAATCAAGTTTACTTTCTTGATTTCTCAGAACACAATATGGCATTTCAACGGTTTTGAGGCGAGGGAGTTCCCTTTTGATGCAAACAGATTAAACTACAGAAACAAACAAGCTGGCTGAACTTGGAGCCATGAGAGAAAACAGTAAAACAGTAAAACAGCAAAACCTGCTCACTGCAAGGGCAGGTATTTAAGGTTCACAAGAAAAATTATTGATCATTACTGGAAGCAATTTGCACATCAAGTCCCAAAATTATGCACACGTCTCCAATACAAAATACAATATGAATCGATTCACATTTAGCACATTCACATATATACAGAATACACCATTTTAAAAAACAAAATAAAAAATCTCTCAAAGCAGAGCCAGAAGCATGGAGATGTTGATGGGCAGTTCTAGCCGTTCCTCTGTGTAATGCATAGTCCTGACCTTCTCAGGCGGGGAGAACAGAAAGGCCACAGGACCTAAACGCTGTTCTACACAAGTAGCACATAGAACACCCCCCTCCTCCACACTGTCCATCTGAAACACAAACACATATGCACATACATGCCCACTATTTGTAATTATATAAACAGATTTACATACAAAACACACACACAAAGGAACAATACTTAGGCCTTTTAAAACTGCAAACTTACATGTCTGAAGGGGACTTTGTAGATGCTGAGTGGTAACTCCTTAGTGATGAGGTTGGGGCACTCTCTGGTACTGCATTTGACAGACTCCTCCTTATTCAGAGCAGTACTGCTGAGCTCAGACCTCAGGAAGTATTCCTACAGCCAAAGAAAAAAAACAAGCTTCTTTAGTCTAGAAAGACTTCATTAGATCAGAGTGAGAATCAACAAATAACGAGTTGTTTATGGTTGATTTTGATTTCTCTACAGCCATACTGGCCGATGGGTGATATGGTGACAAACACCATAATTCCATAAAAGAACATCACTAGGCTGTATTTCTGTAATTCTGAAGGCCGGATGTATTTGAATGAGAGGCTTCAACAGTGTGCGCTGCTGACTTCATGACTGCAGCCCTCTCGTTCAAATACAGCTTGTGATTAGCATCTTCTATTCATGATTCTCATTATAGATTTTGTGGCGTGTTCCTGGTGAGCAGTGTACCAGTCAGTATCTACCAAAGGTCGTCCAAGGAAAGACAACCTGTGATCTGCAACAGTGTTATGGTGGCCTAAGGCTCACTGATGTGCATGAGGAGCAAAGACTAGCCCATCTGGTCTGATGCCAGCGAAGAGCTACTGTGTCATAAACTGCTGAAAAATTAATGCTAGCTCAGAGTACCCCTGTCTACCACTGAAAAAGATCATGTGGATGGCCAGGGGTGGGTGCCCCACTTATCTGGTGAATGCACTATGGAAAGAAGGCACTCCAGCACAGGCAGTGCGATGTTCTGGGCAATATTCTGCTGGAAACGTATTCATATGGATGTTACACGACATGTACCACCCACCTAAACAGACCAAGTACACACCTAAACATTGTTTCTAACCAGGTTCACCCCTTCATGGCAGCGGTCTTCCCTAAAGGCAGTGGCCTCTTTCAGGAGGATAATGCACTACCAAACCCCAAAAACTGTCAAGGAATAGTTTGAGGAACATGACAAAGAGCTCAACGTGGTGACAGGGCCTCCAGATCGCAATTCAACTGAGCACCTGCGGGTTGCACTGGACAAACTATTTAGATCCATGGAAGCCCCACCTCGCAGCTTACAAGACTTAAAGGATCTGCTGTTTTGGCAGCATGAGGGGAATCTACAAAATATTACGCGGGTGGATGGAACATGCAGCCACTGTTGCTTTAACTGGATTAATTTGACACTGTGTTGACTCTTTGGACGTTATGTTATTTTCACATTAATGCAATAAAAATAACCTTCTAATGCTTATTTAGTCAACTACAACAATATACAATGCATTTTGCTGCAAAAAATCTTAAAGATTAAAACTGAGAACAAGAATAAGAGACAAATGCCATTTTACATTGCCTGTAGCAGATGTGCTGATTTCTTTGAATTACATTTAAATTAAATGGCACCCATAAACAATACAGAAACTGAGTAAGCAAGAAATTGAAAGTACTCACTCCTGCAAGTGTGAGGATGTTGCAAATGCTTTTGGTCAGGTATAGCTCTCTCTTGGCTCGAGTTACAGCCACATACAGCAGGTTCCATTCATCGCCATCAACGTTCCTTATACCTATAGAGAGGCTGAGTCAGTACATCCACACACTACCCACACTGGTCAGTATATCCATCCATCAAAATCATAGAAAAGAAACTGCAGGCTACAAAGAGAAATACTGGTTCAAGTCAAATGTGACAATATTGCAGAGACACTACTGTCAGCCAGTGACTAAACATCTGCCTTTGACAGGCAAAGAAAGTCTAAATTTATAGGAAAGTACATCTGGAACAGATGAACAGATATGCAGACTGTCTCTTTATTCCATGCCAATTATGATTGTTTCACTCACTAAGTAATTTAAAATCACTGTCTACCATTTTATGACTGCAGATGCTTTTATGGTGTGACAGTAAGACAAATTAATTTCAGTTTCAGTGGCCTGTAACAGATCACAAAACACAGGTTATTATCAACACGAACCTAGGCTTATATTCATTCTCTGGAGGTTGTGTCGGGAACAGGGTACTTTCATGAAGTCGTCTGACACGACCACAGTGTCAAACTCCAGGCCTTTGGATTTATGCACTGTGCCCAGGATATAATCTAAAAAAGTATTCGGAGAGTGAGACATTAGACAAAAGATTCAGGACTACAGTTTCAATTACAGTTGCATCTTTACATCCTGAATCCAAAGCAATCATTCAGTGCTATATGTCTCTCTCTGAGACGAACCAGCACAGTGTGGGCTTCTTTGGCAGCAGTTGTTGATGCGCTCCACCAGCTCAGGAATGCGTGCGTTGAATTTCTCCACCACGGAGAGCTTTCCTTCCAGTTCACGGTCTTCTGTGTGCACGGTGTACCTCTTCAGTCCTGCATAACCCCCCAGCTTCTCCTTACAGAATGAACGAATAAAGGAGTCCTTAATCATTAGGTTATCTGTGGGTAAAGAATAAACATTATTTTCATTTTCAATGGTGCCAGAGCAAAAAGTAATGGCAATAGTAGGAGAGCACAAACAAATCAACCAAAATGACATTCAGATCATTTTTTGCTTCAAATAAGTAATTGGCAATTGCTCAAATCATTGGTCTACAAAACCAATTCAACAGGCTTATCCTGTTACAAACTCATGTTAAAAACATAACTATAACACCTGGCTATTTACAATTCTTCCTCTCACAAAACATTAGCAAGGCTAAGAAAAGCCCTTGGATCCGTCTTAACTGTAGAAATATTGTGCTGTGTCTAGCAAGGCCATCGGTGTGCTCAGATAAGCTGTGTGGGTTCCTCTGTAAGAAGCTTGAAAGCATCACTAACCCCTCTTGCGTATGGCTTCCGGCTGCATCAGAATCCAGATATCCAAGATTTTGTACAGCCCGAAATTTTCAACCCCCTGAAACACAAGACTGGATTTTAATAAGAGGCGTTGAGCCAAAACAAAAAATCTGCTGTAAACCTGACTACTGAGCTCATATAGCAGTGCCATAAAAATCAATGAAGCAAGAGTTTTCATGTTTAAAGAGTAGGAACAATCCCTACAGATCTGAAGGTGGGAGGAACTAATAAGAACACTTTGTGACAGATACCTAAAACATACGTAACTTTCTCAGGTTTCTCAGGTATTCAGTTTTTAAATCTAGGTAACAGTCAGGTATTTACTTATTCTTTTTCATTGATGACTTGGCTGCTTGCTAAGCAGACCAAGCAGAAATTATATTAGACCTTGTCAGTGTTAGATGAACTTACTCCAACAATGCAGATCTTGCAGTTGGGGTTGGCATCAGTTAGACGCACTGCTTCACTGAACACTGTCGAATTACATCGACACAAAATTGCAGTCTTTCCTCCAGCCTGTGCCCTAGCCAGTTTTATGGACTCGAGCTTTTCCATATTCTCTCCTCTCACACTGCCTGAAGAAGTGTGCGCGCACGCGCGCACACACACACACACACACACACACACACACACACACACACACACACACACACACAATGCAGGCAGCAGTTTCAGACAACAAGGTCTGTTTTCACATTTTTTGTTGCATAAATCATAATAAACCAAAATAAACATACCATCCTGGTGTCCACCAACCAAAATCTTCTTCACTTTTTTGCAAACATCTAGTACAGTAGCACCAATGTAAGCAATCTCAGAGCCAAACCTGAAACTCTGCAAAAAAATAAGGTCAAATAAATAAAGTAATCAAGGATGTACAAATAAGGGTCAAATAAATAAAGGAATCAAGCGTATACATTAACAGCACTTGACAGACACCCTTATCCAAAGCGACTTACAAATATTAGTTACAGGGACAGTCCCCCTGGAGCAACTGAGGGTTAAGTGTCTTGCTCAAGGACTCAGTGGTAGAAAGCAGGGGGGTTTGAACCTGCAACATTGTGTTCATCGGGTTCAAAGGCAAGTGTTTTACCACCAAGAAATAGTTCTGGAAAACAACCTTTAGTGTTTAGCTACAATATCAATTAGTTCAATATTTGGCCCTCACTTGTAATATGAGAGTGTATATGAATGTGACCTTGTACCTGGGTTAGGTAGTACAGGTGCGTGTGCGGAACAACATATAAAGCGTTGACTGCTCCTCTGAATGTATATATCTGCTGATGGGGATCACCGACCAGGATCTTTCCACAGCTCTGAGAGAGCACAATGTCCATGATGACTGAAAAGAAGCATAAACAAACACCCACACAGCACACAACAGTTACAGACACAGGAAAACATCCATCTATCTCGAACTCAACAATAAAAAGAACAGAAAAAGTGGGGCCAGACACTGGATCTCTACCTGGTGTGCAGTCCTGCGCCTCGTCAATAAATATCACGTCATAGCCGTCCAGTACAGGCCTCTGCATCTGCCACAGTTTGAGATAACCTGCGAACGCAGCCTCATATTAAACAAACATCAACAAGCACACTGAAGAGTGAGGACTGTGCATGATTATGTCGGTAAATAAACCACGTATTTTCTTTCGTACTAATCTGACCAAGCTCACCGTCATGGGTCATGTAATGTGCCATTTCTCTGGTGGGCTCCATCTCTACCATTTTGTTCCAGATGTCTTCTGCATCACCAGCAAACAACTGGAAAAAAACAGATCCCATTAAAGATTACAAAAGTTGAAGCCGAACCATTTCACGGCCTAAACCACCCACCCACTAAAATGTCCTTCAAAATATCCTACTATCTAAACATAATTCTACGAAATACGTGTGTCCCAGTCGCTTGAATAACTTTACAAATGAGGGATTTTAACACTTGTTGGTTTTCCATAGCGATCTATAGCTGAATTCCAGATGGTCTCACAGCCACCACAGCTGACCACTTGCCTGAAGCTGATGGTTGAAAAGAATCATTGAGTTGTCAGTCCTGGCAAACTGTTTGGGCAAATAATGATTGGAGGAATCATATTATTATTTCTATAGATGAATAATGGCCCACTTCTATTTGCAGAATTGCTTTTATTCATTTACACTGCAGAAAAGCATCCCCACACCCTCATGCTGCCACCACGTGTGACTTTTGGTGAAGTTATTTTCTGTGGAATGCTGATGTAACAAGACCTCCAAAAAGTCATCAGTACACAATGTTATTCCAAAAGCCTCGGAGGTCGTTAATATTTTTGTGCAAATGTGCAATTTTTGCCCAGTCTCTTTCTGAAGCCAGAATCATGAAGAGTGCCATTATCTGGGGAGTTACTCATGGGCAGATTCACTAATGTTCCAAGCTTTCTCTATTTGTGGACCTGGTGGTTTGCTGAAGTTCCAGAAGATTTCAAAACGGCTTTGAAACCCTTTCCAGTTTCAATAACTTTATTATCTCTTCCAGATTTTCTTTCGATCTTGGCATAGTGTGCTGATTGGCTGTGACCTTTTAGTCTACTTCACTTTGTTGGAAATGTTCTATTTGAGTGATTCCTAGATTCAGCAGGGCTGGCAGTAGTAAAGCCGGAGTGAGATACGTCTAACTGATCCCAATTATCAACTAAACTAGGTGATGACATTATGCAAAAATAAAAGAAACTTTTTCACAGCATTGTCTCACAAGCAACAAAACATCCTTTGCAAGTTGCTGCCCCAAGCTGAATGTCTAAGAGTGTAGACCTTTGCGTTACCCTTTTTTTGGTTTCATCTGGGCACTCATCACGGCCTCTGTTGTTCCTGTACACACTTGGAACATGCTGGGTGCCAATGCATACATCTGTGGAGGAACAGAAGTTGTTGATAGTTTGCGTCACCACCTTGGCGTTGACGAAACCCCCACGGCCCTCGGGTAACCTCCAGGCCACTGAAAACGGCTTCACATTGTTGCACAGCTTCTTCAGCCTCCTGTACCTGGGATTAAACACATTCTCTCATCAAACACACAATCGTTTCTTCAGAGACCTCTCTTTCTCATTATATACAATACTGTGCTAAAGTCTTAGGCACCAGCAAATTGTTCAAAGCCATCTTAGCATGTGATAATACGTCTACTAGCAATGTTAACATTGGAATAAATGCCAACAAACAACAAAGCAGTAAAAAGTATAGTGAGCTGGTGAGGAGAACACAGGTTCGGTTCCAGATTTCTCCTCGGTTCCTCCAGCCATTGTTTGGATTTGTGAAACTCCATCAGCAGCTCCTGATTTAAGTTAATGAAGGAATGATTGAGTCAAACCAGGTTTCTGATGAAACTACAGTAATACTGGACTTCCACAAGGACACACTGATATACTGAACATAAAATCACTATTTACTGTAGAATGTTGATTATACTTAATGTTATTATTTTTATTTGGTATATTTAGTAATATTAATGTGAATAAAACACTCACGGTGAATAAAACACTCACTGTTCATCTAAAATATCATTATCATAGGTGCCTAAGACTACTGCATATGATCACTACCTTTAGTTACCAATTAGGGGCACATAAAGACATGACTTTACAAACCTATTTTAGAAATGACTCTATAGAACTGTACAGAAAGCCATTCAGACTCACCGGTGTCCAATAGCTTTGTAGGCCATAGAATGAATTGTCTTGCATTCTACATTGCTAGGGAAGCTGCAGTTGGCCTGTGTTGCCACTGATTTGTTGAAGGAGATGTAGAGAAAGCGCAGGTTTGGCCTTTGCTGGGCGTACTTCACCAGCGTGGTCGTCTTTCCAGTGCCTGAGACAAACAGCCGAGAAGAAGAACTGGCTTTTTGTGGCCTATAGACAAGGGATCTATTCATAAGAAAAGCTACAGCTTGTTAAGGAGAACCAGCCTTAGAAGAATACTGTCATTCAGGAATAACAACTACTTATTTCATCCTTTGCTTATGCTAAGTAATGTCTGCTTAGATGTAGTAACAGTTTGTGTGAACCAGCGCTGCAAATAAGGATCTCGGTACTCTGTGTAGTTGACCTTGGGGCAAGGTTTTAAAATGGTAACACTGTCAGGAAGACCAGTAATCAAGTTTAAACAGCTAGCACACACACAAAATGAGCGGAGTAACTGGTAATTAACCATACAAATATAGCCTGGACAACAATGTACTTACCAGCAAAGGCCATGATTTTGACAACGTGGTCTTTCTGAATGTCATGATTGAGGATCTGCTGCTGTTCATGAGTGACTTGAATTTGCATCTCTCTGAGCATGAAGACAGGAAGAAGTGAAAAGAAGTGAAGGACACTTTCTCAGTTTGCACAATGCTACATTAGCCCACACCCTTGTTAACAACGTTGGTCCCATAGCCCTCTTACAGAAATAAAAAGATACATTTTGGACACCAAACATGTCCGCACTAAGAGTACATCTGGGAGGAAATTTGGCAGTAATTGTATTTTTGGGATAAATCGTTAATTTAATGGGTCCTTACCTGCCATCACCACGACTCAAAGGTGGCGGTGCATTTTCCATCAGGTGCAGCACATAGAAAATATTGTAGTGCCACCTGAGAGAGAGAGAGAGAGAGAGAGAGAGAGAGAGGGAGTGAGAGGGGGGGGAGAGAGAGAGAGGGGGGGGAGGGGGA
>JBBIGA010000126.1:19829705-19841971 GCA_037576975.1 Alestes dentex
GTGTGTGAGTGTGTGAGTGTGTGAGTGTGTGTGTGTGTGGAAAATGTGTGTGTACTGCCATGTCCTGGCACGTGGTTGATTTATGTTTGTATTTTTTTTTTTTTTTACTGACTCCGGTTTTTGTAGCAATTCTACAATTCTCTTTGAAGGATTTGAAAGTGTGTTTTTATACAAACACACACCACCATCGCCACTCTTTGTTTCTCTCTTCAGGCTTCGTAAATGGTGCCGCTGCAGTTAGGAACACAGCTATAGACTTTTTTTGCGACATTATTTTGCATAATTTTGTTTTGCTAAATTATTTTGCAGATTTCTGTATCATCTTTTCTGTCCCTGAATAAAACTGTACTGCTGTTACAGTATGAGCTTGTGTGTCAACTGTTTGAACGAAACATTGGAAGCAGTGTTTTATGAATGCTTATTGTTAGGGTTAAAGAACTGAGCTGTGAAACCGACTAGTTCAGTAGCATTAAAGTGAAGTTCAGTAAGAGGCTTTGCATTCAGAGATTTGGAGTCAAGGTCAGCAATAACACTGTAGTCTGAGTGGCCCCTGTAGATGTGTAATAGATGTTCACGTTGTATATGACAAACAATTATCTGTTAAAGAGCAACTGAACAGTAAAGGTAATAGATTCTATTATGTAACCCTGATCCTCACCTTAACCCTGAATTAAAATTCAAAAAGTACCCTAACCTTCAATTATAAGCCAAAACCAAGCCCTAACCTTCCCTTCAAACTCAAAACCCAACCCTGATCTTCACTTCAAATCTAGAACCAAACCCTAAACCCAACCCTAAAGCTGTTGATAATCAACTCACTTTCACCAGATTCTTGACAAAGTATCTGTAGATAATCTGTAGACTCCAATCAAAATAAAGTGTGACCATGTAGGAGGTGTGGCCATGTAAAGTCAACAACGTCAACTACAGTGAGAAACAGGGGTCGCTGATTCAGGCTGAATTACACATTCAAACAAAACTCAAAATGGTCCTACGTGGTCTACATGGATTTAAATCTTGGCCTGGGGGTTGTGGTTCACCCAGCTTCAACAGATTATGTTTAGCACTGCTCTGAATCTCCTGAATTATGCCAAAGGTGGGGAATTAGACTGCTGAAAGGCGGCCATGAGTTCAGAATCGCAAAACCAAATGGGTCACCATGGATTCCCGTATCCCATATCAGTGGCAAAATCAGTGGCAATCACTGAACCAAAAAGTAAAACCAAAGTTAAACAGCAGGTAATGTAATCTTGCTGAGGGTAACTATAAGGAAGATAACCAGAATCTGGTCCCTTTCTCAGCAGAGTTTTAAAAATGAGGAAACACACACACACAAAAACTTTATCTATTGCTGCTGGGAACAGCAATTGGTCAACAACTTTCAAAGGGGAACATAACTGATTAGGATCAGTCTGGTCATATGAAAAAAACTGTAAAAATTATTTAACAATGTTTTTTTAAGAAACAGATAGAACAAAAGTAAAAACAGCCTTATGTATTAGTTGTTAAAATATTATTTCTCATAATTTGCTAATAGAAAAGACTTATTAAAACTCATAATAAGAAGATGCGCCCTCTATATCAGTATGTTCTTCAGATGAAATCAGGAGTTTCTCCAAAGACAGTGCAGGTGAATCACTGATCGTTTTTTTTACTTATTCAAGGACACAGTAATTCCCAGCACATAGTGGAGCCTTTATTTGTAAGAAAGATGAACCCAAAGCTTTGGTCCAAACAATGAGCACGAACCATAAGGATAGCCTATATATATCAACACATTCCACATTTGGGACCTCTGCAGACTTGTTCTTCTCGGCTTGTTAAATAGTACGTACAGTCCAATAGTCCAATCCTGTTATGACTACAAGTGGAGGCTCTACAGAGTATCACGGGCTGTCCTACATATCCTGTTTAAAAGAGAAGAGTATTTAAAACCATTATATTTTACCCAGTTCCATAAAGAAACATAAACCTCACATGCGTCTCTCCACTGTTCCAGGAATAGCACAGAATTCCAAGAGCACTGTAATGACTGACTTGATTCCAAAATAATGATGTCCTTATGTTTACATTTTTGGATTTGTGTGTGGTTAGCGGGGTTCGGGCTGGCTCTGCCTGTTGTGATCGAGAGCAGGAGTGAAAACGGCAGTGAGGTACATCAGCAGCACAGGTGAAGCTGGATAATGTCATTTGTTCATTCTGCTTTGATCTTCTCAAACAGGCTAGGCATGTCAGTCAGAGTAGAATGCAGCAGAACAGGCTAAGTCAGGCATGGCACCTCTCACTGCATCCAGTCAGAGGGGCCATAGTTCATAATTGGTAGGAATTATTCACAATTTTTTTTCCAGAGTGTTTAAAAAAGGAATATGATGTGCAAAATAGTGTTCAATTTAGAAACAAATAATTATTTCTTTAGGTACCATTTAGGCCTCACAGCAGCCCTGCTTGTAATGTGGTCCTTAAAGATTTCTGAACCCTTTAGAATTGTCTATATTTCTACATTAATATAACCAGAAACATCAGCAGATCTTCACATTAAAAGTAGACAAAGAGAACCCCAAAAAAACCCCAAATGAAACATTACACTTGGCTATTCTTTACTGAGGAAAGTGACCCAGTATTACAGATCTGGAGGCAAAGGTATGTGAACCTTTTCTTTTAGTGTGTAGTGTGGCATTTCTGTACACAGAACACTTTCAACTATGGGATGTTAGTGAGTTTTCTCACATGAACTGCTTGCCCCAGGTCCTTCCACAACATTTATATCGGGTTAAAGCATAAACTTCGATTTAGCCATTCCAAAACATTAACTTTAATCATCTTTAACCATTCTTTAGAAGAATAACTTGTGCACTCAGGGCTGCTGCATGCTCATTTTCTCAATTCAGAATTCACAGTTCTATCACTGGTGGCAAGCCATCCTGACCCAGATGCAGAAATGTCAGCCTAAATGTTAGTACTACCACCACCATGTCTCACGGTAGGATCAAAGTTCTTATGTTGGAATGAGGTGTTTTACTTTCTCCAAACTTAGTCCTTCACATTTCTAACAAAAGAAAATCTATTTTGTTCTCTGTCCACCAAACATTTTTCAAGAGCCTTAAAAGGCCTATGGGAGAGAAACCTTGGAATTTACTCTGGTTACCTTTGTGACCTCATTATTATGCTTTGCTCTTCATCGTTGCTGGTCAATCACTCCTGGGGCAGGTAACAATAGTCTTGAATTTCCTCCATTTGTACAGATACCATCTGACCACCCTCAGAAAACTCTTCAGACATCAGGTTCTAATCACGACCACAGATTCAAGTTTTCTCTGGGATGGAGCATTTCATATCAGACCACTGAATAACGGTGGGGGGCATTTCTCTTTAATCAGCACTGTTTGTATAGATGTGTCGCATGCATCAACTTGATACGGAATGATATTCATGAACCCGGACAAAGTGCGTGCTTCACTTTAATATTTGGGATGAGGTCCAGTGTTCGTTATGTAACCACTTTAACTAAATAAAAAAGGACAGTCAACGAGACACAAGAAGTCCACAGCAATGAAATCACTTTTATGCAGTATTATTTTTCACCGACATACAGCTTGTGTTGTTGGCCTAAGCCAGTTCTAAGCACACATTCATTTACCGAGATAATATAAGCCACTGAACAGAGAGAAAAATCACAAAGAATCTCTTTAGTTAATCTGAAATCAGCCTTGTTTTACAGAGAAAGCACTTGTTAATTTGTTAAAATGCTGACATACAGCACAAAGAAGAAAGAAAAAGATCTGGGAGTGCAAAAGATCTACAACTCAGAGATGTGTCGAAGGCTTGCCCAAGAAAAAAAAAAAAAAAAAAAAAAACCCTTCCTTTAACTTCTCGCCTGCTCCTGCTGAGGAAAGCAGCACGTCCCGCAGTACCCTCTTACTCTCCACCTTTCAAGCTGCCTTTATGAAGATTCGTTCCTTAATTTTTTTTGTCCTGCACAAACAGCACTACTGTCTCTTGTCTCACATGCTCGGTCATTGTACCACTCACTCCCCATCATTGTGTGACGTGGAGGTTGACTTCTGCTGTGTTACACTGCCAGGAGGAGAGAGCCTCTTTTCCACCATTAGTTTAAAGAAGAAACAACTAAACCCTCTCACACCACTCACTGAGCCCTTCACAAACAGCCACACACGCTTCAGTCTGTGCTCTGGAGCCTGTCTGTCCGTCCGTCCGTCTGTCCGTCTCGCCATCTGTCTGTACATGTATGTGTGTTGGACTGTCCGTGTCTGTGTGTCAGCTGAGCTGGCTGTGGAATTCCTCCAGCTCCGCGGCTGATGGTGCTCCGTTTTCTTCCTCTCTTGCTCTCCTCTCAGGTTGCCATGGTGAGGTTGGAGTCTGTAGGTTTGTCTGTGGCAGGTGCGCACTCCCTGCCAGTGCAGGGAAGACCAAAAGCACCACGCTCTTGCTTTCTGTTTCTCTCTCTCCTTCACATGATCACTCGCTCACTCAACTCAGCGTCTCCTGAAAAGCAGAGCAGCAGGTTAACTGTACCCCCAAAACATTTGCACAGTGATGAACTGTGGCTACTACAGGCTCTAGGCTGTGGTCTGTAGTAAACCTCAGATGAATGTCGGTGTATGTATGTGTTCAGGCAGACAGAGCCACAACCTCAAATAAACATGCAAAAAAATATTTATTGCAAAAATAATGGTGGACAGACATGTTTGTCATGGGGAAATTACACATGAAAACAAAAAACAAACATGCAACTGATAAACATGCTTTATTTACACATGCTTTTTGAACAAAAACAAAATAATTTAGTTTTCAGTTAACAAATGCCAAAGGGCCAGAACTAGATTGTGTGAGATTTGGCATCTAAAGGTTTAGAGTATGTGACAGTCACGCCTCACTCTCTGCTGGAATAACCAAAGCAGACCAATGTAAGTAAGGTGTACAGAAGCAGTTCAGGCTTTGGTGCCATGAGTTGGATCAGTTCAGCTGCCCTGTTGTGTAACATCATGGCTGCTTTCCTAGCTGTGTTGCCTTCTCTCCCTCCATTTTAGTCAAACTCGATTGCGCCTCTGGCTCACCCTACTCTCCTGCTTTCTGCCCAGATACACCAACCAGTAATTACTCAGACCATACAGTGAGTCTAACCACAGTGAACATATATATGGAAACATGCCACACACACACACACACACACACACACACACACACACACACACACACACAAAAACCTAGCACAGCGGGCAGTATGTACATGGCGCATACTGATTCCTTCAGCATGTCTTACCTCCCCCCAGTCTTGAATATCAGGTCTGCGTTAGGAGCCCCTTTAGGGTGCTGATAGCGTGGACGGCGCTCTCGGTTTGTGTTAGCAGGTGCAGGTCTCTGAGCCAATGACTGCATCATCTCTGTGTGTGCATACAAATAAAGCAATAATAGCATGGTGGTTCATAGCTGCTGTAGGTCACTGTAAGGGAAGGTTAACTATGTGTCAGAGACGACTGCCGTGATGGTTCAGTCATGTAAATGACCCATATCTGTCATCAGTATGACTAAACCTCTAACAGGACCGGTATGTGCACATTTTATCAGCTGCCAGCAAGCTACTGTTCACACTGGAGGATGACAACAGTAAATTTGAAAGAAGAAAAAAGATCTGGGTGCACGGCCACCTGGTTCTGTATATGGCAAATATAGCATGACATTTTCAAAATCGTGGTAAAATCAGCGCCACATTTAGGTTTAAAAAAAAACAAACAAGCAAAAAAAAAACTGCATTTGTGCCACTTCACCCGGTGATATAAACGTAGCCTAGGTCACACTTCAAGCATCTCTCACCCTGGTAGTCTTCCTGTTCCTGTCTTTCATTGATGTCCAAAGTGAGTTTTTTCATTCGCATGCGCTCCTCCTGTTCCGCCTGCTGCTGGTTGAAGTGATTGGCAGCCAGGTGAGATGACAGGGGCACGTTCAGGATCTTAAACTACAGAGAACAGGATATCAGTCCCACAAACTGAGCAACTAATACACTGCAATGTAAGACAGCAGACCAGTATTCTGACTCTGGCTGGAGGACACAGTGAGAGTAAGTAGAAAGTACACAGAAATGTGGAGTAGAATACAGTACAGTAGTGTTAAGGAGTTCTGTATGTATAAGCAGCTTCAACAGGGCACCGTTCTGTGTGCTGCAGTTTACTCTCCCAAAGCCACTTCCTGAACACACCCTACCACTTTGGCCCAAAACCACACATTCCACAGGCAACACACACACACACACACACACACACACACACACACACACACACACACACACACACACACGGACCTGTTGTTTGTTGCCTTTCCTGGTCAGCATGACAAACTGCATGGTGTCACTGATGTCTGTGTCTGTGTCTGCAACACAGGAAGGGGCAGGACCTTTCTTCAGCTGGCTCTTCAGTTGCAGAGGAATAGCAACATCGAGTTGGTGCACCTTCACTGCCTCTCCACTGCGCTGCTACTCAAACACAAAACACACACAAACACAGACACAAAACACATCTGCTCAAAGGGATTCAAATACACAATACAAATCAGTTTTTGTCATTATCAATTTTCCAGATTTTCAAATGACTGATTGAATGGTGTAGATCAATACTTTGCAAGTTGTTCAGCCTCCACTTGATGAATTCTTGCAACAAGAGATGCATAATCGAAAGGTCAGAATGGGCAAATTTTTGGTACAGGTTATAAACAAATTAAATCCATAGCCATAAAAACATGATCTGTGCATCCCTACTTGCAACCTATACTTCATGGATTGCAAGTGTATCAGCATATTGAAGGCTGACGAAGGTTAGCCTCTGACATCTGTCCGATAACAGGGCCTGTGCGTGCCTGAACACTAAAGGGTTAGATTCTACTTAGTAGGAAGGAGAGCCATGCGTTAATAGCAAAAATGAGAATTACTTCACCAGTTACAGAACACAAATAATCACCTGTTGTACAAACTAAATGAAGGACTTGTTTCTATTATAAACAAACAAAACCAGAAGATCAATTCAGGTAAAAAAAAAAAAACAAAAAAAACCGAGGAGATTCGGCAAGAGGACATTCGAAAAAACAGTCACATGCATATATAAGCCAAACACTACTAAATCCCCATTAGCTCATATGTTCTAAACCAGTGAAGTCACTTTCATTCAAAACACTTATGTGCACAAACTTCAGTCCCTGTGAGGCACATACCTGCAGATTTTCTAGCATCATCTTGTCCAAAGCCTGAATAAAGTCATCATCCTCAGCACAGGCCACATGTTTCAGACCTCCACCCCGAATCATCACCTCCTACACAGCAACAGTACAGACCCTTTTATTCACACTTTTTCAATAGCTATTTCCTGGACCAACCACTCAAATCTGCTGTATATTTACATTGTTCTCCTCATCCGTCTCATTCTCTTTGTTGGAGTCAGTCAGGTAGTCTGTGTTCTCTTCCTCCTCTTCCCGCTCCTCTTCCTCATTCTCTGAGCCTTCCTGCATGCACGCACACAAAGTTCACAGTCAAAATCAAAAGGTCCACCAAAACAAAGCCTCTTACAAAGGCTCCCCAAAGTTTACACTTGCATTTCCTTTGTGCTCTGTTTGTGGGTTTAGTTTCAGTGTCTGTCTAGCGTCCGGACACCACTGATAAAAAACACAAACCTAGGCCATATAATCCTGAACTCACACAAATCCCTCCAGCAGGTGTGCAGATGTAGTGCAGACTCAAGATCATATTCCTACAGTCTACACCAGCACTACACATACAAAAAGAGCTGGTGCAGAAATGGCATTCTGCTTCAGAAGGTCACTTTCTCCCACTTTTCCCAGGCTGTGAGGAAGCAGTGGTGTGCCACTAGGGGTATAAATCTTGGACCTTACTGTGATAAAATTATTTCACACACTTCTTTATTATGGTGGTTTTCAAATCTCCAAGCTGATCCAGTTGTTTCTTCTATTCCTATATGTTGCGAGTAGGGAGGAAAAAATTGTCTAAAGGTCCCTGAGGACCTATATATCAGAATGTTATTCAAATGAATTACTTTAATATGATTCACACTTAAAACAAAACACACCTAAAAATAAAAAAACAAATGTGACTGGAAGAACAGTAGTGGAAAATAAACAGTGAAAGCAATGTGCCACAGCTTTTTGTAACTTTTACATTTTAAAATACATATTAAGTCACAAAACAAGCACATACTTCAGTGAACATTCTTAGCATGCCAAAATGCTGTTCTAGACTCACCTCCTCCTCTGGCTCATTCATTTCACTCTCATTTCCAGACTGCTCTTCTGTCTCTGCTCCGCCTTCATCATCATCATCCTCATCTTCCTCATCTAAAGCCTCGCCCTCCCCCATGGCACTGGAACAACGGCCATCCTTCTCCATGGCCAAGCCTGGATACACACACACACCCCAACAGACTCAATGTTTGCTCTGCTGATTGTGAGAACAATACGAGTCATATCGAAAGACAGGCATTTACAGTGCTGCTGGAACGGATCTTTTGTCTTTGGCGTGCACTTAGGCCCATAGGCGTCCCGTTTCACTGAGGCTTATCTTCCTCATTCATATTTCCCTTTTATTCAACAGCTACCAATGCAGTGACTACTTATAATCATCTCATGAATAACTAATCATTTAACTAAACCAGATAAAGTTTTTTTTCCATTTTCCAGTGTCCTTTCCCTGAGTAATCTGTGGTGCAGTTTGGGGCGCTTATGCACATGCATAACCGCTTAACCAGGCTTATAGTACTAATTATGAGTGGAATGTGCGCCGGACACACTGGACTTAATCCGGGCAATGGCTCTATAACATTGGTCACCAACTGTCCTGCTGTAGATATACTTTCATGGAGTTTAGTTCTAATCTGCATCTAACATGGCCCCTGTCCTTTAACTACCACTAATGCATGTGATTATGGCCTTGTGAAGAAGTTCATTAGCTCAAGAAAGTGTTGTGCCTGAAATGAAACTCTGCAGAAAGACCACTGGTCTATAACAAAGTAGAACAGCATTCTGTCGGTCACAAATAATAGTAAAAGGAAAAACAAACCAGAAAATTGTTCAAACCAGAGACATATAAAATACACACTGTGATGCGAAAAAAAAAAAAAAGACGAAATGCTAAACACTTAAAAAAAAATGTAAGTGTCTATCAAAGGTTCAGTTAATTGTATGTTTTCATTACCTGAAGACCTACAACTGCTTAGAATTTACGACAGAAGAGAAGTGAGGATTGTGAATCAGCGTTGTTGTTCCCCTGCCTTCGCTGAGTTTCATTTTTATTTTAAAAGTTCACTGACAAAGATAATCACCAACATGCGGTGATGTTGATAATGACTGCATGAATGAGATTTTTAAAATACTTTTTAGGGAAAACAGAAGCTCTCTTTGATTTCATTATCGTTAAGGTACACCAGTAGCTTCTTTATAGCACAGCAAGAAAGACATAAGGCTCGCTCCTTCAGCATTTTTTGGAATAAACACTGTATGCAAATGCACATGTGCACAAACACAGGTATGACAACATTCCAAGTCAAAACCTTTGGCACTGCACACACAAATCATGGTTTCTGTTGCCACTGCAGTCATGATACTATTACATGCGCTGAAAGAATGCAATCTACCCTCTCTCTCTCTCTCTCTCTCTCTCTCTCAGGTATGTAGGTGTTAAAGAGAAGATGAATGAAAGCATGCATAATGAACAAGACTGAGAGCGAGTCACTTTACACCCACACACAAACACACACAGGAATGCTGGTTAGCAGGGATGACAGAAACAGAAAACTGGGATAACTAGCACAACAACACACGTGTGCGCGCTTGTGCACACACACACACAAACAAACAAGATGTTGAGTTACCCAGTTTGACGAGGACCTCTCTTTCAAGTTCGGTGACCTGTCGGGAAGCCTCCTCCAGTGAGCTGCAAAGGTGCATTTTAGGCCTCAAAAGCTCCAGCATGTCACTGATCATGTAGTCAATATCAATGGGGAAGGGGTGATCTTTAGTCCATACCTCCAAACTCTTCTTCCACCAGATGTATCTCTACACACACACACACACACATACACACACACAGTTGCTGTATGCTCACAATAAGCCTCACAAATCTTTTCCCGAGTTCAGATTTAGTGGAATTTAACACTTGACTATGCATTAAAATGTGCCACCTGTGACACAACTCACATTACAGAAGTGGTAACAAGTGCTTGCAAGTGAGAGCTTCTTTTCCAAAAACTACAATGTATAATTCTCCATTTCGTTGTGCTGTTTTGGTTTCATGGGAGGGCATGTTACAGACATGGCCATGCACTTATTGTAACCCCAACAGCACAAGGAACTGACCAGTGTTTGTCCACAGGTTGGTGGGTGGTATTTTATGTTTTATATCCAAACTCATCAAAAGAGACACAATATACTTAACATGTGACATAACATGGTTTTATAGCAACACAGGTAGCATTGCTGAATGTGGGAACAAGTGCTTGCTTGCTAACATTACAAAATGTCTATCTCAAAGAAATTGCAAAGTTATGTGATAAAAACTAGCTAAATCAACTAGTTCTGTATTCTGTATTTGAAGGGGATGTTGCTAGTGGACAGAGTATGTGTCATGCTACCACCTTATTTCTGGGAGCGGAGGCAGAACCAGTAATGTCAGCTTTTCCCATGAAACTGCTGTGACTACTACAATTACAAGTAAGTGAACAAGACAGCCCCCCTATTAAAAAAAATGATTAGCTGAGAAAAGAAAAAAACCTAACCTGGAAGTAGATGAGGAAGCAATCAAGCTTTCTCTTGCTAGAGCCACGGTCAAAGTATTGCCCGCAGGTGTCGAGCAAGGTGCAGACCAAGCGGATGCGGAACAGATGTTCAGGAGGATCCAATGGACTGGGTGAGCCATCAGGGTTCACACCAAAAGAGATGAAGGAGAAAAGAGTGCGGAAGATCACCGCTGACTCTACCATGCGGTAGTTATACAGCTCTCCCAGAAATTTTGCACTGCTGATACGCCGCTGGTTAAACTTTGGCTGGTTCACCTGAAAATAAAAACAGAAGACTTTTTAGGACTCTGAAGTATAACTGACATCAATGTCTAGTCAGGATAACATCAAGGGTTACAGAGTCTATTCATCATGTTCCCTGGAGCTACAACTTGTAAATGCATACAGGCAGACACACATACCTCCATGCCAAGGCGAATGTCTTCCAGCACCCCATCCACCACATGTATACCCACATCTTCCTGGTATGCAACTAGACCAGCCAGCAAATTAGCTACACAATGGATGCTGTTATACTTCACATTCCAGATGTTCACCATGCAACAAATGAGATAACTCTTCATGTCTGGATCCTGCCACGGCAACTTCCGCATCTGTCTCAGTACCTAAACACACACAAAAGTTCTTGTTTTACAAATGTATGAAGCAAATTCAAGAGGAGATGGAGAATGAGAAATAGAGAAGTATGATAGACAAATACTCGCCTTCTCAGTAGTAACCTTAGACAGATCCTTGTAAAGTAGCTTGCGAATATACTCCTGGAGTGGAGGCCTCTTCTTGCGGACAGTTTTCTCCATTGGTGGTGGGTTGCAGTAGTAGTAGGCATTCTCCACCATGGTCACATACCGAGCATCCAGATGTTGTGCCTGTTTTTTACGCATCATTTGTTCCTAAAATACAATAACAGTGACATAAACAAAATGTGGTGTGTATAATCAAAAGACGGAAAAGTGTACTGGGTTAAAAAAACTGGGTTAATTTTTAAAAAAATTAGGTTAAGCCTGGTGTGTGAGCTGATCTGTGCTTCTGGAACAGATACAGTTGATTAAAGCTGGTGATTAATCTGACTAAAGGTTTTTAGGGCAGCACATTTAAGAGAGAAAAAAGATAAGACATTGGAAGAGAGTGGACATAGAGAGACGTATGTACTGACAAAGTACTGACTTCTTGGACTCAGAAAGCAGTATGGTATTATTTGTTATGCACAGCATAGAACTCAGAACCAATACAAACCAAAACAAAAGACAAAGTGTGTGCTTGTATGTGCCTCACCAATAGAACACTGGTACGCAGGTGGGATTCAGGTGACCTGAAGAGAAAGCGTCCGCATGTCTCCAACAGAGTGCAGGCCATTTCAATATGGTGATGAGAAAAATCAGACAACAGCATCTACAAATCACACACACACACACACACACACACACACACACACACACACACACACACACACACACACAC
>JBBIGA010000126.1:19860454-19871621 GCA_037576975.1 Alestes dentex
GGGGTGGTTGGGGGGTGTGTGTGTGTGTGTGTGTGTGTGTGTGTGTGTGTGTGTGTGTGTGTGTGTGTGTGTGTGTGGGCCAGTCGCCAGCATTAAATGTAGAGTAGGCACTTGACTGTGTTCATTTTGCTCCACCCAGTTAAAGGATGTTTTAAACTAAGTGGACTACTCACTGAGCTAACTTATACATTTACTTTGCCTTCAGTTTCAGAATATTTTATTAACAATATTGACTTTTTGTTGTTAGTACAAAATGTGTAATACCTGTTGAAATGCATTAGGGCTGTAACAACACACTCGGTTGGGTTCAGGATTTGATATTCTCATGATATTTTGAAAAAAAAATTGAATGAAGAAACCAGAGGACTATATTAAATTGTGGCATAATTTACTAATGAGACTTTAGAAGAGTGCAGTTATTAGACTGCCTTTTATATGCAAATATTACATAATAATACTTAAACAATAATCCTATTATTAGAATGTCAATTCTTCATGATGTACATGTTTCAATGCTTCAATTGTTACACCTCTAGAGTGCAGAAAGTTGTTGCATTTGACTTGACTTGACTTTTGATTTGACTTGTGTGTGTGTATGTGTGTGTGCATGTGTGTGTGTGTTCAGCTTCAGGCTCCCAGTGTGAAAGGCTTCGACTTTGCCAAGCTGCACCTCGGACAGCACAGTAAAGACGACATCATGGTGATCCAAGAGCCTGCGCCTTTACCACAGCCTGTCAAAGAGGCCACACCCTCTGAGGGCGGAGAATTGAACACGCCCAAATCCAAGAGTTCGTCCACTAAAGCATCACGCGCTCGGCGGAGGGGGAGGTATGGTACTGAGTGAGGGTGATGGTGTGATTTGTGCTTGTATTATGAAGTGTATGCGTCTGTGAATCTTATGAAAAAAACAAGTCTTATAGCCTGTTTGTGTGTGTGTGTGTGTGTGTGTGTGTGTGTGTGTGTGTGTGTGTGTGTGTGTGTTAGATTGTCTCCTTCTGATGGCGACTCGCTGGGCAGTGAGGCATCTAGTGGCAGAGAGTCAGCAGAGGAGAGCACCCGACCTGCAGTAACCCCCAGCGACAGCAAACCTCACCACCGCAAGAGCAAACATGGTAACATTTGGCAAACATATTTGCAGTTTACACCATTATGGAATACAGTATAATAGACTGTAAAAAAATTTACTAGTCCCACTTCCTTTAGGTACTGTTATGTCATGTCAAGGTATTTGGTAACACCCATAGAACTTGTGATATAAAACAAAAAACCACCACAAAGGAAACTTTAGAAGCAGACATAAGTCTTACACATGATGATATGTATACATGATTATCAAACATGATTACAAACACCAAAACTAACATTATTTGAAAATAAACTGTGTCTACAAGATGCTCTGTGCAGACGTACATGTTTGAGAATGGACAGTATGAATGAAAAATCTCAAAACTACTTACACTAATCAGAACAGGGACTTTTTTAGCTTTTGGACATAAAAGCAGCAAGTTTTCAAGTTTCTTAAAGAGGAGTTTTGAGTTTTAAAAAAGATAGAGCGACTCTGCAGAGCTGAGGAGGATATGTTGACTTCTACACACTCTTTGCATTCAGTTTTAATGAAACAGTACAAATGATGACATATTAGCCCAATCATATTTCTACAGAATGGTTTTAGATGTGAGCACTGTGCAGTGTTGGATCTGTCAAAGTCACGGTCAGTAGATTAGAACTGTTTCTCCATTGTGCAGAGAAAGTAGGTTGGAGACGACATGCATATCAGATATTATTTTTTTGTCAGTTAGCTGTTTGCATAGCACACTTTGCAAGTTCTTTAAATTTAGCAAAGTAATACCAAGAGAACGATCCTTTTTGTACAAGAAATATATCTCACTGAATATCTTTCTGTCTTTTTTTTCCTTCTTCATATTTCACTTTGGATCACAGCAAAGAACAAACTAGGTAATCTGCTTTATTTATCAATGAACTGGCACTATAACATTAATATAAACATTCACAACACTTTGACTAAATGTTGAATTGCTTTCAATCTTCATCTCTGTGACTTCAGGTGCCACATCAGGAAGCGGAGTGGATGAACAGCTGTCCTCCTCTTCCATATTCGAGCATGTGGACCGTCTGTCTCGAGGTTCATCCGATGGAACGCGGCGAGTGTCCAATAAGATCCAGCTAATCGCCATGCAGCCCATGCCAAGCCCACCCCCTCATTCGCATAACCAAGCCCTAAGCCCCGCCCTCACCGAACGTGTGCCTGATGGCGCCAGAGTGAACTCTGAGGTGAGAAAAACTTCACTCAAACATGAACAAAATGACTTGAATCATGAATATTAGACTAATATTAATTCATTCTGAGCCTAGACATTTTCCTCTGTGTGCAAGATTCAGGTTGCTTTGAGGAATAAGTCTGAGATCGAACACCACCGGAATAAGATACGGCTACGTGCAAAACGGAAAGGCCACTATGAGTTCCCCTCCATGGAGGACATTATGGCAGCGTTCGGGGACAGCTCAGAGCAGCAGCGCGTGTACCAGCAGGCCCAGGAGCAAATACACAAGATTCTCCATCCTGATGCACAAACACCCTCACCCAGCGGAGAGCCTCACAGAAGGTCAGCGTCAGTTTGTAGATTTTAAAATGATCACAAGCTGTTTTATTAGTGTTTGTTTAGAGTTTGACAACAAATGTGTGCATCTGGAACAAACATAAGGAACAAAACAGTTTTAATGCAGTTAAAATGTATTTAGAACATTCCACAACAAGCTGATTAAAAATGCAGGAATATTGTACAGAGTTGGAGCATGTGTCAAAAACTACAATCCTGTATAGTAACTGTTTAAATTCAACATAAAGAATCCTTCATGTGTGTGTGCGTGTGCGTGTGCGTATGTGTCAGCAGAGGCAGGCGTTCTCCCAGGCAGCGGCACAGGCAGAATCTGAGCGGAACCGGTAGTCTGACTGATAAGGACCGCCTTATTACTGATGGGGACGCCACATACAGGAAGTACCCAGGAGTCAACAATGTGGCCTACGTGGTAAAATTACTCAGTATAATTTAAACTCTCATTTTTGCATGAGTAAGGTATACTCACTCTACCTCTGTTTCTCCAGTCTGATGCAGATCAGCTCCCTGATGCCAGTAGCCCCTCCCCCACAGATGAGGTGTTTGTTGACCCAGGGTCTCCACCTCCCGGGCCAGCCCCTGCTCCACCCAGTTACGTCCCCCCTCAGCCAACCATAGAGGAGGCACGCCAGCAGATGCACTCGCTGTTGGATGATGCCTTCGCCCTGGTTTCACCCTCCTCACAAGGCAGCTCTGCCCCTCTGACACTGACAGGGGTTACAGCAATTACCGGAGTGGGCGGAGTCAGCCCCCTTGCTCCCTCTAGTCCGCCCCCACGCCCTGTCCGCCAATGGGGCTCCTCATCCTACCCAGCAGCCCCTGTACATAGCCCTTTCTCTGCCGTAAGTAACAGTAAAACTGCGTTTCAACATTTTGCTGACATTTTATTTAGAGATTTATTCAGACCTCTTTTAGTTTAAAGAAAGTTAAGTCCAGCATCACGTTGTTTGCCTTCTTCTATTGTAGAGGTACGCTGAATTAGGAATGTCCCCTACATCTGTCCAGGGCTTACTGCAGAGGTGAGCTTGTAATGAAAAGGGTTTTATAATAACTTTAATGTACTTTGAGGGACTACAAAGGTTGCATAAGAGTTTATCATAACTATCTGAATTTATTAGGAATGTCTTATGTTTTTTCTACCTGAAAAAAAACTTTGTATAGTTGAATAATTACTTACATTGCTTTGCTTGCATTATTTACTCTTTTTTGATGGATGGATGGATGGATGGATGGATGGATGGATGGATTAATTGGCAGGCAGGCGCTGGGCTCTGGCTATCTGGTATCCGGAGAGCTACAGTCAGATCCAGGGTACTCCAGCAGAGGACAGTATGGAGATGACCTCCCATCCTCCTCTCGACCACGACCAGTAGGGGGCAGCACAGGTATGTGTCTTGTTTGGCTTGTTCAATTTATGTAGCCTGTGGCTGTTTATTCTTTCCCCAGCTATAGCGTGTGTTTGCTTTGTGTCTCTGTGTGTGTAGGTGCACAGTTACATCAGCTGACGCAGGTGGGCTTGTCGAGTCGGATCAGCGTGTACCCTGGGGTGGGCCGTAGTGTCTCCGGCCCCTCGGGATCCAGCTGGGCCCAGTACCGGTCAGATGAAGAGGTCTCCAGGCCAGGAGCCAACCGTGAGACTGTGAGTCTGCAAGCACAAACACAAGACATATAACACAAATAGTATAAGCACACACACACACACACACACAAACACACGCACACACACACACACACACACACTTGTATCATTATGAATAAACATTACAAAAATCAAACTGTAGCATGTTAGATCAGAGATGTTTAGAAAATACTAGCTTTAAACCAGTACATACTAACAATAGAGGCAATATGACACACTGCTGTCGCTTGTTATTTAGTCAATAGTGGGGTGGGTGTTGACATCCACTGCCCTTCAGGCAGTAACAGGCTGCTGTGGAGATCTTTCCTAAGATGACTTTATTGTTGAGTTTTGTGAAGGGTGGAACAGCTGTGTTTAAATATGAATTCATCTGTCATGTTTTGGAATACTGAACTAGCAAGTATGTGAATATTGTTTTGACAGATTTTTGGTTCTATCTCACCCTGGGTTTTCTGTCTCACAGCTTTTTTTCCATTGCAGCAAGTTTGGGATTTCAGATCATAAAGGGCTTGTAGAGCAGTCAGGGACAGCCTGAGCAGCAGCGTGGCAAGAACATTTTATAAGGAGTGTTTTGGGGTACCTTTAAAAGAACCTTTATAGGACCTTGAAAGAACCTTTATAGGACCAAAAAGGGGGTGGTCTGAACTACTCTATGAAGCAATTCTAGCCAGTTTGTTCATTGCAAACATCACCGCCACATTATACATCTAAATACTACCCATGGGCGATCAGTTTATTTGATCTTACACAACTAAAGGAGCTGGAAAAAACATTGTTGCACGCCAGGTACCAGGTAGTGGTCTGTCTTAGCCCTGCCACACTGCAAAACTGTTCAGCAGTTGTTTTCAGACTCAGTCGGGATCCCTATCTCTGTGGAACATGAACAAGGAGACAAACCCTACATTAGTGTGATTGTTATAGAAAATTATTGAAAAATTTTTGGCGCCACTTTTTGTTGGCGCCCGTATTGAATTTTGGCAAAATTCCAACGTCAAAACGTCCCATTAATATCCGGTGTGTTGCCCTTGTACACAGCTAATCTATCAGATGATCAGGGGCCGAGTATCATTTAAAAATTAGATTTTGGTGATCAGTTTTAAAGCAACCACGCATAACACCTTTACATCTAGTGCATCTAGTTTGTTTTGCTATCCCTACATTCATATGTCTGGTTTTGTCTTGTTTGGTGATCTGATTAGCTGTATTTGGTTCATAAGCACTCCTGAGATTAATAGATTAGTAATAGAGTAATTTGTAAATGATATGTTCTTCATTATATCTCAGGCTACGCCCCCCCACATATCCATCCCCTCATTCCAAAGCCCTGCACTCGTCTTTTCCTTTGTTTTCATGCATCCCTTTTTGCTCAGTACACTTCCATGAACTTCTTGGCCACATTTAAATGAATGGAGTTCTGTTCATTGGTACTTCACTGCACATCCTCAAAGATTCATAGGGGACAGACCGGCCAATTTATTAGAAACACCAACTCATCCAGGGCACTGCTCATCTCAACATTTCTTCAGGAATTTTCTCTCTCGTATTGTTCTTTAATTATAGGCATTGTTTATTGGGAAATGTGAAGCATTTACATATAATTTGCTATATGGAGACATTAATCTTGTCTCTTATTTCAGTGGATCTGATTCTGGTGATCTGATTGTCTGTGTTTGCTTTGTAAGCACTCTGACATGAATAGATTAGCAATAAAGTGATTTGTACATGATATATCCTTTATTATCTTGTTTATTTTAGGCATTGTTAATTGGGAAATGTGAAGCATTTACATATGATTCGTTACATGGAGACATTTACGGCATTTAGCAGACGCTCTTATCCAGAGTGACGTACATTAGTGCTCCAGTAGTCCACAACTGTTCTTCAAACCTGTAAAGCTAAACTTAAATCAATGCCCACTATTCAACCAAGTTAGTGCCAGCTAAGTTACACCTAAATGACTCCTGTTAAAGAAAAGTCAGAGGTTAAGGCAAAAGTGAGGAAAGCATTCAGATAAGAGTAAGATTTTTTTTAATGAATATGGGGAAGAAGAAATAAATAAGCAGAAACAAGAGGCATAGTTAGTCACCGAGGCGCTCCTTGAAGAGGTGGGTGTTGAAGACAGCGAGGGCCTCCACAGATCTGATAGAGAGAGGGAGTTCATTCCACCACTGGGGGGCCAAGACTGAGAAGAGTCTTCCTCTTCTTTTGAGCAACTGAGGTTAAAGACGAGTAGTGCTTGAAGCCCTGAAGCCCTGAGAGGACAAGAAGTGACATCCTGCTTGATCAGTGCTGATATGAAGGGGGGGTGCAGGTCCATTCTTGGCCTTGAAAGCAAGACATTAATATAGTCTCCTTTATTCCAACAGATCCTGTCATTCCCAGAGTACTCCTCATCTCCTGTATTCCAGATGCCCAGGACGTCCCTGAGAGACCCTCTCACCCCGCAGGCTCACTTGGACCCTCCCACGCCAGGCTACGCTGCCCCGGAGGAGTCCTCTCCGTCCCCTCAGTCCTCTGCGTCTCTCATCAAGGCCATCAGGGAGGAGCTGCAGAGACTGTCGCAGAAGCAGGCGGCTGTGGCCAGCTACCACAGCTGAGACCCGCCCCACCGAACCCCCTCCCTCGTTAACCTCCGTCCACGGCTGGCCAAGCTGTGAGAGGCTAGTTTAAAGACGCTGACTAATCTAGAATTAAACACGGCTGCTAGAGGTGGCACAGCTTTGTTTATAACCCATTTCTGTATCCAACCACAGCTTGGCTGGCTGGACTCGCCCACAAGGAGCCGTACTACCCATGTAGAGACCTCACGTTTAGCCCCTCACCTCTAGCACATCCACAAACCAGGTTACCACGGACTCGCGTTAACCTTCACCATCACTGAAGAAAAACACCCACAGGTGTACTATAGACCTCTCCAGTTTACTCCTCACTAACTTATAATACAAGAACCCCCCAGCCCCCAACAACAAATATCCATAGAAGCTTCTCTCTCTTAAATTGCATGCTTGGAGAGAGCAGTGAAACAGAAGAGTGACCTTTGCTATGTGACACCCGTCCCTTCTTCAGTGCCATTTCTACATGTCCGTCAAAGTGCTTCCTACAGAAGGGTCATTGTCTAGCCCCTCGACTTCCTCTGGTGCTAAACCTCATTTCCTCTTTCCACTCTCATGCCATCCAGTGGCCAAACCCAAAACCTCTGAAGTAGCATCCTGTCCTCCTTTGTTCTTTTTTTCTTTTCTTTCTTTTTTTTTTTTACATTGTATGGGTTTATCTGATCATTTCTAATGGGTAAACCATTAAGGATTAGTCCACTGTGGGTGGACAGCTGATGCTCACCTGACGTTTCTGCACAGTTCAAAGCTGGTATGGATGCTGCCTTACTGTAGTGGATACCGTCCCTCTTTCAGAGTTTACTTCAGCTAGAAAGCTTCCTTGTGTTTCAGTACACTTTTTTAACATGCCCTTGACTTCTTCTAGCACAAGTCAAGTTTATTTATCAGCATCAGAATCAAAGCACGTTATTGATCCTGGAGGAAATCTAACAATATAAAATATAAAGTCTAAATAAAAAAAAAGTCTAAAGAAAAAATCTCAGTATGAAAAACACTGTGCTATGTGCACAAATGATATATAGCATATGTAGCCCATTATCATACACAGACATCATTCAGTGTGCTTTATAGGAATAAAATAAAAATATGAATACATCAAGAAACAAAAAATAGTATAAAGTAAAAAAAAGAATAAACACAATCAAAGAATGCATAAAAAAATCAATAAAAAGATAGTGCAGTGGACTAAAAGTGACAACTTATAGTTAATGCTGACAATTTGGAGAAAATATCTGATTGCTATTTTACAACTGAGCATTTGAAACACATTCGAGCCCACACTATCTTTACAAACCGTTCACCAAGGATGAAACTTATGTTAAATAAATATTAGATTGATGCATGATGTATTCACCTAAAACAGGTCCTGAAAGATAGTCACACATGTCCTTGTAGATGTTGTGATCTGAAATCATTAAGTAGATATTTTTAAAAAACTGGGTCCCCGGTATTTCTTATCTTCAGTTCTAATGTGGAACCTACATTCGTTTCCCAACCCTACTTTTCACCTTGAATGCCAAATGTAGTATGCCAGACACCCAGTTACTTGTTGTCTTGTAATATCCACACCATGTGGGTGTTGTTCACTTATTGATCCGGCACTTCTCCAGGCAGAGCTCCATCTCTGGGTTATTAGGTTTAAACTTACTGTTGACATTGTAGGCTGTAGTTAAAATCACAACTCTTGCCATTTGAAAATTGTGCCTTTTTTGAATTGCAATTTCGATATAAAACGGATTATCTCTTAGCCCTAGTTAGTACAAGGGGCGAAGTGGATAACATACATGAAGTCTGACATGCATGCACTTTCTGAATACCTGCTGCGATTGGATTAGGCTTCAGGTTTATAGAAATAACTGGGGTACACAACTCTTCTTTTTCATCTGTGTAGCTCCTAGTTTGTGAACTGTGAGGTCAGCAGAGTAAAATAAAGTCACATGAGCACCCGTGCAGTCATATCAAACTACATAGAAGTTCAGGCCGGCATGAATGTGGCAAGCTGAATATTATAATTTTTTAAAATTATTTTCATCTTTCTTGCTTGTAGATGACTGGCTGCTTGAAAAAAGGAATTATATCAAATTCCAAAGATATCTCCTGAAGTCTTCACCTATGTCGTCTCAATTACTCAGTCTTCTAAAAGATCTCCTAACAGACTTCGCTTGAGCTGATACAGTAATGGAGAGAAGTTTAAAAAAAGTCAAAGGCATGTTAAACGCAGTCCTGAACCAGAAGGCGTGAGTAGTAGGAGCTGGTGTTTGAAGACCAGCACCCACTGACCTCAAAAAAAAAAAAATGAAACAGAATTCCATATGTGTGTTTGTTCAGAGGATCTAGAATTTACTTCAAAAATCATATCTTTTTCCTAAATCTAAAAAGTATATATAATCTCATTATTAGGATTTTTGTCAGAATATTTCAAGATTTTTCAGCCTGTTTCTTCATGTTTTACATAGTTTACATACGTTCCCTCTATAAAATGACATAACGCAAAGAACAAAACATGTAAAAACGCAAAATAAGTAAAATCATGTAGAAATAGATCATACGAAGTTTTATAATACACTGGGTTGCCAAGTACATAGAACAACTCTGAGTGTTAATCCCATAATTACTGTCCTAGCAATCTGTGGCCAGGAGTCTCATGGATGTTCAGACATGCAGAGCACAATGAACGGCCCCCTCTTTCTGCCCTTTATTCATGGAGATACTTACCAATATGGGCACTGTTAACTGATATATCAAAATTGGTGGTTAGTGTTTTCATCTAAGCCTGTTGAGTTGTCTGCTATATTTTTAATTAATCAGTCTTTTGAATATTTGCAATGTCTTAATGCACCTCTGAGGAACCCTAGAGGGAGCCAGCCCTTAACCTCCCCCCAATTTTGGTGGAAATGTGTGAGTGGGGGAAATCTAGCTAGTGGGTGAGAATCAGACTAAATTAAGAAGAAAATTGTTCAAAAAAAGCTTATTCTGGCAAAACTCTCACAAAGAGAAATATTCATGTTCACCAGGTTTGATGTGTTCTCACTCATCCAAGATATGACTTTTGCAGTATGCTTCAGTTCCATCAACTCCTGTGGAAGTTCAGATCTTTAGAAGTCTGTGGTGTGAAGTGAACCCTGCAGAAAGAGGCTCGGTATCCACTGCCTTACAGAGTTGTTGTCCGTGGTCACAGCCTTCCGTCGTGACTGTAAATGAAGGAGACCCTGTAGGCTGCTGATCTTGAGCTCCTCACCCTGGAGCTGCAGAGCTCCCCCCCTCAGTCGCGGCCCGAGAAAAGAACCTCACCCTCAAGATGCCAAAACTTTTACACAGTCCAGAGAAGGATTCAGCCTCGAGGAAGTGAAGGAAGCGAATTCGCCCGGTCGCCGTGCCGTCCGTCCAGGAGGCTGGCATGCTTTCTGTGTCGGGCTTGTCTCTTTTTCGTTCTGCCTGTGGTTCGTGAGCGTTTGGCTGTGCCGAGAGCCGGTGTGTGTGTTCGTTTAGAGTAGAGGCTTCGAGTTGCGCTTTTCACCTCGAGTGGATATTTCTCAGTTTACAGCTGTTTGTTTTGCACATTCTTCATCTTTGCACATTATTATCATGGTGGCAATGCTATGCTCGAGCAAGCAGAATCAATGTTAAGGGTTAACCTGGAAAAGAAAGAGAGAAAAATTATAACGGTACTTATATAGATATATACAGATTGAAATTCTTAAAATATATGAATTACGTATTGATGTATACCCCATGAGCACAATATTATTGTATGTGTATGACCATATTAGATTTTATTTATTTTTATTACTATAAGAATATTCAATATTAGAAAAAAGTTGGATAAAGTATTGGTATGGGATATATATATAAAAAAAAAAGACCAAAACACTGTTGAGGCGTACAGATGGTTGAACTCAGTAATTCAGTAATCAGTCTGTTTGTAATTCCATGTAGAACAATCATGTGGGTTTTTTTCCTGGTTGCTGTGATGAGGTGGTTTTAAGGCCCTGTGACGTATTGTGTTGTACATGAGGCCAAATCTTTCTTCTCTTTTTTCTCTCTCTCTCTCTCTCTCTCAATTATTTTTTATTTTTGAGCTCTCTCTCTCTCTTTCCCTCCTTCTCACCCTCACCAGACCCGTCATTCTTTCTGTCATCTGATCCCTTTTAAATTCTCTCACTTTCTCTCTCACCATTGATTTCTTTCTCTATAGCTTTCTCTGCCGCTTGATCTCTCTCTCTCTCTCTCTCTCTCTCTCTCTCTCTCTCTCTCTCTCTCTCTCTCTCTCTCTCCCTCTC